>JAZKJV010000240.1:1067636-1667636 GCA_037367405.1 Ottelia alismoides | reverse complement strand
CTCTCTATTCCATTCTCCGATATGTGGATGACACAATACATTTCATCGAGGGTGGTGTGGATCAAGCGAGGATTGCCTCTTGTATTCAAATCAATAGGGAGAAATCATATGTTGTGCCCTTAGTTTTCTCATCATAGGAGATTATGAGTTTGGAGGGGGCTCTTCAGTGTGTATGCACTTCACTTCCTACGACATACTTGGGCCTTCCATTGATTGGTGGTATGCTTCGAGCATCCGAATGGCGACCAGTACTAGATAAGATCGAGTGGAAGTTAGCAGGTTGAAAGGCTGTAGTTCTCTCCAAGGGTGATAAGCTGATTTTGCTTAAGCATGTCCTCTCAACTATTTCGATCTTTTATTGCTCCACCATGGTCATTCTGTACGGGGTTTTCTGAAGCTTAGATAATTTATGAGGTGTTTTTCCTAGGTTAATGTCAGGCATGATAGGAATGAGATGCACCTTCTAGATTGGCATAAGATTATGTTGGGAAACGTGAATGAGATAATCTATTCCATAGCCCTAGGCTCTCTTATATAGGAGAGTAGCCTATGGGTAAATTACATAAAGAGAATAACAAGAAAATAAAAATAACAAAGAGATACAAAATAGCCTATGCGTCAACACTCCCCCTCAAGATGGAGCATAGATATCAATCATGCTCAGCTTGGACGCACACTTCTGGAATGGGCCTTTAAATAATGCCTTGGTGAAAATATCAGCAGTCTGATTCTCTGATGTGACGTGAGATGTAGCAATGAACCCCTTCTGAATCATGTCACGTATGTAGTGACAGTCGACCTCAATATGCTTGGTCCTCTCATGAAAAGCTGGGTTATTTGCAATGAACAAGGCGGCCTGATTGTCACATTCCAACATCATAGGAAGAGGTATATCAATACATAGGTCTGCAAGTAAGGATTTTACCCACATCATTTCTGTGCTCGCCTGGGCCATAGCCCTATATTCTGATTCAGCACTGGATCTCGCTACTACTGTCTGCTTCTTGCTCTTCCACGAAACTAGAGCATCTCCAACATAGACTGCAAACCCTGATGTTGACTTCCTGTCCTTGGGGCATCCTGCATAGTCTGCATCCGCACATCCTGTAACAGAAATCTCCTTTCCTTTCTTAAATATCAAGCCTGCACCTGGAGATGATTTTAGATATCTCAGAATCATGTGTATGGCATCCATATGGACCTGGCGTGGTTGCTCCATGAACTGGCTCACACGACTCACTGCAAACTGTATATCAGGTCTAGTGATAGTGACATACAGTAATTTGCCTACCAGTTCTCTGTACCTTCTCTGATCCACCTCTTCTGTGTCATCATCATACAGCTTCACGCTAGGGTCCATTGGTGTCGTAGCAGGTCGACACCCTAGCATACCTGTCTCACTCAGTAGATCTGTGACATACTTCCTCTGTGTCATGACTAATCCATATGGATTTCTAGCAAATTCCAGCCCCAGGAAATATCTAAGGACTCCCAAGTCCTTGGTGACAAACTCGGTCCCCAGCCTTTCCTTTGCTTGCTTAATGCCTTGGTCATCATCACCTGTAATCAAGATATCATCAACATAAACCATGATTACAATGATACCTCTCGCCGTCTTCTGCACGAACAAGGAATGATCAGCATTGGAGCGTTTATATCCTTGTTTCTCAAAGAGGTCTGAAAGCTTCTGAAACCATGCTCTGGGGCTCTGCTTAAGACCATAGATGGCCTTATGCAATCTGCAAACCTTGGAACACTCCCCCTCAACAGCAAAACCAGGTGGCTGTTGCATATAGACTTCCTCCTGCAAGTCTCCATACAAAAATGCATTCTTTACGTCCAGTTGATAGAGTGGCCAGTCTTTAGCAACCGCAACAGATAGCAGGATCCGTAAAGTGGAATGACGCGCCACAGGGGAGAAGGTGTCTAGGTAATCTACCCCATATGTCTGCGTGAAGCCCCGAGCAACAAGGCGTGCCTTGTACCTGTCAATGGAACCATCTGCATTGTGCTTAACTGTAAACACCCATTTGCAACTCACCGGGCTAACATCTGGAGGTATAGGAACCAAACTCCAGGTTCCTCTAGACTGAAGTGCCTCCATCTCCTCTTGCATTGCTAGTCGCCATCTAGCATCCTGCATAGCATCATGATGGTTCCGTGGAATGGTTGTAGCTGAAAGTGCCAATGCAAACGTCCTGAATGGTCCAGATAGCCTCTCAAACGACACCACTGTTGATACTGGATACTGGACACAGCTTCTCTTCGGCTTGCGTAGAGCGATTGGAACATCTAGGTCCTCTGTGGTATCACCATGCTCCTGTAATGCACCCTGCTGAGAAATGTCGTCAGATCCATCAACATTAATATTCTCATTACATACCATAGGCGAGCTAGTTGACTGGTCAGGACCATGAGCTTGATTCGGCCTCCGGGTGTAATGGAATGGTAACGGAGGTACAATTGATGGCGGTGGCGGTGGTTGTGGTGGTTCAGATGTTGGTGGCGGTTGTGACGTTGGTGGTGCCATGAATACAATGTCAGGGGATATAGGTGGCGGCTGCATCTTTCCAGAATCTGAGAAATACATGATAGATTCAAAGAATGTAACATCTGCACTGATCATATACCGCCGACGCACAGGGTCAAAACACTTGTACCCCTTTTGAGTTCTGGAGTACCCCACAAAGACACACTTGACAGCCCTAGGAGAGAGCTTGTCAGAACCGGGCGACAACTGATGGACAAACGCGACTGACCCAAACACACGAGGGGTAAGAGTGAACAGATCCTTGTCAGGATAAATCAGTGAGAAAGGAACATGTTCATTCAAGACAGACGAAGGCATACGATTTATAAGATAACATGCAGTAAGGACTGCATCACCCCAGTATGAATACGGAACATGACTCTGAATGAGAAGTGACCTTGTGACATCAAGTAGGTGACGGTGTTTTCTTTCTGCAACCCCATTTTGTTGAGACGTATGGGCACAGGATGTTTGGTGAACAATTCCTTTAGAGGAGTAGTAGTTGGCTAGATTATTGGTGCATAACTCTAAGGCATTGTCACTTCTCATAATTTTGACAGTTGTGGAAAAAACATTCTGAATCTCATTTAGAAATTGAATAATAATATTTCCAGCTTCAGACTTATTTTTCATTAGAAATACCCATGATGCTCTTGAGAAATCATCCACAAAAACAATATAAAACCTGTGCCCCTGATGATCGGGAACACGACTTGGACCCCAGACATCAACATGAAACAACTCAAATTTGGAGTTAGTACTCCGACCTTGACTACTGGGAAACGATGACCTGTGATGTTTTCCCAACTGACACGCCTCACACTGGATAGGTGTGTGAGAAAAATTATAAGGTAAGACAAGACGCAACTTCTGAAGCGGTAGATGACCAAAACGCAGATGCCACAGGAGAGAAGATACTTGTCCAGCGGGAGAAGATGTGATTCCGGCAAATGGGGTCTGGTTCAGACGATAGAGGCCTCCTTGCTCATAGCCATGACCAATCACGTTGCCCGTACGGATGTCCTGAAAAATCAAAGAAGATGGATCAAAAATAGCTCGACATTGGAGATCCTTCGTAATCTGACTGATTGACAAAAGGTTCATAGAAAAATGCGGTGCATGTAAAACATTCTTGAGCTGCATAGAGGATGTCAATCTAATCTCCCCCTGACCCGTGATGGGGGAATGTGTGCCATTGGCAATCACTATTGTCCGTCCTGGAGGGATCTGAGTATATCCTGAAAGTAGACTCTGGTCGCCACATAGATGATGTGTAGCGCCTGAGTCCATGATCCATGGCAATGTATCCGATCTACTACTATGAAGTGCAAGTGTACTACCTGAAGTACTCGTAGAGGCAGAAGCAGAAGCAGAAACATCAGTATGACTTTCTGTCGTCGGAGCTGGGCCAGATGGTGGGATAATGCCCCTGAGGCGGGCAACCAGATCATCAAAACGCTGATCCATTGAAGCACCAGAAGGAGGCTCGATCTGCTCAGCGACTCGTGCAGATGCAGGAAATCCATGCTTTGAGTAGCATGTGTCCTCAGTATGTCCGATACGGTGACAATATGAGCATGTAGGCCTAGTACGACCACCCCTTCCACGGGGAGTACGTCCACGACCCTGGTAATGAGAACCACGGCCCCTGTTGGCCGCCATGGCTGAGGGATTCTGACTAGCAGCTGCTGAAGGTACAGTTATCCTACTCAATCTGTGAAAAGCCTCCTCCATGGGAGGAATAGTCGAGTCCGCCAAGATCTGTGAACGTGCGGCCTCATACTCTGGGTCAAGTGCAGCGAGAAACACACCCACCATCGTTGCATTCCTGTATGTCTTCTGCTGCTCTGGTGTGGCGGTAAGAGGCATGAAGCTATAAAGCTTCTCAAACATTCCTCTCAAAGATGTATAGAGAGAATGTAACGGGCGGCCATTCTGCTTTATCGTGAATATATCATGTTGTAGTTGCAGGATCTTCGTCTCATTCTTTGCCTGAGAATAGGTCGCTGCGAGGATATCCCACATGTCTTTGGCTGTGGGTTGATGTAGAATGTCATTGGCGATTTCAATAGCCAATGTGCCAGATAGCCACACCTTGGCATATGCGTCGTCTGCCTCCCATGAGGCATGAACTCCAGTCTTCTCTGCAGGCTCGGGCTCTGTGAGAATATGCTTCTTGCCCGTGGACTTCATCATACTCATGAACTGCATTGCCCACAGTTCATAGTTCGTACCATCCATCTTGACGATGGGCGCTGGACCACGAAACGCGCCCATAGATGGGGTATCTGCCTTGCTTTCTGACATACTGGAGACTGAAGACTGGAGCGTATGACAATGGATAATATTTGTCTACAATGACATAGACGGGATTAGTTTCATGTGTAGACCTCAAGCAACTATCCCCATGGATCTGTGCGCGCTACAATCCGCACGCGCACAGCCTTTACACGCAGCAGATGATGTACGCTGGAGATGATGTGCGCACTTGGAGATGATGTGCGCACTCGGAGATGATGTGCGCTGGAGATGCTGCTGCTTCCTGATGCCCTAGCGCCCGCGCAGATGCCGCAGATGCGCTTGGAGATGACGCAGCAGCAGATGCCGCAAATGGAGCAGCAGATGCCGCAGTTGATGCTGCAGAGAACAGCACAGGAGACGCCCTAGATCACCGCTGATCGGCGGAGAAGAAGGGTCTGGCGGCGCCGAGAGAGAGAGAGGGAGAAGAGAGAGCCGGCGGGTGGGGATGGGTAGGTTTAGGGTTTCGAGAACTCCGGCCTAGGACCGTCGCTCTGATACCATGTTGGGAAACGTGAATGAGATAATCTATTCCATAGCCCTAGGCTCTCTTATATAGGAGAGTAGCCTATGGGTAAATTACATAAAGAGAATAACAAGAAAATAAAAATAACAAAGAGATACAAAATAGCCTATGCGTCAACAGATTATTACAACAAATAAATGAGAGCTTGGTCTCTTGAGATTGGAGCTCATGAATAAGACACTTACCACCAAGTAGATTGTCCGATTTTGGGGATACGGCGAGGAGCTGGTGTGCAGATTGTTTCACTTCAATTATGGGATTGGCACATCCTTGGTGGCTATGTCAGGACGTACTCCACTCCTCTTTGTAGAGATGAATTTGCAATGTGTTAACTGGCATGTCAGGATTCTTAACTCCGATGGTGAGCAGTAGAGACCAAATTTATTTTTGGTTGGACAATTGGACATGTAAAGGCCCTCTTGCGGATCTTTTTCCCCAACTTTTCACGTTGGCCGATGATCAAGATATCTCGGTGCGTCGGGCTTGGTCGAATGGTACGGGCTGGACATACAACACACTTTTACTCTTATCTTGCCATATCATATAATATTTGACCTCACTCAGGACTACCTACTTCTAACTCTGCATATGGTTCATTAACTCGATGACTCTAATATGAGTGTATGCATGGGTAGTCTTCATACAATTTTAATCAATGCAAGGATCATTCTAGATTCGATAAAATTTTAATACTCATGCAAGAATCACTTTAAATCTATAAAGCTAACCTCACAAGATAATATAAATTGAATCTGTAATCGAGAGCATCATATAGTTGATAAATATTAGTGACGACAGTTAATTGTGTCAGTCATGGTGCCCCTTACACCTGACTGTGCGAGGGTCTAGGATCCCAGTCTATTCCACAACTTTCCTGAGGTGCAGATTTTCGCTTTTCTTGGATATACGTGTTTCTTTTTGACCAGTTCCGTCGACCCTATTTTCCGTAGGGTGCCTAAGCAGAAGGACCCTTGATTTTTTTCTACGAGCTCGTTTAGCCCGTACCTACATCAATCGGGCAGGATTGGAGTGATTTAGATCGGAGAGTCTCTCCCACATGTCTCATACTCTTGGAGGCGTAGTTGGAGTGTGCCTAGCCTTCTCCTGGACCGCAATTCCACTGGGAAGGTAAGGCGAAAGAGTCTCTCAAGAGGCTTCATCACCGCTTGAGTTTGGTTAACGTTCCGCCAGTAGGTTCTGGCGAGGAAAATATCATGACACGAAAATCATTTATATTTGAATAAAATCTATTACTACAGTTGTTAGGTGAAAATAGTGAATGTGTTGGGACTTAGTTATGATGCATTATAATCCACCACATGTCTACGGAAGCACCCCAACCCTAAGGCTTTCTTTATGCCTTAGAGTCATAGTGTGAGGTCTCACTTGGACCAAGACCACAAACTATCCACTAAGCTAGGGAAATGTTGGCAAGGAAAAGTTCATAACATGAAACTCATCATCAATCATCAACATTTAATAAGATCCATCAACACATCTTACACTTAACAACAATGAAAAAGAACATAGTTTAGATCTAGATCACTTGTTCCATCATGATCTTATAATGAAACAAGAAAAGTAGTGTTGATAGTTGAGGTGTGGTAAGTGAAAAAGAGGATTCCTACACGGAACAACTAGAAAATCAACTGTCCATACAAGTAGCTTAATTAATTTCAATGTCATCACCTATCTACTTGTTTTCTTTTGTAACCACTTAAATATCTATTTTTTTAATGAATTTGAGTGTACTCAACTTTTCTTGACATTCGTTTGTTCCTAACATGGATAGCAGGGAAGGCGCTTACGATACAGTAATCAGACAACTGGACTCTTAGCTTCTGAGGTTCATACGTTTTCTTTTGACAGTGCACATTATAACCATTGTATAGAAAATTTGTAATTCTCTTGTGCTTACCTTCTCTTCTGTTGTATTTTTGGGATACATGTACAACATGACAGTTTCTTATTGATACGTGTAATACTTTATGGAAATTAATGCAAATGTCTCTTGGTGACACATGTTATTATGTGGTTCATTAAAATATTATGAATGTCATTCAATCCCGAAAAAAAATCCCTAATTTTCGTGAAACAATGCGATCTATAGTGAATTTAATATTGTGAATGTTGTGTAAACGGGTAACTTGGCTCCCAGGGTCATTCCAGATGGCCCCTTGAAGTTATTCTAGGTGACCACTTGCGTTCTGGCAGACGTCTAGGGGAGGTTCCATGAGGGCTATAGTTTGAATTAATTGGGGCGACGATGGCATCGCCCTTAACTCATATGTTAAGTCTACCTCCTCCTATAGGAGCATGCATACCATACGCAGGATAACGCCTCCTCCCCCGCTTCTGACATGTCTTCACTTGACTCCACCACCCACCATCATCCCCAACATCCAGGCATGGCCCTCTTTATGACATCACTTGATGCTCATGAAGCTCCTCCACAACCAACCTATGCGACCCCTAAACCACATTCTCTGTTAAGTCGATGGCAAGACCCCATCATTAGCTTCCCCCATGATGTTGACCTCAAGATGCATATGTACACGCTCTTTGAGGACGACATACCATTAGCAAGGAGGATGCGGATGACGTCAATAACGAAGTAAGGGTAACTCGGCACCAAGTAGATGTGACTCCAAACCATTGACAATACTGAGCTATATTTGATAAAGTTCTCATCGCCATGACAAAATTTTTATTTCATTTCAACACAATAGATTATCTGCAAGTATTTTCAAGTTATCTTCTTCTTAACATTATACAAACAACTTGCATTAAACAAACAACTTGCATCTAACAACTGAAATGAACAATCACAAAACACTTAGTTGGAGGTAGAGTTATAATAAGGATTTGAATTGCACCTTTTCATCACACTCCTAATGGAGTAGGGCTCCATGTTAAAAAAACTAGGTGTTCATTCATTATTCATTACGTCTTTACTCGGATACGCTTCCGCACTATTCATTTCTACATGGTAGCAGAGCGAGTTCGATTCTCGAGTATTTATTTTTCTTATATTCGTGCAGAAACCCCAATTCTACATAATACATGGTTCGATTCTTGGTTGATTCTTGAAGATTTATACATGAATATTATTATCAGTTCATGGTTGTGATCTGTCCGAGTTTCGAGAAATTCTAGGGTTTCTTGAAGCCCTAATTCTGGTATGCTTCAATATTCGTGAGCAATTCAAACTTCTGCAGATCATTCCTCATCATCACTTTCTACGTGACGCAGTGCTTGAAGATTCGTGAAACCCAAATTCTATAAACCGCACAACAACGACGATTATAGTCCTCGTAGGGGCCCTTGTTCTATTGCACACAAGGAAGCACACAGAGAGACAATGCCCACAGTATGGAAGACTATTGCAGTCCGAGTTAATTGCAAGTAGTTTGTCATCATCATATCTCAACTCTAGATCAATCATATCTCTACTTCTGCTAAGATCCCAAAGAAGACTCGGAGGAATGGGTTCATCAGAACCCTACCCAATCGCGGTGAAGAAGAAGATGAATCCCTCAAGCAAGCATGCGCCCATGCGGTGCACGAACGGTTCTCCTTCAGGCCGCAGACAATGCTCCTCTGCAAGGCATGACTCCACGCAGCAGGCGATGCTGCCTCCTCCCTCGAAGAGGCATCTCCATCGTGCACAACTATCCATGTGGTGCAACTCATCTAGGTGATCGTATGCAACGATGAGTTTCATGCACATGGTACCGCCTCTCCTCTCGCATACCACCATCCATGAGCATATGTGACTCCATCCACCACCTTCATCCCCAAGATCGTCGTTTACGACGATGGGTTCTTCCCCAACATTCAACAACGACGACATTGAGAAAAAGGATTCCCATCAGGGAACCCTATTCCTATTCGATGAGATTAAACATTTTTGGGGTTTTAATGACCCATGCTGCCAACTCCTGCATTAAAAAAGGGGATGCAATCAATGTGGGCCCAAGTGGGGTCACTGCTATAGAATAATATAAAAAAGTTGAAGTGGTAGAAGCACTTGCAAGGCCCAAATTTGGGTCGAAGTCAAAAAAAGTTAAAAGGGTCATGAGATTTTTTGCCAAAGCGTGCCACGATTATTTTGAAAAAAAGGCAAGCATACAAAAAAAGAGAAAGAAAAGTCGTACGCATAAAAAGAAGGGAAAATTGATTTGAGAAAAAAGAGAGCCGAAAAAAGGGAGATCGCTTATGTGATTTTTTTTGTTTTTCTCATATTTATGTCTTCTCCCAACTTGATCGACGTCATCCATTCTGACAATTATGGGAGAAAGGGAGAGTATCATGTTGAGTTCTACATGATAGATGCTGACTCTTCAGTTCAGATCCAGATGTCCAGATGTCAGACTCTACATACAGCTTGTTTGAGTTTACAGTTTGATGCACACATGTATGTGATCATTATTTGAGGGGTCCCCATCTTTGATTTGGACTCATGGTTTTTATATGATCCATATGGATTCTAGAGTAGAGATCTCATTCTCTGAGCCATTGTGGGCTAAGGGTTTTCATGTAGTTTCATAGGGACTCTAGAGTAGAGATCCCATTCTCTAAGCCAGTGCGGGAGAGACCCAGTTCTCCGACGAGGAGACTTTCAGACTCCATTCTCCAGTGTTTGTGAACTCCAGTACGAGATCCTTCGAGGTTCGTATGAGAGAGACCCAATTCGATATCCCTATGAGAAAGACAATTTCAGAGAACTACGTATTGATAATTAGCGACGTTATTTGTTTGGTCCTTCAGAGATGGAGCGATTGTCCACATGATATGTAGGCTTCTACATGTGGTGGGCTAGATTACTCTAATGAGGAGACTCATTCTAATTCTTGTGACTCTAATAGACGCAATACAGAGCACATGTCCTCCGACGGGGAGACCCAATTCAGTTCACACTTCAACCCGTCAGTTCCTCCTCACCAGCACAACATGAGAAGCAACGTCCTCAATAGGCAGCCAGTAGAATATGCATTAAGTTAATATTGTCTGTAGTGTCTTGTTTTGTGAGTGCGTGATTTCTTTCTATTTATCCAAGCTGAGCATTGTATGCTCCAACTTGAGGGGGAGTGTTAGAGTATGCATCATCTCATAGATAGGAAATTTTATCCCTCCAAGGTTTAATTACCATATCTACTGGTTTAATCCTACATCTATTTTAAGTGGGACTTTGTCTACCTGGCGGGACTATATAAGAAGTCCCACAACCATTGTAACAATGAGAGAAAATGAATAGAAGAATTAGCCCTTAGTGGCGTTCTTCGGTGGTTTCATCCCACCCCTTATGGAGTAGGGTTCCATGTTAAATCTTGGTGTTCTTCCATTGTTCTTTATTTCTTTATCTCTAATATGCTTCCGCACTATCGTATTCTACAACAAGAACCTAACATCTTCACTTAGATTTAACTTTATATTACTACCATTTGTTTGATATATGTAGATATATATATTATTCACTTATGTATCTTTATTGTTATTTTACTTTCCAGTTGGACTCTTTATGTAATTTACCCATAGGCTACTCTCCTATATAAGAGAGCTTAGGGCTAATGGAATAAACAAGTCTTCTTATTTTCCGAACATGGTATCCGAGCGACGGTCCTAGACCGAAGTTCTCGAGCTAAAGAAACCTTAACCCTAGCCCCACCGTCGAGCCCCCTCCCTCCCTCCTTCCGCGCGCCTCCGGTCTTCTGCCTCCGGTCTCGCGCCTCGCGCTTCCGGTCTCTAGCGCGCCTTCAGCCTCTGGTCTTGCGCCTTGCGCTCCGGTCTCCAGCACGCCTTCGGCCTCCCGCGCGCCCTGCGCCTTGCACCTTCTGCGCGCCTCCGTCCAACCACCGATCTCGCGCCCCTGCCTCTCTTCACATGGCACACACGGCGCTGCCTGCTGTGCACTGAGTGCATCGTGCGGCTGCGAGATCTGTGAGCATTTGCGCAAGATCTACGCGCATGCTCTGTACCCTGGATCTGTGCGTGACCCCCTAAAAGTCTCGACTTTCGTGCACACGAAAACCCTACGTCAAGTGTGTGTGTGTGTGTGTGTGTGTGATCTCATAACTCACTCTGCGGGCGCTTCTCCAAAGTAATGGGTTTGGTTGCTTGAGTATACACATGCAACTAAACCCGTTAATGTCCGTGTAGACGATCATACCTTCAGTCATACCTTCAGTCTACTACCCCAGTCTTCTGTTTTCACTATGTCAGAAAGCAAGGCAGACATCCCGTCTATAGGTGCCTTCAGAGGTCCAGCGCCGATTGTAAAGATGGATGGTTCAAATTATGAAGTGTGGGCGATGCAGTTCATGAGTATGATGAAGTCAACCGGTAAGAAACACATTCTTACTGAAGAAGAGCCTGCTGAGAAGACTGGGGTCAATGCCTCGTGGGAAGCAGATGATGCATATGCCAAGGTTTGGCTATCTGGAACTCTGGCAATTGAGATTGCCAATGATATTCTTCATCAGCCCACTGCAAAAGCAATGTGGGATATTCTGGCTGCAACATATTCTCATGTAAAGAATGAGACAAAGATTCTGTAACTCCAGCATGACATATTTACTATCAAGCAGAATGGACGGCCTCTACACTCACTGTACACATCTCTACGAGGAATGTTTAAGAAGGTCCATAGCTTCATGCCCCTGACAACCACTCCAGAGCAACAGAAAACCTACCGGAATGCTACTATGGTAGGAGTTTTTCTCGCTGCCCTTGATCCTGAGTATGAGGCAACACGTTCCTAGATCTTCGCGGATTCCACTATTCTTCCTATGGAGGAAGCTTTTCACAGATTGAATCGTATCATTGTTCCTTCGACTACGAATCAGACTGCCTCAGCTATGGCAGTCAATCGAGGTCGTGGAGATCATCATCATCAGGTTCGCGACCGTGGACCTCGTGGCAGAGGAGGTCGTGTTCGGCCAATGTGTACCTTTTGCCATCGCACTGGACATACCGAAGACACATGCTACTCTAAGCATGGATTTCCTGCTTCTGCACGAGTCGCTGAACAGATCGAGCCCCCATCTGCTTCTTCTATAGATCAGCGCTTTGATGATCTTGTAGCCCGTCTAAGGGGCATCATTCCTCCATCTGGCCCAGTTGCTTCAACACCTACTCCTGAGAGCCATTCTGATGTTGCCGCATCTGCCTCTACAACCACCAGTACATCAGGTAGCTCATATACATTTACTAGCAGTAATGGATCAGATACTTTAGCATGGATTATGGACTCTGGTGCCAGACATCATCTATGTGGTGATCAAAGTCTACTTACAGGGTACAAACAGATCTCTCCAGGATGTACAATGGTTATTGCTAATGGAACACATTCCCCGATTACTGGTCAGGGGGAGATTAGACTGACGCCATCTATACATCTCAAGAATGTGTTACATGCACCTGATTTTTCGATGAATTTCTTGTCCATTAGTCAAATTACAAAGGATTTACAATGTCGGGCGATTTTTGATCCATCTTCTCTTGTTTTTTAGGACATCCTTACGGGCAACGTGATTGGGTGTGGCTATGAGCAAGGCAATCTATATCGCCTCAGTCGAACTCCTTTTGCTGAAACCTCATCCCTACCTGCTGGACTCATCTCTCCATTATTATGGCATCTGCGCTTTGGACATCTACCGCTTCAGAAATTGCGTCGTATGTTACCTCAGATTCGCCTCACAAGTCTATTCAATGTGAGGCGTGTCAGTTGGGAAAGCATCATCGGTCTACCTTTCCCAGTCGTCAGTGTCGGAGTAGTACCTCCAAGTTTGAGTTGTTTCATGTCGATATATGGGGTCCTAGTCGTGTTCCTGATCATCAGGGACACAGGTTTTATATAGTTATTGTAGATGATTTCTCTCGTGTGTCATGGGTATTTCTGTTAAAGAATAAATCTGAAGCAGGGAATATTATCATCAATTCCTTAATGAAGTTCGTAATGTTTTTTCTGCATCTGTTAAAATTGTGAGAAGTGATAATGCCCTGGAATTTTGTACTCATACACTATCCAGTTATTTCTCATCCCAAGGGATCATCCACGAGACATCTTGTGCTTATACCTCCCAACAGAATGGCGTTGCTGAAAGGAAACATCGTCATTTGCTTGATGTAACCAGGTCGCTTCTTATATAGAGTCATGCTCCTCACTCTTTCTGGGGTGATGCTGTTCTTACAGCATGTTACCTTATCAATCGTATGCCATCATCTGTTCTAAGTGAGAAGATCCCTTTCTCCCTTATTTTCCTTGACAAAGAATTGTTCTCCCTTACTCCTCGTGTGTTCGGTTCGGTCGTCTTTGTCCATTGGTTGTCTCCCGGGACTGACAAGCTCTCTCCTAGGGCTGTCAAGTGTGTCTTCGTCGGGTACTCCAGAACTCAGAAGGGGTACAAGTGTTAGGATCCTTTGCGCAGGCGGTACCTTGTCAGTGCTGATGTTACATTTTTTGAATCTGTTATGTATTTCTTAGCTTCAAGTAATCAGTTGATACCCCCTGATAATACTGATGCTATATACATGCCACCACCACCGCCACTACCACCACCATCACCAGAACCATTACCATCTTCTACACCTCTTGTCATTGTACATGTTTCACCATTACCATTTCACTATACCCGCAGGCCTGCTTCAGCTCATGGTCATCGCTCATCATCTAGCCCGCCTGAGGTATGTTCTGAAGATACTATTTTTGATAGATCTAATGATTTTCCTGAGCAGGATGTATTACAGAGGCCAAACGAGGGAACATATGATTTAGATGTTCCTATTGCCCTACGAAAGCCGAAGCGGAGCTGCGCATCATATCCTATAGCATCTTCTGTGTCCTTTGATCGACTAACTGGAGATTATTTTAGGAACTTCGTCATTGCATTGTCAGCAGTGGCTATTCAACGGAATTACCAAGATGCGCTGAAGGATAGTAGATGGTGTTTAGCCATGGAGGAAGAAATGACAGCTCTTCAGTCTGGAGGTACCTGGAGTATGGTTCCCGCATCCGCTGATGTGCCTCCAGTGAGCTGCAAGTGGGGATTTACAGTCAAGCAGAATGTAGATGGAAGTATTGACAGATACGAGGCTCGCCTTATTGCTCGTGGCTTTACACAGACATATGGGGTGGATTATCTTGATACATTCTCGACGGTGGCCCACCACTCCACTCTACAGATCCTGCTTTCTGTTGAGATCACTTGTGATTGGACGTTATACCAGTTGGATGTGAAGAATGTGTTCTTATATGGTGACTTACAGGAGGAAGTCTACATGCAACAACCACCTGATTTTGCTGTTGAGGGGGAGTGTCCGAAGGTGTGCAGACTTCATAAGGCCATCTATGGCCTTAAGCAGGGCCCCAGAGCTTGGTTCCAGAAGCTCTCAGACCTGTTTGAGAAACAGGGGTACAAACGTTCCAATGTTGATCATTCCTTGTTTGTACAAAGGGCTTCCAGAGGCATTGCTATTATGGTATATGTAGACGACATTCTGATTACAGATGATGATGAACAAGGAATAAAGGGGTAGAAAAAAATGCTGGGTCGTGAATTTGTTACCAAGGACCTTGGAGTTCTTAGATATTTTCTGGGACTGGAGTTCGCCAGAAATCCTTATGGGTTGGTAATGTCTCAGAGGAAATACATCACTGACCTATTGAGTGAAACAAGAATGCTTGGTTGCCGGCCTGCTACCACACCTATAGATCCTAGTATGAAATTATATGATGGTGATACAGATGAGGTGGATAGGAGAAGATACAGAGAACTGGTGGGCAAACTTCTTTATGTTACTATTACCAGGCCCGATATAGCCTTTGTTGTGAGTCGAGTGAGCCAGTTCATGGAGCAACCACGTCAGGTACACATGGATGCCATACATATGATACTCAGGCATCTCAAGTTATCTCCAGGTGCGGGTTTACTATTTAAGAAAGGCAAGGAGATAACTATCTCAGCCTGTGCAGATGCAGATTACGCAGGGTGTCCCAAGGACAGGAAGTCCACCTCTGGGTTTGATGTGTATGTTGAGATTCTCTAGTCTCATAGAGGAGCAAGAAACAAACTGTTGTGGCAAGGTCTAGTGTTGAATCTGAATATAGGGCTATGGCCCAGGTCAGTACAGAAATGATGTGGGTAAAGGTTGTGCTTACAGATTTACATATAGAAGTCCCACTTCCTATGGCTTTGGAATGTGACAATCAGGCGGCCTTATTCATTGCAAATAACCCAACATTCCATGAACGAACCAAGCACATTGAAGTTGACTGTCACTTTATACGTGATATGATTCAGAAGGGATTTATTGCTACATCCTACGTTAGTTCAGAGGATCAAACGACAAACATTTTTACCAAGGCACTACTTCGAGGGCCATTCCAGAAGTGCTCGTCCAAGCTGAGCATGATTGATATTTATGCTCCATCTTAAGGGGGAGTGTAGATATATATTATTCACCTATGTATCTTTATTGTTATTTTATTTTCCCGTTGGACTCTTTATGTAATTTACCCATAGGCTACTCTCCTATATAAGAGAGCCTAGGGCTGATGGAATAAACAAGTCTTCTTATTTTCCCAACAATATATAATGGTGCAATGTGTATCCAATGGAAATTATGCGTGTAAAACTGCATTCATATAGATTGTCATCGAAAACATGCATTAAATGTACACATGAAAAATAAATATGGATAATAATAGTATATTTTGTTTGCTTTATGGTGCTATTTAGGCCCTATTGGCACTAAAAAAACATTCTTAAGCCCCATAATCATCTGAATTAATTTGCATTACACTCCAACCACAGAAGAAAAGGAACATGTCTCAAGGTATGACCAAAAATGTAAATACTGCCATAAAAAAACTAAGGTTGACTGGAGTAATAAATATAAAATCAAAACAATAGCCACGAATACGGGTTTGTTATTATGCCTTGGGGCATCACCATCTCCAAAGGAATAAATGGAAAGGAAACCATCATTCTTATCGCATTTACACGAAACGTAGTCCCAGTTTTTAGGTTTTATTTCTATTCTTGTTTGTTTATATTTCCTTAAGCTGCTGCATTGTGCGTGTTTTAGAGTTTTAAGGATGGGAGTTGGCACTTACATCATCCTGGCGAAATATCAGTCGCAAGACTTGTCTCTTTTCTTCTTTTAGTGAAAGCTACTTGACTGCTGCTGTACTAGCCCCGTTCTCTTATGAAGAAAGATACGGATATTTGTGTTGTTATGTGTTTGTTACTCAGTGTTAAAAAATAATAAGCCCAAAATGGTCTTCGAAAATTATAAGCGGTTGACACACCCAAGTATCGCGTATTTGATATACTTAAACATGATAATTACATTGTAAAAAGAAAGAAACATGCACGCAGCAAAATGCACAATATAGCAATTTTTTTAATGCTTATAGAAAACATACCTCCCCATCACTTGTGACATGGATGCTCTCATCTTTAGACTGCACATTTAGAACCGTAATTGGGACAAAATCCAGAATATATAAAGTATAAAAGCTAAATATAGGATAGAAGTACAAGGATATAGAAAATACAAGAAGCAGCATGGTTCAAGAATCAAGAAGCCGTTAGAACCCACTTACTCTATATAGAAGTGTACCACAGCAAGGTGAGGTGCGTGAGCACCTTAGTACTGTCTTATGGTCGTGCACTATATCATTTGCATAATCCATTGGCAACTCTATTGTTGTAAATACACTTTACCGAACCTTCTAGCTCATTGCAGTTTTTTTCCCATATAAACTTTTTTAGAGAAATAGGATGGACCTCCTTTAGAGACCAAATTACACATGTCAACTCTCACAAAGATCTCTAAGCTCTAAGATGCTCAAGTACATTCTCTGAATAAAACCTCCCATCTTTGAAGATCACAATGTTTCTTCCTAGCTAAATGGCCCACACATGCTCACAAACTCTAGTCCTCCCTTCAACTGAATCAGACCAATCTGAACAAAAGGAAATCCTCTAACCTCTAATTCGATAAATCTATCATTAACTCATGAGGCCAAGAACCCTCTGACCACAAATCTGTCCCACTTGCATCCTTCCTCGTAGCCAATGCGAAAAGCATGGGATATAAATCACAAAAAGCAACTTCCCTCATCCAGTCATCCCGCTAGAATCTGAACCCCCTTCATTTCCTAGCAATTGTCGCATCGAGGCTGCAAACAGAGCGCAAATACCCCTTCATAATGTAGTCGGCAAACACGCAACTCCCACATTGGTATACAGACTGGGGGAAATCGAGTAAATGGATCTCAACAAGCACGAGGGTAGATATGTCCTGTCACCCAAGATCTTCATCACCTACTTTGACAGCAAAGCCTTGTTCATGTCCTCAATGTGCAACACACCTAACCCACCCTCCTTGGTTGGCCTTGTAACCATCTCCCAATCCACCAACGCAATGCCCTTTCCCTCCGTAGTATAAGCTCAAAAGAAATGCCTCATCAACCCTTCCAACTGCCTGCAAATCCCAACCAACACCCTGGTAGACAAAAAAATGGGGATCGCAGATAAGACTGCCTTCACCATCATCAGCCTCCCTCTCCTTGACAAGCACGACGCCTTCCACCACTGTTATAAAAGTCGGCTGATTAGGCCGACTAGTCGGTCCGACTAGTCGAGTCGGGGAGATAACCGATTCGACTAGGCCTAGTCGGCCATTAGTCAGTCAACCCGACTAATCGGGCCAACTACTCGATCGACTTTTACATAGAGATTTTTTATATTTATTTATTTTTTTGCCTTTTTAAAAGAAAACTTATTCTTATATGCTTAAAAATATATAGATATTGTTGTAATGTTGCAAATAAATCTTTTATCATAAATCAAGATTCAAGATTAACATATAAATATTACTGGAATGCTAGGCGTGAATGGTGAAAAATATGTTATTTGATTTTGGCAGATACTACATTGACCATCAATTGCATATTATGAGTTGTAAAAGATTACCTTAGCTCAAGTAGCACGACGGATTGCTAGAAAATAATTCCTCTGAGAGTTTGCCTGAGAATTTGTTGAGGAAGTTGCTACATTATGAAAAGATGTCATGGTTCTATGCCACGTGGGAGTGTGCTAGAGATGAAGAGATTTGATGTGGTATATTTAAAGTTAATTAATTCTTTTATTTCAATATGATAGTACGTAAAATATACAAATCTATGCAAATATATAAGAATATATGCAAATAAATTATCTATATATTTAAAATAATTAAAAAAGTCAAAATTAACTAATGGACGACTATGCAGATTAATCCTTAATCAATGATCCCACCGCCTGAGTATCTATGAACTATTTTTGCCACCTTACCTTCCACCCATCCAGCTTCCTTTCCAACTTCTCAATCACAGGAAGCTATTCCCATGCCTTAGTCTACCATTCACCATAGCCAAACTAATGCAGCACGAAATTAATAAATAGGGCCTCCATTTTTTTTATTTATTTGAGCCTAATTTTATTTACGAATAATTGAGTCATCACAATAAAAGAGATCGTGTGTGATCTCCAATTAGTTGGTCGATTTTAAATTTGAATTTAAAATTAGAATCAATTAGGATAAGGTAGATTTGAATTTCGATTCAAATCAATTAGAGTCACATTAGGATCGAGTGGGATTTTAAATTTCATTTGCTTTCTATTTTTGTAATTCCACCCCTCCTGTATAAAGGGGTTGGTAGTCTATTGTAGATGACAAGTCAGAATATATGAAATTTGAGTTTATCTATGTCCCTCTATTTCTCTCACTCTCAATGTAAACTTCACGATTCTAATCCCAAAATCTTGCGCATCCGGCGTGTTCTCTCCTCTCCTCCTCTAATTTCTTCTCCACCGAAATTTCCACTTTCAAAAACAATTTCCCGTCGTTGCAAATTTTTGTTTGCATCATTTGGTATCAGAGCATGGCAACCGAATCGTTCTTACGATTCGACGATCCTATCGCATATTGGAGGATGAAGCTCGATCATAGTCTTATCTCCCATGGCTCACATGCGCATTCTCGACAACAAAAGTTCAAGCGATGCCTTATATCAAGCCTCAAGGTTCAAGCATGGTTGGACGCTTTAATGAAACTTCGCCCATCGACAATAAAAATCAGAACGACGCACCTGTTGTTCAACCCGATTTTGGTCCGGAAAATGAAGGTATTTTCAGTTTGGAAGTGGATTTTATTGCCACAGTTAATGTACAACAAAACCATGAAGATACATGACCAATTTTTGATGAAAGTGAGGATGAAGATTATGAAAACATTAATCTTTTCGAGGATGAAGTTGTTGTCCATGAATCAAAAAATGAAGATTTCGGGTCCATATTTAATGAAAATACGTAGGATGAAGAACCCGAAATGTTGGATTTGTTCTTATCCGAAGATGTTGTCCAAGAGGTCGCATCACCACTTCCGCTGCCTATCGAGGCCACCATAACAACCCCATTTCCTCCACAACCCCAAGGGCGCATACAATGCATCCACGATTCTAGGGGGAGAACCCCCAACCGCTGCTATGCACGCTTCATGATCGCCAACGAGAAACGCCCTCATCATGGATGTCGAATGTGCAAATCATGCAGCTTCCGCAGTCGCTATCTACTCCAGTTGCAGCCATCGCGTCGCCTATGCCTCCGCCATGCAAGGAGCAACTGCCATGGAGGCCACGACTCGCGTGCGGCCCGCGCACCACCGGTGCACCGCCTTCGCCGTACGTGGTGCCACCGTCGCTCGATCTGGAGCAATAGCAGCAAACGCGCACGCGTCAGGCGCAGTCATCACAGCGCACACACGAGCTGGGGTTGTCGCACCTCCTTCCTCCGTGCCGCCCGAGGCCTCCCTGGCTGTTGCGCCACCGCCACTTCCTCCCGGTCCATCTCGCCGATGCTGCTACCTTTTACCCTGGAAGTACGAAACTCTAACGTGGAAGGATGAATTCTCTCTGAGGGGATTTGAATCCCTCAACTTTAGGGATTTGAGGCTGAAATGAGAAATTTGCAACAAATTGCCTCCACCTAAAAATGTTTATCTAAAGGTGAAAGATGGTGGCCATTTTAAAAAAGGATATTTTAAGTGAAGGGATAGAACAATTGCAGCAATGCCCCTCAGTTGAAAGAAATTGCAAACGTAACATGGAAAAAATCAAAATTTGGGTTATCTACTCAACCAATCTAGATGAAATTCTCCACCAGCGGATCGAAGATCGAGCAATTCGTCCGGAGACGAATTTTTTCAAGCAGAGGAGAATTGATGCAGCACAAAATTAATAAATAGGGCCTCCATTTTTTTTATTAATTTGAGTCTAATTTTATTTACGAATAATTGAGTCATCGCAATAAAAGATATCGTGTGTGATCTCCAATTAGTTGGTCGATTTTAAATTTGAATTTAAAAATAGAATCAATTAGGATAAGGCAGATTTGAATTTCGATTCAAACCAATTAGAGTCAAATTAGGATCGAGTGGGATTTTAAATTTGATTTGCTTTCTATTTTTGTAATTCCACCCCTCCTATATAAAGGGGTTGGTAGTCTATTGTAGAGGACAAGTCATAATATATGAAATTTGAGTTTAACTTTGTCTCTCTATTTCTCTCACTCTCAATGTGAACTTCACGATTCTCATCCCAAAATCATGCGCATCCGGCGTGTTCTCTCCTCTCCTCTAATTTCTTCTCCACCGAAATTTCCATCTTCAAAAATAATTTCCCGTCGTTGCAAATTTTTGTTTGCATCACAAACCCATATATTTAATAGGCAAGCTTCTTCGTGTAGTTCCCAATATATCCTCACATGTTGATATCACCGCTGGCGGCTGCTTAAGGGACAAAAGCAAATTTTGCCATGTTTACCTTCAGACCCGATAGTTGCCCAAATAGGTCCAAAGCTGACCTAATTGCCCCGCACTCTTCCCCCCCCCCCCACCCTCCCTCGACGAAAAAGATCAGATCACCACCATATTGAAGAATAGGTATCAAGAAATCCTACCTTGAATAACCTCAAAAAAAAAATCCCCCTTCCTCCAGTCTAAACATAACCGCTAAGACATCTGCAACTAGAGCAAACAACATGGTAGCCAAGGGGCGTCCCTTTTTTTTGAAGCCAAGCCAAGGGGCATCCCTGTTTTACCCCTCTCTATGACTGAAAGAACCCCCCTTCTGGACTTCCATTCACTAGCACAGAGCAAGATGATGCCGTGATACACCTCTTCATCTAATTAATCCAAATATCTGGAAATCACCTTCGTACCAAAGAGGCCCAGATAAATCTCCAGTTCATGCAGTCATATGCCTTTGCAAAGTCTTACTTTCGACAGGAAACATGTACTCCCTCGTTTTTCTAATTTGCATCGATTTTTGATGGCAAATTCAGCATCTCAATGCCTCAATATTGCTTCTCTTAACCCAATCTATGACGTCCTTTTCAACCACGTCCAAGAACTCTCTGTAGAAGAAGACAGGTAGACCCTCCGGACGTGGATAGCCTTCGGCTTTAAGATCAAAGACTGCCCTACGCACCTCTTCCCCAGCGAATTTCACTGCAAACACCTACACGTGCCCCTGCTGCAAAGAACGTACTCCCATCCCAAGCCATCAAGCTTCAGATGATGCAGACCTTCTACTGAACCCTCGAAAATAAGACACCACTGCCTCTCTATCTTGTCGTCATTTTGGATTCTCTCCCTTCCCACTAACAGTTCATGTATCATGTTCCTTCTTTTCCTCCCACTTGTTACGGCATAAAAGAATCTTGTGTTTGCATCTCCTTTTCTAACCCCATTTTTACCTCGATTTTTATCGCTATTGCACCCCTTTTTTATCTTATTCTAAGATCTGGAATACAATTCCTCCACACTGAGATCTAGGCATACTTCAACTTATCAAATCAGGCTATTCTGCCTCTGCCTCAGTCCGCTTCTCATTTCGCATACAACTCAAATCCTTCTTATAATTTTTAAGCATCTCTCTCAGCCTCTAGATCTTCTATACCAACCATTCACTACCAATCCCTCTACTTGCAACGATCCCCAGAACTCAGTAACCAGCTCTTTGAAGCCATCTTACAACATCCACGCTCTTTTAAACGTGAAAAAAGAACGAGGAAACATACCATCATCCGACATTCAACAAATCAACGTATGATATGATCTTGTACTCGAAAAAGCCCTTGTCGAAGACAAGGGAAACATCTCTAGCATCTCCACTGATGTCAGAAAGTGCCCAGAAGTGATCTAAGATGAAATGCTCTGCCACTTGTAGCAGTAGTTCACGGCATCTAACACCTCCAGATCCATCTCTACGATACGATCTATAAACTATCTGGACCTCTCCCATAAAAAAAACTATCTGGACCTCAGATCATGCCCTACTCCATCCCCAGGCCTGCATGAAGTGAATACCGTGACATTTAAGCCCTCCCTCCCCCCTATGAGCCACATGACTCTCGAAAACTCTCCCGTGACGGATCTCAACTCCTCCCACGCCTTCGATCGTAACAGACACGTAACTCAGCATCACTCTCCCTGCATCTGACCTGCACTCCAACACCACTGTCAGAGAATTATTGCCCACCTTTTCATTCCTAAGACGAAAAAATCTCCATTCCAAGCCAAGAGCCCACCACCAGCACTTCCAACCGCTAATGTCATCCTAAACTCCGAAAGCCAGAAACCCCCTAAAAATCTCCACACTCTCGGTTCCCAATTTGCAATCTTTGTCTCCAACAGAAACACCAAGTCAGCGTGCCAAGAACTCAAAAGACTTTCAGTAGCAATTATCTTCTCTTGTTCCCAACCCTAACATGTTTTAGATGGCGAGGGTTGGGAAACTGGAAAAGATAAGTGTTGTTGAAAGTCTTTTGAGTTCGTGGCATGCTGACATGGTGTTTCTGTTGAAGACAAAGATTGCAAATGGAAGCCGGGAGTGTGGATGGAGCGGACGAAGGTGGGCAGCACGGTAGGTTGGATTGTAGTGTGAAGGATCGTTTCGCAGTCATTTGCTTGCGTACGGAGCACGTGGGCACGGGGCGGCAGCTTGCAGAGATCTGGTTCGTTGTTTCGGGTGTTCCAGAATGGTCATCGTCGTGTTCGATGCATTGCGGGCGTTTGGGAAGGTCTTTGGACACATGCATTAGAATCCAGAATCAGGTGATTGTTGGGGTCAATTGAGGTAGCGAAGGAAGTCAGGCAACAGCGATGGAGGACACCGAGAGATTCTTGGGTCCGGTGTTTGCGGGGAATGTGGTACAACTTGATGGGGTTTTGGTTTGTGCTCGTGGACTCAGTGTGGAGGAGGCAGCACACCTTATTGCTCACACGCAGAAGGCGGAGGGTCGAGTGCACTTGAGGGTACAACGTTTGCGTGATGTTGCAATGGTGGGGGATTCTTCGGAATCGACAGGGGTTCGGATAAAAGGGCTCCTGCAGATCAGAAGGGGCCTAAGGGTTGTGCAAGAGTTTTTTTTTTGAAGTCTAAAAAAGAGGGAAACACTCAGCGGTGTCCGCCCCTGCCATATATTAATAGAAAAAAAAGAAAAAAGAAAAAACTTTACAAGGTACCAATTGCGGAACCAAAAAAAAGAAAAACCTAAACCAACGACCAGTCCTCAACTAAACGGTTACAATGAATTATCACATTTTCCTTGTAAAAACGCTTTCCGGAGAAGATGGTGTCATTTCGTCCAAGCCAAATCGCCGAAGCCTTCGCCAAGGGCCGCAGCAATTCCCTACGATCCCTGCCCTTGTTTGCCACCAACGAGTCCCAGAAAGAAGGTAGATCCGAGGAGCACACCCAGGCATCGGTCGCCTCCTCCCAAACACCTTGCACCGCCGGGCACGCGAAGAACAAATGCTCCATAGTTTCCACGGCATTGCTGCAAAGAATACAGGTATCAGGAATATTCCCAATCAACCTCGTGCAGCGATCCCTCGTCATCAATCTCTGTCTCAGAACCAGCCAAAGGAAGAAACCCACCCGCTTTGAAAGCCGCAGAGCCCACAAGAAGTCGCAATCCCGCACCACTGCCTCCGGCCCGAGAAGACTGGAGGAAGAAACCGCCACGAACGCCTTCCTGGAAGAGAAAGGCCCCCTTTCCAAGCCCAGTGGTCCCTCCCGGCCGAAGGCTGACAGGCCCCCCCCAACGGCCTCCAGAAGAAGCAGATAGTCGTTGAGCCTCTGCTCCGAAAGGCTATCACGGAAGAGCGGGAACCAACCGGCTTCAGACCACCAGGAGGCCACAGTAGCATTCCCATCAACCGCCAAAGCGAATAACCGCGGGAACCTTGACGAAAGAGGTTCCTCACCCGCCCAAACATCCTTCTTGAAACTGAAAGATCGACCATCACCAAGGATCGGAGAAAAGAAGGCCGAGAACTTAGAGCAAGTCTCCAGCACCGCCCTCCAAAAAGGCGTGAGCGACCCCCTCCTAGCAGTCGCCACCGGAAGCGCCCCGTCAATAAGATGAATCTTTCGCAGAACCTCGAAGCAAAAATCCTCACCAGGGCCCCATAACCTGTTGACCTACTTAAGGAGAAGGGCCTCAATAACATGGTCCAACCTCCAGACGCCCAGCCCCCCATCGCTCTTACGCCTCGTAACGTCATCCCACCCCACCAAATGCATTCCGCCCGCTGATTCCCCATTTTTGCCCCACAAAAGCCTCCGCATGAGCCTCTCGAGACGAGAGCGAATCCCCATCGGCAAACGACTGTTAGATAAAAAATAGACGGGGATAGACGAGAGCACCTCCTTGAGAAGAACGAGGCGCCCCCCCTTCGAAAGCACTCCAACCGGTCAGCCTCATCTCCACCTTCTCCACCACCTTGGACCAATCCCTCAATCGAACCCTACCATAGACCAGCGGCATCCCCAAGTAATCCAAGGGCAGGGAACAAGGCTGAGAACCCAAAATCGAACCGCATTCCGCCACCTCCTCCACGCTAAGACCAAAAGGAACCACCTTCGACTTGGCGTTATTTTTAATAGACCAGACAACTCGCTGAACACCTCAAGCGTATCCGCCATAGCCGAGACCTCGTCAGCCCCCCCCCCCCAATGAAAAAGACGGTGTCATCGGCGTATTGGAGCAGAGGGACCACCATCCCGCCACAAGAAAACCCCTGAGAGAGTCCACAATCGATGACCCGGTAAGTCATCCGAGCAAGAACATCCACGACCACAACGAACAGCAATGGCGCAAGGGGGCAACCCTGCCGGATCCCCCTCCTCGATTGGAAAGATCCCCCCTCCAAGCGCCCAATAACCATGACTGAAAGCGAGGCCGTAGTGACGCAACGACGCATCCAAGCAATCCAAACCTCCGGGAAGCCCCTCCTTCTCAACACCGACCAAATGAAGCTCCAATCGAGACAATCATATGCTTTTGCAAAGTCGACCTTCCACAACACCCCACGACAGCCGTCCCTCTTCCATTTAGCAACCATCTCCGACGCCAAAGTGATACAATCCGCAATCTGTCTTCCCCGAACAAAAGCAGCCTGCATTGGCGATATAATATCGCCCAGCACCCGAGCCAGCCTCAGAGCGAACACCTTTGCCACGATCAAATATAAAGCGTTAGCAATCGGGCGGAAAACCTCAATACGCTCCGCCGAGGGAGACTTAGGAAGTAAAACAATGAGGGCTCTATTGAGTTTGTCAAAACCAGCATTCCCTTCACAGAACTCGGAGATCACCTCCAACACCTCCGAGCCCACCAAGTCCCAGAAGTCATTGTAGAAGGCAATCGAGAAACCGTCAGGACCCGGAGAAGCATCAGCGTTAAGATCCCACACAGCCTCTTTCACCTCATCCAAAGTAACCCTCTTCGTCAGATCCTCGCAAAGAGAGGGCGAAAGCGGAGGAGCTCCCACCCCCGTCCACCTCCAAATTTTCTGGGGGCGCCTCCCCGAGAAGTCCCTAAAATAATCCACGATCGCCCGCCCCATTGTCGCGTCACCAACCATACGCCTATCATCAAACAAAATCGATCGAAGGGCGTTCGATCGCCTCCTTCCACTGGCTACCCGATGGAAGTACGCCGTGTTAGCATCCCCCTCCTTCAGCTAAGACACCCTCAACCTCTGGCGCCACTCAGTGACACGCTCAAATCCTCCTCCTCCATCTTCCTCTAAGCGGCCGATCTCGCGAGCAGCTCATCCTGCCAAAGCTCCCTAACCCCCTCCAAAGCATCCAAAGAGCTGACCACCCCCTCTGCCTTCCTTCTGGTCGCGATCCTCGCCGCCCTCAACTCCCTCTTAAAGATAGCCAACTGCTTGCGCAACGAAGCGAGTTTGAGAACAAACCTCGTGACCGCGAAGGACCTCGGTTGTATCTCGTCCCAGTGGTCCGCAACAAGAGCTTTGAAATTCTCCTCAAGCAACCAACATCTCTCATATCTGAAGAAGCCCCGCGAAACAGCTGCATCCCTGGAGTCCCATAAGATAGGATTGTGGTCAGATAAGCACCAAGGTCTGGAGCTCACGAAAGAAAGTGGAAAGAGTCCAAGAGATCCACGGACGCCAAGAACCTGTCAATACAGGACCGGGAGTTTGAATTTCTCCACGTGTAAGTGCAGTCGCCTGCTCCCAAGTCCTCGAGGGCCAAAGAGTCGATGATCTCTGCAAAATCCAACGAGCCAAGGTCCAAACCGCCCCGAGAACGAGGCCTGTCCGACGAATGGAGGGTGACGTTGAAGTCACCCCCAACCAGCCAGGGCACCCCCGCAAACTGGTGAGCAGCCTCCCGCAAATCCTCCCAAAGCTCCTTCCTCTTAATATTGCAGCACGGGCCGTAAGTACAAGAAAGAGCAATCGCCAAAGAAGAATCAACCCGATCCAAAAGAACCGAAATAGAATGCCTCCCTCTAAAAATCGAGTTGAATGATAGCAAATCAGATCGCCAAGCAATGAGAAGTCCTCCCGCCGAACCCACCGCGTCCACCGCCCGGACCTCATCCAAGCCCCCCGCACCAAACGATCTCCAAAGACCGTCAGTCAAACCATATAGCTTAGTCTCCTATAACATGACAATGTCACATCCCCATTCTGAGAACCTAGAACCCAAGGTTCTCCTCTTTGCCGCCTCCCCCAACCCGCAAACATTCCAAGACAGCACCTTCATGAGGAACCTTGTGACTGCCCCCCGGTTCGAACGACGCCAGCCGCCCCCGCAACCGCATCCTACAAAGACGGACATCCCTGCGCCATAGCGGGCAATGACCGCGACCTGTTCCTCCTCCTGTATCTCTTAGTAGATCTTCTTTCAGGTACTTCCCCAACCACAACATCCTCCACAATCTCAGACAGCACCACCGAGGTCTACGGCGGGGGACCGCGACCCATCGCCACTGAAGACGAGCCCTCAAACGTGATCGCCTGGTCGCTTATGACCCTCCCCCCTCGATCGCCGCGGAGGGAGAAGAGATCTGAGCCAATGAGCCCCCCCCCCCCCCCGCCTCCCGTCGACGGAGCCAAACTGATCATCGGAGAAGAGAAACGCGTCGAGGAAGAAAAGGAAGGAGGCGAATGCTGGCCCAAGAACCCGCCCACGAAAGATCCGAGAGCAAGACAATAATATGGTCCATTACCCGACCGACCCGCCAAAGGATCTGACCGAAAGAACCGAGTTGTGGATCTTTTCGTCCGCGACCAAGAACTAAGGGTCCCATCGATCCCTCGATTCCTCCCTGCCACGTCAGCAGACAAATTGGCAACCGAAGTATCAAAGCACAAAGACCAAGGTGAAAAACCGAAGGGACGTACGAAATCATCATCGCGGGACGAGTCCCACGAGGCGCCACCATGTAGAGCCACCAGTTCCTCGAAAGACGAGGCGACGCCCTTCCCCCTTCCAATCTCCGGAGAAGCCTCCACCGCCCCCCCGCCCGCTCATCGACGGCGGCGGCGGGTCGATAACCGACAGCTCAACCCGGCAACAGAAGCGACCGATCTTCATGCACTCAAAGAAAACTTGACCCGACGCACTATCAAGAAAATTCTTGTTGCACTCCATGAGAACCCGAGTCGAATCAAGATCGGAGCCCGGAGCCAAGCCATTGTCGATGATGGCGAGGACCTCACCCCACCGCCGAAGAGACCGCTTGAGACAATGCACCGTTCTGGAAAGAAACGGGACCCCACGGACCTCGATGCCAATCAAACACATGGTGGCAGATGGGTTGCAGAGGGGGAAGTCGATCGATGCAGTGGTCATGGCGTCGGAGCTACGTAGATTGCCCCTCGTTTTTTTACGCCCACTTTCAGGGGCAGCCCATTCGCTTGGAGCTTCGAAAGGAGTCGCCGAGGTCACCGATCTTCAGAGTTGGGCCGATGTCGGAGACGACTCAGCGGTCAGGTACCATTTTGCCCGAAATGGCAAGGGAGATTTTTCGTTTTAAACCCTCAGACGAAAATGGTAGGGCGGGCCAAGGGGGCGTTGGTGCAGGGACCGATGGGTTGTGGCACATGGCGTAGAGCGTGAGGCCCGATGGTGAGCTGCATATCTCTGGACGTAGTTACGCCTCCTACGCAAAAGCCCTACTGGGGCGGGTCGAGATGAAGGATTCGTCGATGAAATTTGGGCCTTGATCCTATCGGGCGGACATGGCCATTTTGTAGTAGATGTGGGCTCGGGTGCATGTGGAGCGGGTATGGCGAGTGTGGCCCCGGTTGCGCCCAGGCAGGCGAGTGTATAGGATCTGAGCCAGTCGAGGGACAGGCTTGACCCGATAATCTTTAGTGGTCTTTTCAGAGATCCGGTGGAGTAGAACCACAATCGTTTCGGGGATCCTCTTCGTTATTCTGCCGAGTGTGCGTGGTCGGGAGTTGTGGCGCATGTTTCTGAGAGGACGATGGGGGCTTCGTCATCATTGGAGAGGGTGTGTATGCCACCAATGACAGAGGTACAACTGAGGCGAGACTACCATCAGTCATCTGCGATAGCTCGGGGGTCGACGAGGGTCGAGGGCCGACAAGCGGGCAGCTCGAACATTCCGAAAAGGCGGTACATTGTTACTGGAGAAAGGGGAGGAACTGATCCGAAAGACATGGGGGAGGGGGGCTTGTTGTCCCTCGATTTGCATGCCAACCCGGATGCGGTGACTCATGCGGACGACCCGACTAGGGTGGCGCGATTTGGGGTGACCTATGCATGACGACAACTCTAGGATCGTCGAAGCGCGGGGGATTCGTGGACGCTGAGACTTGGGGAAGCATGTTGTTAATGTCTTTGGGACTTCATTACGGATTGTGGTCTTCAAATTGTGGATGCATCGGGATGTTTGTGCACGCGATGGAGTTATTGATCGAGATCTTTTTTGGACAGGTTCTTGGCTTTTGCGAAGGCAGTGGCGATAGCGCTCCCAAGAGCACACTCTGACCATACTCCGTTGATGTGGTCATCGGGGGAGGAGATTTGGTCTAGATCTTTCTTCCATTTTGAGCGGACGTGACTGCTTGAAGATGGTTTTCGCGAGGTGGTGACTTCAATATGGGCAAAGTGCAGGCTACTGAGGTCGGTTACGGTATGGATGGCAGCTAAGTTGGATGCTTTGAGAAGATTCTTGGTAGTGTTCAACAAAGAAAGCAGGATGAGATGCCGATCCAGACGGATGGTGGCCTAAGCAGTGATGTCAAGGCTTGATAGGATGGAGGATGAGAGAGAGCTCACGACGGTGGAGGCGGATGAGAGAGGCAGGCACCTGGCGAATATTGTTCCAGATAACAACGAGGAGGTGGCTTGGAGGCAGCGATCCAAACATTACTGGCTGAAAGAGAGAGAAGCAAATACATGTTATTTTCATGCCATGGCTTCCGGGAAAATGTGCAGAAACTGCATTCTTTCGATTGAGGTGGATGGTACCGTAGTTCAGGGGGGGCGGTCTGTGGGGCTATGCTCAAATCTCACTTCTGGCTGTCAGCAGGAGAGGTTCTCATGGTGGATGAGGATGGAGGGGAAGGGTGTCTCGTGACTTTCCGAGGCCCAAGCATGCGTGTTGGTTCGGGATTTCTCGGAGGCGGAGGCCAGGATAGCACTATTCCAACTAGACCTGGCCAACCGGCTGGGGGCCCGCTCGCACAGCCTGGCTCATGGGTCGGGCTTGGGCTAGGAGATTTGGGCATGGGCCATGCCGGCCTGCAAAAGATAAAAAAATATAAATATACATGTAATAATATGATACACTTCATGTTTTTCATATATGATACTAGTTTTAAATAAAATGTAGGGTTTTTATCAGTTGTGCCCCTATGAGATATTGCAATATCAGTTACGCCCTCCCTTTATTGGAATATCAGTTGTGCCCCCGACTTCTTGTCATTCTATCACTTGTGCCCCTCTGTTACTTTAGCCGTCAATAAGTTGAACTTAACCATGGTTTTTTCAAATTAGAGTGAGGTTAGGAGGGGCATAAATGTCTAAATACTCTCCCACTCAAAGATCAGAGATTAAGAGATCAGAGGTTTGGAGTCGATTCTTTGCCTTGCGATATTCATGGAGCAGAACCCTCCAGATTGAGCTTGAGGAACCCAACTTCAGCAACAGATCTACTTTACTGAGGGTCTTTGTTCTGCCACTGGGCTTTGGCATCATTGAGCCACCAATGGAACTCGGATCTTGAGCAGCACCAAGGCCAGGAACCTTTGCTTTCGAAGCTACCTCCGAAGCTTCTACAATTAGCCTTTTCGATTTCAATCTGCTCCAGAAACAGTTCTAGCACTATCATCCCCCAAATCAAGGGCAAGTCCATCGAGTGCTCCCAGGGCATCGTGTCTGCATTGAGAGGGTCGTGAAGGGAAAAATCTTTGCCATCAAGGATTGTGGCATCTCCGAGAGGCAAGACCTATTCGAAACCTATGGAGACAGCTTGACCATCACCGACCTCAACATCTCCAACGACACTTTCCTCAACAACCACTAGAGGACGACGATGTTGCATCGCCATCCAGATGGTCACCATCGGAGCTCCCATAGGCGGATCCGGTGCCGGGATTGAGGTGCCAGGACTCGATCCGGCTGGTGCGAATGCGATCAAGCTCGGAGATGAGCCGCTTCTTGAGGTCGCGGAGCTCGGAGACGACACCGGAGGAGGGGGAATATGGAGGAGCTTTTGATGGTATCTTGCAAAGATCTAATCTCTAGCTTCGCCTCCTCGAGTTGCATCTTGGTCGTCTCAAGCTGCTTGGTTACGTCAAGGATACCAACATGTTGCGCTCAGGGCGGTAATCAATGAAGAGGTAGATGGAGAAGCGGGCATGGGTGGGGGAGGGGGATAAGATAGGGGATGATACGAGGCCTTTCGAGGATCTTGCGGAGGAGGAGGAGCAAGGGTGGAGGTGGCTACGGAGTGGGAGGAGTGGTGACGCTGGAGGAGGGGGATGAAGGAGGATGGGGCGGGGGTGGGGGAGACCTATTTTTTATTTTAATTACTTTTGTATCCTCAGAGTTAACGTCCGTTTGTATTGTGGATGGACAGCAACTAACACGAAGGGCATAAGTGATGAAATAACAAGAAGTCGGGGACACAACTGATATTCCAAAAAAGGGAGGGGCATAACTGATATTGTAATTTTCAAGTGGGGCACACTGATAAAAACCTTGAAATTAATAGTTTACATGTCAAGTATCATGTAAACTATTTATATTAGTCATATAAAGCATAAATGGTATTATTAAAATCATTTATACATATATATATTAAATATCATTAAAAATCAATTGAAAAAGAACAAAATGGGTAATGGACTGGCCCATGGCAGGCTTTGGACAGAGGTTTTTGAAGCTCGGCCCATTCGACCCTCGCCCATGGACCGGCCCAACCCACATTTTGGCCAGGTCTAGTTCCAACTCAATGCAGCTAGGGTACCTGGTCCGGATGGCTTCCTGGCTTATTTCTTTGGAAAGTTTTGGGATGTGGTCAAAAGGGATGTCATAAGATGCTCCATAAGTTTGTGAATGGTAATAAGGGGTTCGAAAAGCTTGTAGAAATAGCTAGTTGTGTTATTATCTCTTTATGGAGTTTGTTGTTATTTCTTTCTTTTCTATAGACCTCTCTGTAATTTACCCTAAGGTCTCTCCCTATATAAGAGAGCCTAGGTTTTCTGAATAAACAACGAAGTCTCTTTTCCCAACATGGTATCAGAGCCACCCTAGGGCTCTCCTCCCTCCCGCCGCCCCTTCCCACCCGCCTCCCTCTTCTCGGAATCGCCGCCCTCCCGCTGCTTCTCTCTCCAGCGGCAGCCCTCTCTCGCCGCCGCCTTCTCCTTCTCCATCTCCAGCGGCAGCCTTCTATCGTCGCGGTTGGATCCAGCCCTCCATCTGGTTGGATCCCACCCTCTAGCGGCTCCCGCCAATAGCCCCTGCCAGCCGCCGAAGGGGATCTCAGCCCCAGCGGCCTCCGCCAATAGGCGGCATCTCCATCTGCTGCCCGCACACGGCCTCTGGGTGCGTGAACAGCAACAAGCACAAGGTTCTTCTAGCGGCTCCTAGCTGCTGAAAGGGCTGTCAGCCTCTTGTTAGGCGAGCCCTAGTTTCTTCCACATCCATTCTATGGATTTGAGCGCGTAACGTCTACATATGCACTCAAATCCGATGCAGTTTTTGTAGACATCCAGCATCACGTCTACATATCCTAGTTCTTCTCCAAGCGGCAGTATGTCAGAAACAAAAGTTGATATGCCCTCCACCGGCGCATTCAAAGGTCCTGCGCCAATAGTCAAGATGGATGGGTCTAACTACGAGCTCTGGGCTATGCAGTTCATGAGCCTTATGAAGTCGAATGGTAAGAAACATATTCTTACCGAGGATGAGCCCGCAGAGAAGACTGGGATTTATGCCTCATGGGAGGCTGATGATTCCTATGCAAAGGTCTGGTTGTCCGGCACCTTAACGACGGAGATTGCCAACGACGTCCTCCATCAGCCCACTGCTAAGGCAATGTGGGAAATTCTTGCCGCCACATATTCGCAAGTGCGAAATGAGACGAAGATGTTGCAGCTTCAGCACGACATATTCACAATGAAGCAGAGTGGCAGACCTCTCCATTCTCTTTATACATCCCTAAGAGGGATGTTCGAGAAGTTATATAGTATCATCCCTCTGACTGCAACTCCTGAGCAGCAGAAGGCGTTTCGAAACGCCACCATGGTTGGTGTTCTTCTTGCGGCCCTTGACCCAGAGTACGATGCAGCTCGATCTCAGATTCTCGCTGATGCAGTTATTCCTCCAGTTGAGGATGTTTACAGACGGCTTAGCCGCATTCCAGTCTCCTCCAGCTCTTCTACTCCACCTCCTTCAGCGATGGCAGTCTCGCGTGGGAGAGGTGGACCACCGTCTGGCCGTGGTCGTGGACGTGGCCGTGGACCCCAGGGGAGGGGTGGTCGCTTTAGTCAGACATGCTCCTATTGTCGTCGCACAGGACACTCGGAGGAGACATGCTATTCGAAGCATGGATTTCCAGCATCAGCACGTATTGCAGAGCACTCTCAGTCTCCACTGACTTCTACTGCAGATAGTCGATTTGACGAACTTGTCGCCCGTCTCCGAGAGATTATGCCACATGCTTCTGGTGATTCGCCTGGTGGTTCCTCAGATATTGCTGCCACTGCCTCTGCCAGTTCTTCCGCAGCCGCAAGCTCCTCAGGTAGATCTATTACATCTCATGATATATCCGACTGGATTATTGATTCTGGAGCCACACATCATCTCTGCCGAGATAGAGGTAGATTACAGGACTACAGGACATTCCTCCCGGACGTTCAGTGCAGATAGCAGATGGTACCCATTCGCCCCTTATTGGACAGGGGGAGGTTTCCTGTCCTCCACTTTGCATTTACAGAATGTTCTGCATGCTCCTGAGTTCTCAATGAATTTGCTATCTATTAGTCAGATTACGAAGGATTTGAACTGTCGTGCCATATTTGACCCGTCTTCTCTCATTTTTCAGGACATACTCACGGGCAAGGTGATTGGCTGTGGCTCTGAGCAGAATGGTTTATATCGGCTGGTCCGGGATTCATATGCTGGTGTCTCCTCACATTCTACTGGACCAGTCTCTCCGTACATTTGGCACCTCCGATTTGGTCACCTTCCACTTCAGAAAATGCGCCATCTTCTGCCTCAGATCTCTCCTAGTTCTTTGTTTCAATGTGAAGCGTGTCAGTTGGGAAAGCATCACAGGTCGAGCTTCCCACGTCGTCTGAGTCGGAGCAGTAGCTCCCCTTTTGAGTTGTTACATATAGATATATGGGGTCCAAGTCGTGTTCCCGATCATCAGGGACACAGGTTTTATCTTGTGGTAGTGGATTGATTTCTCTCGTGTGTCATGGGTCTTTCTTTTGAAAAATAAATCTGAAGCAGAAATGTGATCAAAAACTTGATTAATGAAGTATTCAATGTCTTTTCTGCAAATGTCAAATATGTTCGGACTGATAATGCCCTTGAATTTTGTACACGCTCACTGTCACAATTCCTGTCATCAAAGGGCATTATTCACCAAACCACTTGTGCATATACCTCACAACAAAATGGTGTCGCGGAAAGGAAGCATCGCCATCTCTTAGATATTACTCGTACATTGTTGATTCAGAGTTGTGCCCCTATTTCTTTCTGGGGCGATGCTGTCCTTACTGCTTGTTATCTGGTCAACCGTATGCCATCCTCAGTCCTTGGTGAAAAGATACCTATGTCCCATTATTTTTCCAGATAAGGAGTTATTCTCACTAACTCCACGTGTCTTTGGCACTGTTGCTTTTGTGCATCGTTTATCTCCCGGACTTGACAAACTCTCTCCTAGAGCAGTCAAGTGCGTCTTTGTTGGTTATTCCAGAACTCAGAAGGGCTACCGGTGTTATGATCCCACAACTAAGAGATACTTTGTGAGTGCCGATGTCGCTTTCTTTGAGTCTGTCATGTATTTCTCTCCTGCAGGTGACAGAATGGTACCATCCACTACCACTGATGAGATCTATGTTCCTCCACCACCTACATTGAGTACACCTGAGTCTTCCCCTGTGTCTGTCTCCACGCCAGCACCACCTCCACCACCCCCACCACCTCCTCCACCTCCACCCAATCCACGGCCTATCATATCACCGTTACCGAAATTCTATACGCGCCGGTCAGGTCCTGCTCAGACCACACAGCAGCCGATCATCCCGCCTCAGGTATGTTCATATGGCATTACTACTGACGGGTCAGGTTTGGTACATGTGCAGGATCCTTCAGTTCAGGCCGACACTAGCCCATCTCGTACAGCATATGATGATCTTGATGTTCCGATTGCTATTCAGAAACAGAAGAGGCAATGTGCCGCTTATCCGTTTGCTTCACAGGTTTCTTTTCACCGTCTCACAGGTGATTTTCAGAGATTTGCCAACAGCTTTGTCTTCTGTGGATATACCACGGACATACCAGAAAGCTTTGCGGAATGAATGCTGGCGATTAGCAATGGAAGAAGAAATGAGGGCCCTGCAGTCTCGTGGCACATGGTCTTTGGTCCCTGCACCTTCTGATGCATCCGTTGTGAGCTGCAAATGGGTCTTTACAGTCAAATACCATGCAGATGGAACCTTGGATAGGTACAAAGCACGCTTGGTCGCTCGTGGGTTTACGCAAACCTACGGTGTGGATTACATGGATACATTCTCTCCAGTGGCGAGACATTCTACCCTTCGTATTCTCTTATCTGTTGCTGTAGTCCGTGATTGGAGTATATCTCAACTAGATGTCAAGAATGCATTTTTGTATGGAGACTTGCAGGAGGAAGTCTACATGCAGCAGCCACCTGGGTTTACTGCTGAGGGGGAGAAGCAGATGGTCTGTAGACTTCACAAAGCGATATATGGCCTCAAACAGAGCCCCAGAGCATGGTTCCAGAAGTTGTCCAACCTGATTGAGCAACAAGGATTCAAGAGGTCAAATGCCGATCACTCATTGTTTGTCCAGAAGTCATCGGCAGGTACGGTTGTTATTATGGTCTATGTGGATGATATTCTTGTTACAGGAGATGATGCACATGGCATAGAAAAGGCAAAGGCATTCCTTGGCCGTCAATTTGTTACAAAAGATCTTGGGACCCTGAGATACTTTCTGGGGTTAGAATTTGCAAGGAATGCACAGGGTTTGGTAATGACCCAACGGAAGTATATTACAGACTTCCTGACTGAGACGGGCATGGATGGTTGCAAACCATCAAGTATTCCTATGGATCCCAGCGTAAGGTTGTATGATGGTGATACTGATGAAGTAGATAAGAGGAGATATAGAGAGATGGTGGGCAAACTCCTCTACATCACCATAACTCGCCCAGACATTCAATTTGCAGTTAGCAGGGTGAGTCAATTTATGGAGCAGCCAAGACAGGTTCACATGGATGCTATACACATGATACTGAGGTATCTAAAGTCTTCTCCAGGTTCAGGGTTGCTATTCAGAAAGGGCACGAACTTATCTGTCTCAGCATGTGCAGATGCAGATTATGCAGGATGTCCTAGGGACCGAAAATCAACCTCAGGGTTTGCAGTGTTTGTTGGAGGCTCTTTGGTTTCTTGGAAAAGCAAGAAACAAACTGTTGTGGCAAGGTCCAGTGCTGAATCCGAGTATAGGGCCATGGCTCAAGCCAGTACGGAAATGATGTGGGTTCGCTCAGTACTAGAAGATCTACATGTAGCGGTACCTCTACCTATGAAGCTTCAGTGTGACAATCAGGCAGCATTGTTCATTGCCAACAATCCAGCTTTTCATGAAAGGACCAAGCATATGAAGTTGACTGCCATTATACTAGGGACTTGATCCAGAGAGGATTGATATCTACTGCACATGTGAGCTCAGGAGATCAGACTGCAGATGTATTTACCAAGCCACTGCTCAGAGGACCATTTCAGAGATGTTCGTCCAAACTGAGCATGATAGATATCTATGCTCCACCTTGAGGGGGAGTGTAGAAATAGTTAGTTGTGTTATTATCTCTTTATGGAGTTTGTTGTTATTTCTTTCTTTTCTATAGACCTCTCTGTAATTTACCCTAAGGTCTCTCCCTATATAAGAGAGCCTAGGGTTTTCTGAATAAACAACGAAGTCTCTTTTCCCAACAAAGCTGAACAAAGCTCTCTTATTCATGTTGCCTACGCAGGAGAACCCAACAAGGGTGGAGAACTACAGACCCATTGCATTCACCAATGTTGTCTACCTCATTTACTGCGAAGACTCGCAAACTGGATTCGCGATGTGATGCACAATCTAATCGCTCCCGAGCTGACTGCTTTTGTGCCAGGGAGATGTATGGCGGACGGATTGGTGATCGCTTCTAAAGTGATTGCGGATTGGCGGGGGAGTGGGACCAAGGGCTTACTCTGGAAGGTTGATTTCACGAAGGCTTATGACTGTGTCAATTATTGTTTTCTCTAGTTATGTCTGGAGAAGAGGGGATTTCCTCGGACCTGGGCGGTTTGGATAAAGCAGTGTGTCACTGCGGCGTCTTTTGCAATGTTTACTAATGGCAGGCCAAAGGGGGGATTCTTTCAGTCACAGAGAGGGATTCGGCAGGGATGCCCTTTGGCCCCGCTGCTCTTCGTGCTTGTTGCGGACGCTTTGGTGGTTATGTTGTGGCTGGCAGTTGAGGGGATGGTGCATGGGGTATATAAATGGGGAGATCCCCATCCCGTTGCTGCAGTATGCGGATGATACTATGTTGTTCATGAGACCTGATTTGGTCAAGGTTTGCCGTGTGGCAATGATCGTGGACGTTTTTGGGGACATTTCCGGCCTTCGAATCAATAGAGAGAAATCTTCGGTGGTGCAATTTGGGATATCCGAGATGGAGGTGCAGGCGACCACGAACATACTACGGTGCCCCTCTAGTCGTTTGCATGCTTGCGATTGGAGACCTGTGATGGCAAGATTAGAGGGCCGATTGGCGGGCTGGAAGGCAACTACACCATCAAGGGTAGGAAATTAATTCTACTAAAACATGTCATCTCTGCCATACCGATATTCTTCTTCTCGACGTGGTTGTTTCCTATTGGGATTCACAAGAGAATGGAGGCGCTCATGAGGAGGTTCCAGTGGTCGGATGGTAAGCAGGCTAGGAAGGGGTGTCATATGGTACATTGGGCCAAAGTCACCTCAGTAAAGAGAGTGGGAGGTTTGGGAGTTGTAAGATTGGGGGATATGAACAAGGCGTTGGTGACGAAGTGGGTGGTCCGTCTTTAGGGGAGCTCGGAGCAACTGGTGTGTGTTGTCGTTTCCCTAGAGGCCGCTCGTGTTCGTGCCCCATCCTTGCTATGGCAGGCTATTTCGAGGGTGCTTCCAGAGATGGTGATGAAGATGCGGCTAGTGCTGAGAGATGGTTGGTTGTTCAAGTTTTGGCTGCAGGATTGGACGGGTGACGGAGTGTTGGGGGAGAGATTCCCTAGGTTGTTCGGTCTAAGTGATGATAGAGTTATGTCGTTCACTCATTTCTGGGATCATGGAGAATGGAGGTTCCATTTCACCTCGATGCTATCTGACGGGAGGGTGAAGGACCTCCGTAGGCTGCAGAGTGAGCTAGCAGAGCTGGAGGCCCGTCGTCTGGTTGGGATCATTGGGTGTAGGGTGATGGCAAATTTACGGTGAAGAGGGCCTATCGCTTCTTCACAAATGAGGAGGACCAGGGGAGTGGTGATACCAGGGAGGATGTCAACATCATCTGGACGAGCAGGATACCCAACATAGTTAAAATTTTCATATGGTTATTCAACCTCGGGAGGGTTCTAACCAAGACTCATCGAGGTCAGTTGTTAGGGGTGGATGATCGCCGGTGTTACAGATGCGGCCTGGAGGACGAGGACTTGGGACATCTTTTCTTCTCTTGTCTGCATTCAGTACGGATTTAAAGGGAGGCACAGATCTCATGGATCATAACAAAAAGTGGCTCGAGCTTCTGGACTAGTATCAGATCGATGGGCGAGGCCGGCCACGCGGATGTGTCTTTTCCTTTTGCCACCTTGTGGGCCATCTGGTGTGGTAGGAATGCTTTGGTATTTCGTGGGCAAGTGTTTTACTCCGAGAATGTAGTTGAACATTGTAAAGTGTGTGTGTGTCACGTGGGATCAAGCGAGTTAGTGCCATGTAAAATCCATGGTTTATATATTTTATCTAATATTAACAAGTGGTGGATCCCAGCTTGGGACTCCACCCTTCTTCAAAAAAATCTTCATGAAGACCCACTCGGAGGGTTAGCGGTGGGTATCACAACCCCAACACATTCCGCAACCTGCACGTGAATGTCAATCGACGCACGTTCAGCAATGACTTACACCATAAGTTCAGAGTCCTCCAAGTACTCCTCCTCAACTTCTCCACCCACATGCTGCAACTGACCATCTTCCTCCCTTAAACAAACAAATCCCTCAACCTCTTTGTCTTCCATCCCCCTTTTCAAGACACAGTCAGGCATCTAGCTTCCATGGTTTCCTTGAGAATAAAATAAGCAGACTTGTTTGGGCTTAATTAGACCATTCTCCCAGGGTAAGTTAGCGCGCTCTACTCGCTCACGTTGCAGACACCATCTACTTCTAATTATTGGAACCTGCTTCAAACCAGAAACTTCGGCACTCCCAAACGACACAACAACCCCATCCTCTAGGCGCGCAGTAAGAATTCCCCTCCACGCACCAAGCCTTTGAATGCTCATTATATTATATGACAATAAATTCTGAATTGAAGATATGCAAAAAGACATGAGATTAATACAAAAGGATGCATTTAATATTGTCGAGATATTTATACCTCTTTAGGTGTTATCATATAATTTTCTTTTTCCTTCAATTATCTATGTAATTTGTCCCTAGAGCTTTTCTCATATATAAGAGGGCTCTAAGGCTACGATGAATAGTAAGTTCTCTTTTCTTTTTCCACATGGTATCAGAACAACAGTCCTAAACCGAAGCATGTACCCAAAACGCTAGTCCCCACCAAAAACCCTACGCGTCTCTTTGGGAGCCGTCGCCGACACACATCATCTTTGAGAGACATTGTCGCTGCCGCACATCGTCGCACGCTCCTGCACGCCCCAGCGTGCCTACGTGCACTGCGCATCTGTACGCTCTCGTGCGCGTGTGCGCCTATGCCTGTGTGTGTGCATGCGCATTGCCTGTGTGCCTGTGCGCACGCCTGTGCGTGCCTCCGTGAGCCTAGGTGTTCCTGTGCGTTGTGCGCTTGTGTGCTTTCTATGCACACGCCTCTGTGCTCACGCGCATCCGCGCTTCCGGCGTGCCTGTACCATCACGCTCACGCGCATCTTCTAGGGAGTGACTTGATAATCTGAACATACCCTAGCCTTCCGAAGGAGGATTCAGTGAATGGAAGTGATTGTGATATGAGTCTACAACCACAACCATCTTCCTAAATGGAACTAATTATGAACTCTGGGCCATGCAGTTCATGAGTCTTATGCAATGCAATGGCAAGAAGCATATTCTCACACAGGCGGAGCCTATTGACAAGACTGGGATTAACGCCTCCTGGGAGGCAGACGACGCGTATGCAAGAGTATGGTTGTCCGGATCAGTATCCATGGAGATAGCCAATGACATCTTGAGTCAGCCCTCAGCAAAGGCTATGTGGGATATTCTCGTCGCTACATATTCTTCGGCGAAGAATGAGGCAAAGATTTTGAAACTTTAACATGATATCATCACTTTTAAACAGAATGGTCGTCCTCTACATACCCTTTACACTTATCTAAGGGGTGCCTTTGAGAAGTTACATGGTTACATTCCCTTGACTGTTACACCAGAGCAACTCAAGGCATATAGGGATTCTGTGATGACGGGAGTCTTTTTAGCAGCACTAGATCCAAAGTATGATGCCACAAGAGCACAGATCCTTATCGATGCTACTATTCCTCCGATGGAGGAGGCATATCGCCGACTGAGCAGACTCTCCATATCTTCTGGTGGTTCGTCAGTGTCATAAACTTCTTCAGCCATGGCTGCATCTCGTGATAGGGGGAGCTCTATGCAGTTCCGTGGCCGAGGAGGTTGTTGAAGTATTTGGTAGTGCACCTATTGAGTTGTAGCAGGGTAAATGGATCCTGGAGAAGATCCATTTACCCCCATCCAGTGTTTAGTCCCACATGGACCAGTGGTGGGACTTGGAGGCTCTGGGAAAGCTATATAAGGAGCCCCAGACCTCCTGTACTCATTGAGAAAAAGCAATGAAGCATATGCCCCTTTGAGGGCTTCTCCCGTGGTTTCATCCCGCTCCTCACGGAGTAGGGTTCCACGTTAAATCCCGTTGTTCTTTCTTGTTCTTATTCTTTTTCCATGTTTTTGCTTCCGCTTCATATTTTATAACATGGTATCAGAGCCAGTTCGGTTCTTGAGGAGTTATTTTCAATATTTGTTCGAGATTCGATTTCGATGTTTTGTACGTGAAGATTATTGTGTTTGTGACTGTTAAAGTTCTAGGGTTTAGTTCTGAAACCCTATCATCAAGCTCCAGAGAATAGAGGATTTTCAAACCCCAGAAATTTTCTTTCGAAAGATATTTGATCGTGACAGGATTTCTAAGCTTCAGAGATTAAAGCAAGTGCAACATCGGAATTTTTTTTTAACCCTAGATATACAGCCCGTGCCTTGCGCCGACCCCGTGCGAGCCAACCCTTCCAGGCATCATCGGCAGTAGCTCCACGCACAGGCGGTGCTCGCGATCTGCTCCTGGCGGCGCCGCCAACCGACCTCCAGCAAAGGCGGCGCCCAGGCATCTGCCTTGCCCCTCGACTCCAGCGCGCAAGATCATCCAGATCAGGAGATCGTCTCCAGCGCGCATTAGATTTCCAGGCGATTCCGTTCTCCAGTTCATATCGCGTAAAAAAAAATCTCCAGGCGCGCATCGATTCGCGTGCATCGAAGATTTGCTCCCAACCAAGCGAGCCCTAGCCGAGACGAACCCTTCTCATGTCGATCCCCTCCGCCATGGCGATTGCAGTCAATCCCAGGCGGAGCCCTACTCACCGAAGAAGCCGCATCAAGCGGCACTGCCTCGTCAGCATCGGGCGGCGATGGCCTCTACAGGAGGCGCATTCCCGAGCCGCATCGCCTCCCTCGTGCAACCACTTCCCTGGTGCGGCATCAGTCCACCCGCACCCCAGCGGCTCATCTCCAGGCCGCAGGCGATGAACTCCAGACCTCCTCCAACCTAAGCATCTTGCGGAGGCGCCTCCATCCATCCCGCAGGAGTCCCCGAGATCCTGTTCATTCGGGGGCGGCGGGTTTTGAGTGTCGAGGGTTTCCTTCCAGGCAGGGAACCCTAAAGTGAAATGAAAATAAAAGGGGGCGTCGGATGCTTTAAAAAAAAGGGATGGGCTGTGTGGTTTAAAAAAAATCATGGTGAGGGCATGTTTGGCCGTATAAAAAAATATATTATAGTTGTGGGCCCTTTTGGGGCAGTGATCTTTTGGGCGTCTTGTTTCAAAAAAAAATAAAGAAAGAAAGAAAAAGAAGCAGAGGAAAGCCGTAAAAAAAAGGGTTGACGGCTTAAAAAAATGTAAAAAAAAGGGGGAGCCGTGAAAAAAAATGAGGGCTGTGGGCTGTATTAAAAGATGAGAGGGGGCTTAAAATTGGGCTGAGTTGTTGGGCCTTAAAAAAAAGGGGGAGCAGCCCGTTAAAAAAAATGAGGGCTGCAGAAAGAATGATGTTAAAAAAAAGAAGAAAAAAAGAGATAAAAGCCGTAAAAAAAAAATTGCACGGCTTATGATAAAAAAAATTGGTGGCTATTTAAAAAAATTGAAGAAAAAGCCGCAAGTTTCATGTTTTATTTTTCCCCATATTATCGTGTCTTCTCCCAACTTGATCGACGTTCACATATTCCGACAAGTATGGGAGAAAGGGGGAGTATATGTAGAGTCACAGGTCTGTTCATGATTCAGATTCCAGATCCAGATGCCAGTCTCCAGACCAGCCAGTTGATCAGACTCTACAGTTCGGTTTCAGACTCGACGATCATTGTTTCCGAGTCTCCAGTTTCAGACACGCAGAGTTTGCGGTCATTGTCAGATGAGCATATTTTGCGATCTTTTGTTTCGTGGTCCCCATCATCTTTGTTGTTGTTCGGCCAGAGTTTTCATGTGAGCCATAGGGACTCCAGAGCAGAGGACCATTCCCTTGAGATAAGGGTTTTCATGTGGTATCATAGGTACACCAGAGCAGTGCACCATTCTCTGAGCCAGATGGGAGAGACCCAGTTCTCCGACGAGGAGACTTCAGGTGCAGTTTCAGACTCGATGGTCAGATTCCGAGTCTTCAGTTGACTCACACTCCAGCCCGTTCGTCCTCCTCACCTGCACGGCATGAGAAGCAACGTCCTCGACTGCAGCATGTGCGCGTTGGGTTGATATTGTCCGTAGTGTCCTGTAGCGTGAGTTGAGTTTCTTTCTGTTTGTTTGTCCAAGCTGAGCATTACATGCTCCAGCTTGAGGGGGAGTGTTGAAGTATTTGGTAGTGTACCTATTGAGTTGTAGCAGGGTAAATGGATCCTGGAGAAGATCCATTTACCCCCATCCAGTGTTTAGTCCCACATGGACCAGTGGTGGGACTTGGAGGCTCTGGGAAAGCTATATAAGGAGCCCCAGACCTCCTGTACTCATTGAGAAAAAGCAATGAAGCATATGCCCCTTTGAGGGCTTCTCCCGTGGTTTCATCCCGCTCCTCACGGAGTAGGGTTCCACGTTAAATCCCGCTGTTCTTTCTTGTTCTTATTCTTTTTCCATGTTTTTGCTTCCGCTTCATATTTTATAACAGAGGTCGCGGAAGAGGAGGGAGCAGTAGACCCCCTCGTCAGCCTTGCACTTATTGCCACAGGCGAGGTCATTCAGAGAAACATGCTATTCTAAGCATGGGTTTCCTATCTCAGCACGTATGGCAGAACATATCTAGCCGAGCAACAGTTCTCTTGTCGCATCTGACCAGAGATTTGACGAGTTAGTTGCACGACTCAGGGAGATTATGCCATCTCAAGGGTCAACTAGCTCACAGTCGGGATCGTCTGAGGTAGCAGCCTCAACCATTACATCCACATCAGGTACAACATATGCTTACACTAGCTGTTACAGGGCAGACTTGTCAGAGTGGATAATGGATTCAGGAGTGTCTCATCATCTTGTGGTGACAGAGGTCAATTTAGTACCTATAGCCCGACTCAGTCTGGCAAGTCGGTGGTGATTGCAGATGGGACACACTCCCCCATCACTGGTCAAGGGGAGGTGCAATTAACTCCTGAAATGCGACTTCAGAATGTTCTTTATGCGCCTGAATTTTCTATGAATTTATTATCTATCAGTCAAATCACCAAGGATTTGCATTGTCGTGCCATATTTGACCCCTCTACTCTTGTGTTTCATGATATTCTAACGGGCAGGATGATTGGTTTTGGTCGTGAATAAGGAGGCCTATACATACTGGTGCAATCTCCATATGTTGTTGTCTATTCTCTTCGCATTGGGTATGTCTCTCTGTATACGTGGCATCTCTGTTTTGGCCATCTTCCTCTGAAAAAGCCGCGTCATGTTCTTCCTCAAATCTTATGGTCAAAGTAGTCATGGTCTTTTTGAGTTGATTCACTTGGATATTTGGGTTCCCAGTCGTGTTCATAATCTTCAGGGACATCGTTTTTATCTTGTTGATGTTGATGAGTATTCTAGATTGTCATGGGTCTTCCTGCTTAAGAACAAGTCTGATACTAGTTCTATTATTTAGTCTTTTATTAATGAAATAAGGAATGTCTTTTCTGCAAATGTCAAGTATATACGTTCTGATAATGCTCTTGAATTATGTAGCACACAACTGTCTCATTTTCTTAGATCATATGGTATTGTGCATCAGATATCGTGTGCTTATACGTCCCAACAGAATGGGGTGGCCGAGAAGAAACATCATCTCTTGGATGTCACCAGAACTCTTCTGATGCAGAGTTATGCTCCTTACTCATACTGGGGGATGTTGTTCTCACTGCATATTATTTAGTGAATCGTATGCTTTCATCGATTCTGGGAGAGAGGATTCCTTTCTCGATTGTGTTTCCCGATAAAGATCCTTTTTCTCTCACACCTCAGGTGTTTGGTTGCGTTGCTTTTGTCCATCACATGTCTCCAGGTTTTGACAAGCTCTCTCCTAGAGCAGTCAAGTGTGTGTTTGTTGGGTATTCCAAGAACCAAAAGGGGTATCATCAGATGTCTCAGGTTTATCAGCGCCGGCCTCGTGCTCATATGCCTCCACCAACATCCAGCACGCCCAAGGTATGTCCTAAGCATTTGAGTTCTACTGATGGCACTGGTAATTTAAGTGTGCAGGATGTTCTGGATGACACTATATCTGAGGATACATCGGACCTGGATGTGACTATTTCTCTACGACATAAGCAGTGTGCGTGTACGATGCATCCTCTTTCCTCTTATGTCTCTCTGGCGCGGTTATCTAGGGACTTTCAGAGATTTGTGGTGGCCTTATCGACGGTACAGATACCACGATCTTATCAGGAAGCATTACAGAGTAGACCTTGGTGTCTTGCTATAGAAGAAGTGATGGCAGCTTTACGATCTCGTGGTACCTGGAGTGCCGTCTCTGCTCCCCCAGGTGCTTCGATTGATGGCAGTAAATGGGTGTTTACTATTAAACACCGTGCAGACGGTTTCGTGGACAGATACAAGACCCGGTTGGTTGCTTGTGCGTACGCTCAAACTTATGGGGTGGACTATCAAGACACCTTCTCTCCTGTTGCGCGTCACTCTATACTACGCATCCTTGTTGTTGTTGATGTGGTAAAAGACTGGCCCCTTTTCCAATTAGATGTCAAGAATGTATTTTTATATGGCGATTTGCACGAAGAGGTGTATATGCAGCAACCACCAGGGTTTACTGTTGATGGGGAGTCTAGTATGGTTTGTAAACTTCATAAGGCCATATATGACCTTAAGCAGAGTCCAAGGGCTTGATTTCATAAGCTCTCAGAGTTGATTGAATAACAGAGCTTTGTCAGATCTACTGCGGATCACTCTCTTTTTATTAGGAGGACCCAAAAGGATATTGTTGCTATTTTGGTTTATGCTGATGATATTGTTGTTACATGCACTGATAGTGAAGGTATTCAGGCAACCAAGGTCTTTCTTGGACAGCAGTTCGTGAACAAGAATCTTGGTAAGCTGAGGTATTTTCTTGGTCTAGAATTTGCAAGAAACCAGCAGGGAATGGTAATGACGCAAAGGAAATATGTCATTCATCTCTTATATGAGACGGGTATGACAGGATGTAGACCTGCTACAACTCCAATGGATCCCAATGAACGCTATATGATGATGACTCTGTAGAGGTAGATAAGAGACAGTACAAAGAGCTGGTAGGGAAGCTATTGTATGTTACTGTCATCGGGCCTGATATATCATTTGTTGTCAGCAAAGTTAGCCAATTTATGGAGCAACCTAGGGAGCCTCACATGCATGCAGCCAACATGATCTTGAGGTATCTCAAGTCTTCTCCAGGTGCAAGACTTCTATTCAGGAGAGACACAACCCTGACAGTGTGAGGATGTGCGGATGCAGACTATGCTGGATGTCCCAAGGATAGGAAGTCGGCCTCAAGTTTCACTGTGTTGTAGGCAGCTCTTTGGTTTCTTGGAAGAGCAAAAAACAGACGTTTGTGGCCAGATCGAGCGCAAAATCAGAGTATAGGGCAATGGCCCAAGGGAGCATCGAAATGATGTGGGTCAAGTCAGTTCTGACTGACCTAGCTATGGAGGTGCCACTTCCTATGCATCTACAATTTGATAATCAAGATGCATTGTTTATAGGAAACAATCCTTCCTTTCATGAAAGAACAAAGCACATTGAGGTTGACTGTCACTACACCCGTGATTTGATTCAAAAAGGTTTATATTCACTTCTCATGTTGCTTCAAGTGATCAAATTGCTGACATGTTCACCAAAGCCCTTGCAAAGGGACCGTTTCATCGTTGTTGTTACAAGCTGCATGATAGATATCTATGCTCCAGCTTGAGGAGTGTCGAGATATTTATATCTCTTTAGGTGTTATCCTGTAATTTTCTTTTTCTTTCGTCTATCTATGTAATTTATCCCTAGAGCTTTTCTCCTATATAAGAGGGCTCTAGGGCTACGATGAACAGTAAGTTCTCTTTTCTTTTTCCACAAATATTATATTTCTTTATTGCATACTCTAATAGCATCCTTTCCATCACAAAAGGTTTTAGAAGCATTTTTAATTTAGCATTAGTGGTCGACAAAAGGATAAGTCTACTTTGAAAGGGCTATAAGCCTATAACTTTGTTTTGAGGAAATTTAACTTTTACAAAGGACATACCGTTAAGTTCTTCAGAAGTTGAAGGGTGACATCCCTCGCCCTATAGATCTTAGGATGCCATTTGCCTTCAGACCAATCGACATGTGTTAGAGACCAATTTGCAATCCCAGAAGGATCAACCATCTGTGATATGTAAGAAGGTTAAGAAAGTTGGCATGGTAAATAGAGAAGCATTACTGATCAGAATTTCAAGTGAATAGAAGTATAAAAACGGACATGTAACAATGTGGGCAGGTAATGCTCTTCAGCGTAACAGTTCCTGCCATCCATTCCTGGCTGCAAATCAGATGAATTTGAACATTTGTTACTTTTCCCAACTCCTGTCAAATAAGGCAATAATTGATAATCTAATACAAAACTAGAATATTCATATATTGAAGGTCTACTTTTGGATCTAGAACTTGAATGGAGTAATCTGTTGGGTACCCGCAGGCTGACTTTAAACAGTAGGATCTTTTTCACTATGGAATCATGCTCATTCTGATCTGTTATGGCATTATAAATTGTAGTTCGCTCAACTGCTTTAATGTGATAAATACGAGTTCAGTTATGACTCAAGATAAAAGGGAAGGGAGGCAAATGACCTTGTTAAACATGAGAAAGGGTTTCTTTTCAAGATATACATTTACAGTAGGTACAATCTTCAAACCTAGAGACAAAGATTCATCTTTGATCTTAATAATCTCAGTGCATTTTCTTATTGGGACTTGTCATCATACTCTACTGTGCAATTTCCCTTTTATGTCACGGATGGAACACCCGTCGACAAAACATTGATGGTAATTTACTGACAATGAGATAGATGTGAAAGAGGGGTTGACAAGTGAAAGATATATGTCATACCCATATATTAAGGATCCTTGATCTGCAAAAAAGATAAATAAAAGGAACACTGACGAAGAAGGAAATGATAGTTGATTTCACTAATGAATTACTGCTGTAGTGCAACTAAAATAATAACATAAAAAACATAACTTCAAAAAGATGAGCCGAACAAAAAACAAACAAAAGGACTACAACAGTCAGAGATTTTACAAAATTCAATGCCCCGACATGCACAGTGAGCAAGAGATGCATGAGGTATGCAAGTCATACAGCTTTTGAAGAGAAGTAAACACAAAAGAAACCACAGAGAAAAAAGAAATCTTCTTTTTTTCCTTGTTCTTTTTTTGTTTTTCTATAATGCAGAATAATGCATCGCCTTCATAATGAATATATTGAAATTGGGATAAGACCATACCCTGCAGAAATTCCTGAATTTGTTATAATAAAGATTGTCCGCCAACATTATCAAAGCATGCTGTCGTTTGACAGAAAACCACTGCAAAAAAAATTAAAGATGTTAAAATACTTCCAGCTCTAGTGCTACCTAATATGTTGCTACAGGCACACAGTAGAACAGGTAATGATATAAATTTCACTTTTATCTAAAGCTGTAGGAGAAGAGAAAGTCAAGAATACAGATATCAAACAGTACACAATACAAGTTCTATTAATAAACAACTTTTCTAACCCCATTTTTATCACAGAACATAACATGCCAGAATTCCTATCCAGGGCCATTGGAAAGTGGGTTTACGAGTGTCATAGGAGCCTTGGCAATAAAGCCATCAGTTCTCTTTTTTCCATTCCCTTCCTTTGGCACCGCTACTTTTCTTAAAAGGGGTTTAAGCCTATTGATCGGTAAATTATATCCATTATTTTCTTTGTGGAGAAAAGAAGAGAAGAATATTGTGTGTTTATTCTATGAGGTCTAGGGGTCCTTATATAGGACTAAACCCTAGGGTGCTCAGAGGAGAACTTACACAAATACCCCTGTGGGGTTACATAGGGAAACAATACATAAGGAAACAGTGATACATAGGGAAACAGTGCATAAGGAAATAGAGGTAAATAAAGAAACAACAATATACGGCAATCTCTAACACTCCCCCTCAAGTTGGAGCATATTCATCAATCATGCCCAACTTGGAAGTTATCCAAGAAAGCCGCTTCTTAGTCACTGCCTTGGTAAAGATATCAGCAAGTTGAAGACCTGTTGGAATATGCGGCGTGGTTATCTTCCCTTCTCGTACAGCATCTCTGATAAAGTGACAATCAATCTCAATATGTTTTGTTCTCTCATGGAACACAGGATTGGTAGCAATGTAGGTAGTTGATTTGTTGTCACAGTACAAGGGAATAGGAGTGGACGTAGCAGCATTTAGTTCTTGTAGAAAAGTGAGCAGCCATGTAATCTCACATGTAGCCTGAGCCATTGCTCTATATTCAGCTTCAGCACTAGATCTTGAAACAACTGCTTGTTTCTTGCTTCTCCAACTAACCAGGTTTCCTCCTACCATTTTTGGCATATCCAGTTGTAGATCGACGGTCTTCACGAGAACTTGCATAATCGGCGTCAGCATATGCAGTAAGATTTGTGTGACCATTTGCCCCATAGAAGATTCCTCGTCCTGGCGAGTCTTTTAGGTAGCGAAGGATTTGAAGTACATCTTGCCAATGGTTGTAGCATGGTTTCTCCATATATTGGCTGGCTCTGTTTACAGCATAAGATATATCAAGTCTAGTAACTGTAAGATATAGAAGTTTGCCAACCAGGCTCCTATATCGTATAGTGTCTTCAAAGAGAGGATCATTGGATGCATAATGTTTTCTAGGCTCTGTTGGAATTCCTGAGGGTTTGCACCCAAGTAGTCCTACCTCAATTAGTATGTCAAGGCAGTATTTCCTCTGTGACATATGTAAGCCTTTCTTAGTACGTAGAGCTTTTATGCCTAGAAAATAGCGAAGTTGTCCAAGATCCTTGGTGACGAATACTTTTTGCAAGAAAGCCATGGTTTCTAGTATCTCTTGGTCATCATCTCAATTAATAATCATATCATCTACATATACAACAAGAGTTACAACACCAGTCTGTCACCTCCTGACAAAAACCGAATAGTCAGATGTAGTCCTCTAGAAGCCCATGGTGCCATCTCTGTACTCAGTCTATCAAACCAAGCTCTTGGACACAAAATATATAAATCATGATGTATTTTGATATAGAGAATTGGTAAATACAAAATAGTTAGTAAAATGATTAAAATTAAGATTACATGGTTAATATCGTTGAATTACATAGGTATCGACGAAATTTCGCCCATATCGGTCGAAATCCGAGAAATTTTGAACTGAAAACATGAATTTCGACCGATATCGGTTGAAATGTCGAAATATCACCGATATTTCGACCCATTTCGATCGAAATCCGGGAAATCGATATATAAAGGTGTTTCGAAAGACCCTCCCTGTCGCAAAATTTAATACCATGCCAAGAACCTCCAAGAGTTGTGAGACCTCAGACAACCACTGAACTGATAAAAGCTCGCATGGATCGTGGGGAATCGGATCCCGTCAGACCAAGCCTTAGATACCAACATATCATGGTATAAAGCCAAAGTAAAGAGCCAAGGGAAACGAGTACAGAAGTCACCACAACCCACCCAGATATCCTTCCAAAAACAAAGTGTTAAGATAGTTGTCTTTCCCTATGCTTTTATATTTTCTTCATGTATCCCGCGTGTAATTAACCCAGGGCTTCTCTCCTATATAAGAGAGCCAGTGGGTCTCCGTTTATGTGTATGAACTTATTTTCCCACAACATGGTATCAGAGCAACGGTCCTAGACCGGGGTTCCTGTATCCCACCCTAACCCTAACTCCCCGCGCCTCCAGCCCTTGCCGCCGGCTCCCTCAAAGGCTTCCGCGCCTCGCCTCCTAGGCCTACCACCGCCTCCCAAGCCCTCGACTCCCAGGCCTCCAGGCCGTTTCCGCGAGCACCCAGGGGCATCTAGGCCCCTCGTCCTGTGCCGCTTTGCAGCCCGTACGCGGTTGTGGATTCATTTCTGCCGCCGCTGCAAGTCGCGCACCCAGCCTCCATTTTTTGTTGTGTCCGTGCAGCCTGGTTATGCAATACAAGGTCTGATTTGAGTCTCAAAACGTGATTTTGTTCATCTAAATCATGTTCTAAGGCTCTAAGCTTCACAAAGAGGCTATGAGGATGGTTGTATGAGTCTACAGATACAACCATTCCTCCTTATGTTTGTGTAGACATCATATAATATGTCTACTCCTCAGCATATATGTGGTTCTGATCATTGATATGATGTCCGACATCAAGAGTGACGTAATTTCTTCTTCAGAGGCATTCAAGGGCCCTGCTCCCATAGTAAAGATGGATGGGACCAACTACGAGTTATGGTCCAAGCAGTTTCGTACTCTTATGCAATGTCATAATAAGGAGCACATTCTGACGGACGCAGAACCAACGGACAAGACTGGGATGAATGCGTCGTGGAAGCAAGACGATGCATATGCTCGCATCTGGCTCTCTGGGACACTAACCACGGAGATTGCCAGCAATATTGTCAATCAACCCACGGTCAAGGCTATGTGCGATATATTAGCAGCCACCTATGGGCAGGCAAAGAATGAGAGCAAGATCCTTCAACTACAATTTGACATTTTTCGACCAAACAGAACGGTCGACCACTCCACACGCACTTCTCACATCTATGTGGCATGTTTGATCGACTACACAGCTTCATTCCCATTACCACCAGTATTGAGCAGCAACAACAGTATCGGAATGCTACTATGACTGGGGTTTTTTATCGTCTCTTGACTCCGAGTACGATACAGCACGTACTCAAACTCCTGACAGGTGAGACGATACCACCAATGGAGGAGGAGGTCTACAAACGATTGAGCGGGATTTCTACCACGCCTACCACTACGCTGCAGACGAATTCCTCAACCCTGACAGCTCCTCGTGGACGAGGCCGTTCCTCCCATCTTCATGGTCCTGGACCGCGTGGTCGAGGTGGAGGGTGTGGTCAGTGTGGTCATTGTTCCTATTGCCATCGTCCTGGTCATTCGGAAGACAAATGCTTTCAGAAGCATGTCTATCCAGCGTCTGCATGTGTTGCTGAGCAGACTGATTCTTCTCCTTTTCCTACTACCGATGGACGCTTTGAGGATTTTGTCTCGAGACTTCGAGATATGATGACCACCCCCCACGACTTCGACTGCATTTCCCTCTGAGGCTGCAGCTAGCGCTAGAGCATCATCCAGTTCTACAGGTATCTCCTATGCATTTACCAGTTGTAGCAGTTCTGATGCGACAAATTGGATTATGGATTCTGGAGCGTCTCATCATATGTGTGGAGATTGGATGCAGTTTACGTCCTACAGATCTCTCCCTCCTGGACGATCTGCAGTCATTGCCAATGGAGTTCGGCTACCGATTGTTGGTCAGGGGGAGATTGTGTTAGCTCCTTCTATGCGTCTACAGAATGTTCTATATGCTCTTGATTTCCAGATGAATCTTTTGTCTATTAGCCAAATTACAAAAGATTTACATTGTCGTGTCATCTTTGACCCATCTTCTCCTGTATTTCAGGACATACTGACTGGCAGGGTGATTGGTCATGGCCGTGAGCAGAGAGGATTGTATAAGCTTGCCATTTCATCATATGCTGGGGTGGCATGTATTCCTTCTGGATTTGTTTCTCCTTTCTTTTGGCATCTTCATTTTGGCCACATTCCTCTTCAAAAGATGATTCATGTGCTCCCGCAGATATCTACTCGCGCTGCCTTGGATTGTGAAGCATGTCAACTTGGGAAACATCATCGCTCCTCGTTTCCTAGTCGTTCAAGTCGTCATAGTAGGCGGTCTTTCGAGTTGTTTTATTTTGACATTTGGGGTCCAAGTTGTGTTCCTGATCTTCAGGGACATCGTTTTATATAGTCGTTGTCGATGATTACTCTGGACTTTGTTGGGTATTCTTGTTAAAACATAAGTTTGAAGATGGTTCTATCATTAAAATTTTTCTTATTAAAATCCACAATATCTTCTCTGCTAATGTCAAATACATTCGAACTGATAATGCCTTGGAATTTTCTACTCTACATTTAGCGAAATTTCTCACTTCTCGTGGTATAATTCATCAGACTTCTTGCAATTATACATCCCAACAAAATGGTGTGGCAGAACGTAAACATCGTCACCTTCTGGATGTCACGAGAACTTTGTTGATTCAAAGTCGTACACCTCACTCTTTCTGGGGAGATGTGGTTCTAACTGCATGCTACTTAGTGAACCGCATGCCATCAACTGTTCTTGGAGAGAAAATTCCTTTCTTGACTGTGTTTCCCGAGAAGGAATTATTCTCTCACTCCCAGAGTCTTCGGATCAGTTGCCTTTGTCCACAATTTCGCTCCTCGCCGTGACAAGCTCTCACCTAGAGCTGTCAAATGTGTCTTTGTTGGTTATTCCCGTACCCAAAAAGGGTATCGGTGTCTTGATCCTGTTGGGAGAAAATATTATGTGAGTACCGACGTCACATTTTTTGAGTCCATTATGTATTTTTCTCCTACGGGTGACAGGTTGTCTGATACTAATGCTGGAGAGGATATTGTGGTTCCTCCTCCTCCGTCTACTCAGTCGTATACTTCTCGGCCTCCATCACCTCCACTATCGTCTCCATCACCACCGCCGCCACCACCTCCTCCACCTGAAAATAAGTTCATGTTTTTGCCGCATGTCTATACTCGCAGGTCTTCTACTCGGACCTCTGCTCATGAGCCAACCACATCATCCATCACGCCACAGGTATGTCATGAAAATACTATTTGTATTGATGGCAATGGAGCTTTGAATGACACACAGGAAGAATTGATTCTAGAGGACAGCGAAGCAGATGATCTGGAGATACCTATTGCCCTAAGGAAACCTCGGCGTAGATGTGCTACATATCATCTTGCTGCGCATGTCTCCTTGGATCATCTTTCCGAGGACTACAGGAAGTTTGCAGTGGGGCTATCTGCTATTACTATACCACGTACATATTATGAGGCACTTTAGGACAGCAAGTGGCGACTCGTAATGGAGGAAGAGATGGTACCTCTACGGTCGCGTGGTACATGGAGCATTGTTACTGCTCCGCCTGGTGCATTTGTTGTGAGTTGCATATGGATATTTACAGTGAAGCAACGGGCAGACGGTAGTGTGGACTTATATAAAGCGAGACATGTAGCCCGAGGGTTTACCAAACCTATGGGGTGGACTATCAAGACACCTTCTCTCCAGTTGCAAGACACTCGACACTCCGCATTCTTTTATTGGTTGTTGTGTCCAAGGACTGGCCTCTTTACCAACTTGATGTGAAGAATGCATTTCTATATGGCGATCTACAGGAGGAAGTGTATATGCAACATCCTCCAGGGTTTGCTACTGAGAAGGAGTCACAGAAGGTGTGTAGAGTCCATAAGGCAATTTATAGCTTGAAGCAGACTCCGAGAGCTTGGTACCAGAAGCTATCGGAATTGATAGAGCAACAAGGGTTTGTATGGTCTACTACGGATCAATCTTTGTTTGTCAAGAGAACACCAATAGGTACAGTGGCTATTCTTGTTTATGTGGATGATATTGTCATTACAGGAGATGATGAACAGGGCATTCACGCTATCAAGGAATTCCTAGCCCAAAAGTTTGTAACTAAGGATCTTGGCAATCTTCGTTACTTCCTCGGATTGGAGTTCACCAGTAACAAGCATGGTCTTGTAATGACTTAAAGGAAGTTTGTTATGTATCTTCTTTTTGAGACAGGTATGACGGGATGCAAACCTGCTAATACTCCTATGGATACAAGTATGAGATTGTATGACGAGGACACTGAGGAGGTTGACAGAAGAAGATATAGAGAGCTTATTGGAAAGCGCTCATGCGCCACTATCACCAGGACAGATATTGCATTTGCAGTTAGCAAAGTCAGTCAGATCATGGAGCAACCCAGGAAGGTCCACATGGATGTCGTTCATATGATCTTGAGATACTTGAAGAATTCTCCTGGTTCGGGTCTTATATTCAGTAAGGGTACATCCCTTGAGGTGACAGCATGCGCAGATGCAGATTATGCAGGTTGTTCAAGAGACAGAAAGTCCGCTTCTGGATTTGCTATTTTCATCGGCAACTCACTTGTTTCATGGAGAAGCAAGAAGCAGACAATGGTGGCTAGATCAAGTGCAAAGTCTGAATACATGGCAATGGCCCAGGGAAGTGCTGAAATGATGTGGGTCAGATCAGTGTTGATTGATCTTACTATTGAGGTTCCTCTACCTATGCAGCTTGTATGTGATAATCAAGCAGCTCTATTTATTACTAATAATCCTGCTTTTCATGAACGGACGAAGCATATAGAGGTCTATTGTCATTACACTAGAGATAAGATCCAGAAAGGTCTCATATCCTGCTTTCCGTGACCCTTCCAGTTGATTTACCCTTTCGGCAGCCCTTTTTTATATATTTTGCAATGATCAATTCACTCAACTTATGCCTATCTAGGTTGTTAACGCATATAGTTGTTTATGTATCCCTTCGTTATTTTTTATTTTCAGTTGTATGCTTTATGTAATTTACCCATAGGCTACTCTATTATATAAGAGAGTCTAGGGCTTATGGAATAAACAACTTGCTCATTTTTCCCAACATGGTATCAGAGCGACGGTCCTAGACTGGAGTTCTCGAAACCCTAACCCTAACCTACCCCACCCGCCGACCTCTCTTCCTCTCTCTCTCTCTCTCTCTCTCTCTCTGTTCGGCGTCGCCCCCTCTTGGGCTGCACACACGGCGTTGCCCTGGTTGAATCTGCGCTAGCGCCTCTGCGCATCTCCCTTGCGCGCGCTGCTCCGGTGCCTCGTGCGGTGCTCCTGAAGCATCGCTCCTGAAGCGTCGCCTGCGCGCGCTGCTCCCTTCTGCGTGCGCTGGGTAGCCTGCACGTGCGTGCGCTGCTCCTGAATCTTTGATAGCCTGTGCGCGCTGCTTCGGTGCTTTGGTACCGTGCGGTGATCCTCAAGCATCGCATGGGCTGTGCGGTGGTGCTATGTTCCCTGTAGTATCGCTGTAGCGCTGGTAGCGTTGTAGCATCGCCTGCGTGAGTCCTCTGTCCCCTGTCCAGAATGCTACCAGTGCACTCATCGCGCACCAGTGCACCAGTGCACCCAGTTCTCTCGGTTGACTGTACGTGTGCACGTGTTAAGCCCTAAAGCGCGCGCCTTCGCCTACATGGGTTTAGTTGCTTGAGGTCTACACGTACAACTAAACCCGCCTATGTCACTGTAGACGAATCTCATCGTTTATCAATCGCTCCAGTCTTCCATCTCCAGTATGTCAGAAAGCAAGGCGGATATCCCATCTATTGGCGCCTTTCGTGGTCCAGCGCCTATTGTAAAGATGGACAGTACAAACTATGAACTGTGGGCAATGCAGTTCATGAGCATGATGAAGTCAACGGGTAAGAAGCACATTCTTACCGAACCAGAGCCTGCTGAGAAGACTGGAGCCAATGCCTCTTGGGAGGCTGATGATGCGTACGCCAAAGTTTGGCTATCCGGTACACTGGTAATTGAGATAGCCAATGACATTCTACATAAACCCACGACCAAGGATATGTGAGACATTGTGGCGGCTACATATTCACAGGCGAAGAACGAGACAAAGATTCTGCAACTCCAGCATGATATCTTCACTATCAAGCAGAATGGTCGCGTTCTACATTCTCTCTATACATCACTGAGAGGGATGTTCGAGAAGCTTTACAGCTTCATGCCCCTGACAGCCACGCCAGAACAGCAGAAGACATATAGGAACGCGACTATGGTGGGCTTGTTCTTGGTTGCACTTGATCCAGAGTATGAGGCGGCACGATCACAGATTTTGGCCGACTCTACTATTCCTCCCATGGAGGAAGCTTTCCATAGACTGAGTCGGATCACAGTTTCTTCCACGACCACGAGTCAGAATACTTCAGCCATGGCAGCCAACAGGGGTCGCGGATTTCATCACCAAAGCCGTGGACGTGGACCTCGTGGAAGAGGTGGCCGTACTAGGCCAACATGTACCTACTGTCACCGCGTTGGACACAATGAAGACACATGCTACTCGAGGCATGGATTTCCTGCATCCGCACGAGTTGCTGAGCAGATAGAGCCTCCATCTGCTGCTACTTTGGATCAGCGGTTCGACGATCTAGTTGCCCGTCTGAGGGGCATTATTCCACCATCTGGTCCAGCACCGACTACTGAGAATAAATCTGATACCGCTGCTTCTGCCTCTGCGTCTACCAGTGCTTTAGGTAGCATACTTGCATTCACTAGTCGTAGATCAGATACATTACCTTGGATTATGGACTCGGGCGCTACACATCACCTATGTGGCGACCAGAGTTTACTTACAGGATATACTCAGATTCCTCCAGGCCGAACAGTAGTAATTGCCAATGGTACATGTTGGGAAACGCGAATAAGTTGTTCTATTCCTCAGCCCTAGGCTCTCTTATATAGGAGAGTAGCCTATGGGTAAATTACACAAGAAGACTAACAAGAAAATAAAATAACAAAGAGATACAAAGTAGTCTGTGCGTCAACATATACGTCAACACTCCCCCTCAAGATGGAGCATAGATATCAATCATGCTCAGCTTGGACGCACACTTCTGGAATGGGCCTTTTAATAATGCTTTGGTGAAGATATCAGCAGTCTGATTCGCTGATGTAACGTGAGATGTAGCAATGAACCCCTTCTGAATCATGTCACGTATGTAGTGACAGTCGACCTCAATATGCTTGGTCCTCTCATGAAAAGCTGGGTTATTTGCAATGAACAGGGCGGCCTGGTTGTCACATTCCAGCATCATAGGAAGAGGTATATCAATACATAGGTCTGCAAGCAAGGATTTTACCCACATCATTTCTGTGCACGCCTGGGCCATAGCTCTATATTCTGATTCAGCACTGGATCTAGCTACTACTGTCTGCTTCTTGCTCTTCCATGAAACTAGAGCATCTCCAACATAGACTGCAAACCCTGACGTTGACTTCCTGTCCTTGGGGCATCCTGCATAGTCTGCATCCGCACATCCTGTAACAGAAATCTCCTTTCCTTTCTTAAATAGCAAGCCTGCACCTGGAGATGATTTTAGATATCTCATAATCATGTGTATGGCATCCATATGGACCTGGCGTGGTTGCTCCATGAACTGGCTCACACGACTCACTGCAAACTGTATATCAGGTCTAGTGATAGTGACATACAGTAATTTGCCTACCAGTTCTCTGTACCTTCTCTGATCCACCTCTTCCGTGTCATCATCATACAGCTTCATGCTAGGGTCCATTGGTGTTGTAGCAGGTCGACACCCAAGCATACCTGTCTCACTCAGTAGATCTGTGACATACTTCCTCTGTGTCATGGCTAATCCGTATGGATTTCTCGCAAATTCCAGCCCCAGGAAGTATCTAAGGACTCCCAAGTCCTTAGTGACAAACTCGTTTCCCAGCCTTTCCTTTGCTTGCTTAATGCCTTGGTCATCATCACCTGTAATCAAGATATCATCAACATAAACCATGATTACAATGATACCTCTCGCCGTCTTCTGCACGAACAAGGAATGATCAGCATTGGAGCGTTTGTATCCTTGTTTCTCAAAGAGGTCTGAAAGCTTTTGGAACCATGCTCTGGGGCTCTGCTTAAGACCATAGATGGCCTTATGCAATCTGCAAACCTTGGAACACTCCCCCTCAACAGCAAAACCAGGTGGCTGTTGCATATAGACTTCCTCCTGCAAATCTCCATACAAAAAGGCATTCTTTACGTCTAGTTGATATAGTGGCCAGTCTTTAGCAACAGCAACAGATAACAGTATCCATAAAGTGGAATGACGCGCTACAGGGGAGAAGGTGTCGAGGTAATCTACCCCGTATGTCTGCGTGAAGCCCCGAGCAACAAGGCGTGCCTTGTACCTGTCAATGGAACCATCTGCATTGTGCTTAACTGTAAACACCCATTTGCAACTCACCGGGCTAACATCTGGAGGTATAGGAACCAAACTCCAGGTTCCTCTAGACTGAAGTGCCTCCATCTCCTCTTCCATTGCTAGTCGCCATCTAGCATCCTGCATAGCATCATGATGGTTCCGTGGAATGGCTGTATCTGAAAGTGCTAATGCAAACGTCTTGAATGGTCCAGATAGCCTCTCAAACGACACCATGGCTGATACTGGATACTGAACACAGCTTCTCTTCGACTTGCGTAGAGCGATTGGAACATTTAGGTCCGCCATGGTATCACCATGCTCCTGTAATGCACCCTGCTGAGAAATGTCGTCAGATTCATCAACATTAATATTCTCATTACATACCGTAGGCGAGCTAGTTGACTGGTCAGGACCATGAGCTTGATTTGGCCTCCGGGTGTAATGGAATGGTAATGGAGGTACTATTGATGACGGTGGTGGTGGTGGTGGTGGTGGTGATTGAGATGTTGGTGGTGTCATGAACACAGTATCAGGGGATATGGATGGTGGCTGCATGTTCCCAGAGTCTGAGAAATACATGATGGACTCAAAGAATGTAACATCTGCACTGATCATATACCGCCGACGCAGAGGGTCAAAACACTTGTACCCCTTTTGAGTTCTGGAGTACCCCACAAAGACACACTTGATAGCCCTAGGGGAGAGCTTATCCAAACCAGGCGACAACTGATGGACAAATGCGACAGACCCAAACACACGAGGGGTAAGAGTGAACAGATCCTTGTCAGGATAAATAAGTGAGAAGGGAATCTGTTCATTCAAGACGGACGAGGGCATACGGTTTATAAGATAACATGCAGTAAGAACTGCATCACCCCAGTAGGAATACGGAACATGACTCTGAATGAGAAGAGACCTTGTGACATCAAGAAGGTGGCGGTGTTTTCTTTCTGCAACCCCATTTTGTTGAGACGTATGGGCACAGGAAGTTTGGTGAACAATTCCTTTAGAATTGTAGTAGTTTGCGAGATTATTGGTGCACAATTCTAAAGCATTGTCACTTCTCAAAAATTTGACAGTGGTGGAAAAAACATTCTGAATTTCATTTAGAAAGTGAATAATAATATTTCCAGCTTCAGACTTATTTTTCATTAAAAATACCCATGATGCTCTAGAGAAATCATCCACAAAAACAATGTAATACCTGTGTCCCTGATGATCGGAAACACGACTTGGACCCCAGACATCAACATGAAACAACTCAAATTTGGAGTTACTACTCCGACCTTGACTACTGGGAAACGACGACCTGTGATGTTTTCCCAACTGACACGCCTCACACTTGATAGATGCGTGAGGAAGACTATAAGGTAAGACATGACACAACTTCTGAAGCGGTAGGTGACCTAGGCGCAGATGCCACAGGAGAGGAGATGCTTGTCCAACGGGAGAAGAGGTGATTCCAGCAAACGGGGTTTGGTTCAGACGATAGAGGCCTCCTTGCTCATAGCCATGACCAATCACGTTGCCCGTACGGATGTCCTGAAAAATCAAAGAAGATGAATCAAAAATAGCTCGACATTGGAGATCCTTCGTAATCTGACTGATTGACAATAGATTCATAGAGAATTGCGGTGCATGTAAAACATTCTTGAGCTGCATAGATGATGTCAATCTAATCTCCCCCTGACCCATGATGGGGGAGTGAGTGCCATCGGCAATCACTACTGTCCGTCCTGGAGGAATCTGAGTATATCCTGAAAGTAGACTCTGGTCGCCACATAGATGATGTGTAGCGCCTGAGTCCATGATCCATGGCAATGTATCCAATCTACTACTATGTAGTGCAAGTATACTACCTGAAGTACTCGTAGATGCAGAAGCAGCAACATCCGTATGACTCTCTGTCGTCGGTGCTGGGCCAGATGGTGGTATAATGCCCCTGAGGCGGGCAACCAGATCATCAAAGCGTTGGTCCAGTGAAGCAGGAGAAGGAGGCTCTATCTGCTCAGCAGCTCGTGCAGATGCAGGAAATCCATGCTTTGAGTAGCATGTATCCTCAGTATGGCCGATTCTGTGACAATATGAGCATGTTGGCCTAGTGCGGCCACCCCTTCCACGGGGAATACGTCCACGGCCCTGGTAATGAGAGCCACGGCCCCTGTTGGCTGCCATGGCTGAGGGATTCTGACTAGTGGCTGCAGAGGGTACAGTAATCCTACTCAACCTATGAAACACCTCCTCCATGGGAGGAATAGTTGAGTCCGTCAGAATCTGTGAACGTGCAGCCTCATACTCTGGATCCAGTGCTGCGAGAAACACGCCCACCATTGTTGCATTCCTGTATGATTTCTGCTGCTCGGGTGTGGCGGTAAGAGGCATGAAGCTGTGAAGCTTCTCAAACATTCCCCTCAAAGATGTATAGAGGGAATGTAACGGGCGTCCATTCTGCTTTATGGTGAATATATCATGCTGTAGTTGCAGAATCTTCGTCTCATTCTTTGCCTGAGAATAAGTCGCAGCAAGGATGTCCCACATGTCTTTGGCTGTGGGTTGATGGAGAATATCATTGGCGATTTCAATAGCCAATGTACCAGACAGCCACACCTTGGCATATGCGTCGTCTGCCTCCCATGAGGCATGAACTCCAGTCTTCTCTGCAGGCTCGGGCTCTGTGAGAATATGTTTCTTGCCCGTAGACTTCATCATACTCATGAACTGCATTGCCCACAGTTCATAGTTCGTACCATCCATCTTGACAATGGGCGCTGGACCACGAAATGCGCCCATGGACGGGATATCTGCCTTGCTTTCTGACATACTGGATACGGAAGACTGGAGCGAACTGCAATGGATAATACTCGTCTACAAAGACATAGACGGGATTAGTTGCATGTGTAGACTTCAAGCAACTAATCCCATGTTGATTATCTGGGGCTTAGGGTTGAAAAACGTGTACACGCACGCTAGCTACCAGACTTGACGCACTGGATGTGCGTCAATGCGCGGCTGGATGTGCGCCTGGAGTGTGCGCCTATGTGCGCCGATGTGCGCCTGTGTGCGCTGATGTGCACTGATGTGCACAGATGCGCGTTGATGCGCCTGGTGCGCTGATGCGCCTGGTGCACTTATGCGCGCCGATGTGCGCCTATGGGCGCTGATGTGCGTGGTGCGCGCCGATGCGCCTGGATCGGAGAGGACGCTGGAGATCCCGCCGCAGATCCACCTTGGTGCGCCTGAGAAGGCGCTGGAGATGTGCGCCTGGGGAAGGGGCGGCGCCGATCTGCGGAGAGAAGAGGAGAGAGAGAGAGAGAGAGGGCCGGCGGGTAGGGTTAGGGTTATGGTTCCAGGAACTCCGGTCTAGGACCGTCGCTCTGATACCATGTTGGGAAACGCGAATAAGTTGTTCTATTCCTCAGCCCTAGGCTCTCTTATATAGGAGAGTAGCCTATGGGTAAATTACACAAGAAGACTAACAAGAAAATAAAATAACAAAGAGATACAAAGTAGTCTGTGCGTCAACATATACGTCAACAGTACACATTTCCCCATCATTGGTCAGGGGGAGATTAGATTGACATCTTCTATGCAGCTCAAGAATGTGCTACATGCACCTGATTTTTTCAATGAATTTGTTGTCAATTAGTCAGATTACGAAGAATCTACATTGTCGGGCAATTTTTGATCCATCTTCTTTGATTTTTCAGGACATCCATACGGGCAACGTGATTGGTCGTGGCTATGAGCAAGGAGGTCTCTACCGCCTGAATCAGACCCCATTTGCTGGAACCTCGTCCCTTCCCACTGGACAAGTATCTACTTTATTCTGGCATGTGCGCTTTGGACATTTACCGCTTCAGAAGTTGTGTCACGTGTTACCTTATGGTCTTCCACACACACCTATTCAATGTGAGGCGTGTCAGTTGGGAAAGCATCACAGGTCGTCCTTTCCCAGTCGTCAAGGTCGGAGTAGTACCTCCAAGTTCGAGTTATTTCATATTGATGTCTGGGGTCCGAGTCGTGTACCTGATCATCAGGGACACAGATTTTATATAGTATTTGTCGATGATTTTTCACGCGTGTCATGGGTATTTTTGATGAAAAATAAATCTGAAGCAGGAAATATCATTATCCATTTTCTGAATGAAATACAAAATGTTTTCTCCACATCTGTGAAGTTTGTGAGAAGTGATAATGCTTTAGAATTATGCACCAATGTTCTTGCCAATTATTACTCCTCAAAAGGGATTGTTCACCAAACATCTTGTGCTCATACATCTCAACAAAACGGAATTGCTGAAAGGAAACACCGTCACCAGCTTGATGTCACAAGATCACTTCTTATACAGAGTCATGTTCCCTACTCTTACTGGGATGATGCGGTTCTCACTGCATGTTACCTAATCAATCGTATGCCTTCATCTGTCTTGAATGAACAGATCCCATTTTCCCTCATCCATCCCGGGAAGGATCTGTTCACTCTTAATCCTCGTGTGTTTGGTTCGGTTGCTTTTGTCCATCAGTTGTCGCCTGGTACTGACAAGCTCTCTCCTAGGGCTGTCAAGTGTGTTTTCGTTGGGTACTCCAGAACTCAAAAGGGGTACAAGTGTTTTGATCCTCTGCGTCGGCGGTATATGGTCAGTGCAGATGTTACATTTTTTGAATCTGTCATGTATTTTCAGCCTCAGGGAGACCAGCAGCTACCACCTCCATCTACTGATGCCATATACATGGCACCACCACCTCAAATGCCATCATCAACATCACCCCCCACCACCACCACCACTGCCACCACCACATATACCTGTCTCACCGCTACCGTTCCATTATACCTGCAGGCCTCCTCCCGCTCATGGGTCATGGGCTCGTCTCCTAGCTCGCCTATGGTATGTAATGAAATAATTCTATTGATGGATCTGATGACATTTCTGAGCAGGATATACTGCAGGTGCCAGATGAGGCTACAACAGATTTAGATGTTCTCATTGCTCTTCGTAAATCGAAGAGGAACCGTGAGCATCTGTGTCTTTTGAGAGATTATTCTAGAGATTTTCAAGACCATTTGTGGTGGCACTGTCGGCTATAGAAATTCCACAGAATTATGAAGATGCTCTGTAGGATAGTAGATGGCGGCTAGCAATGGAGGAAAGAAATGGCGGCACTTCAGTCCAGAGGAACGTGGAGTCTGGTTCCTATACCTCCAGATGTGAACCCGGTGAGCTGTAAGTGGGTGTTTACAGTGAAGCATAATGCGGATGGCTCTATTGATAGATACAAGGCACGACTCGTTGCACGTGGCTTTACACAGACGTACGGGGTGGATTACCTTGACACATTCTCGCCTGTAGCCCGTCATTTCCACTCTCCGGGGTCTTGTTGTTAGTTGCAGTTGCTAGAGACTGGCCACTCTATCAGCTGGATGTGAAGAATGCATTCTTATATGGAGATTTGCATGAGGAAGTCTATATGCAACAGCCACCCGGTTTTGCTGTTGAGGGGGAGTGTTCCAAGGTATGCAGATTACATAAGGCTATCTATGGCCTTAAGCAGAGCCCCAGAGCATGGTTTCAGAAGCTCTCAGACCTCTTTGAGAAACAAAGATACAAACGCTCTAATGCTGATCATTCCTTGTTCGTACAGAAGACTGCTAGAGGTATTATTGTAATCATGGTTATGTAGATGACATCTTGATTACAGGAGATGATGAGCAGGGCATAAAGCAGGCGAAAGAAAAGATGGGAAACCGAATTTGTCACTAAGGACCTTGGAGTCCTTAGATATTTTCTGGGGCTGGAATTTGCTAGAAATCCGTATGGATTAGTAATGTCGCAGAGGAAATATGTTACAGATTTGTTGAGTGAAACAGGTATGCTTGTGTGTCGGCCTGCTACGACACCAATGGATCCCAGCATGAAGCTCTATGATGATGACACAGAGGAGGTGGACATGAGAAGATACAGAGAACTGGTAGGCAAACTATTGTATGTCACGATTACTAGACCTGATATATTATTTGCAGTGAGTCGTGTGAGCCAGTTCCATGGAGTACCACGTCAGGTCCCCATATGGACGCAATACATATGAATTCTTAGATATCTCAAATCATTTCCAGGTGCAGGTTTGCTATTCAAGAAGGAAAGGAGATTTCTATCTCAGCATGTGCGGATGCAGACTATGCAGGATGTCCCAAGGACAGGAAGTCCACCTCAGGATTTGCTGTCTATGTTGGAGATGCTCTAGTCTCATGGAGGAGCAAGAAACAGACAGTGGTAGCTAGGTCCAGTGCTGAATCCGAATATAGGGCTATGGCCCAGGCTAGCACAGAGATGATGTGGGTGAAAGCTATTCTTACAGATCTATGTCTTGATGTACCGCTTCCTATGAACTTGGAATGCGATAATCAGGCTGCCTTGTTCATTGCAAACAACCCAGCATTCCATGCGAGGACCAAGCATACTGAGGTTGACTGTCACTACATACGTGACATGATTCAGAAGGGGTTCATTGCTACATCTCATGTTACCTCAGAGAATCAAACTACTGATATATTCACCAAGGCATTACTACGAAGCCCATTCCAGAAGTGTGCGTCTAAGCTGAGCATGATTGATATCTATGCTCCATCTTGAGGAGGAGTGTTAACGCATATAGTTGTTTATGTATCCCTTCGTTATTTTTTATTTTCAGTTGTATGTTTTATGTAATTTACCCATAGGCTACTCTACTATATAAGAGAGCCTAGGGCTTATGGAATAAACAACTTGCTCATTTTTCCCAACATAGGTTAATCTTCCCCTGAAAACATGATGCAGCGTGGGACCCAAATATAGGGTCAAATATTTATCTATTTTTAATTATCAATTTTATTTACGTTTTTAAGTTGTCGTAATTGTCTAATTAAATAATTGAGATCGCCTGTGATCTCAACGTTTATTCGTAGATTTAATTTTGTTCAATTAATTAGTTAGAGTCTAATTAGGGTAATTAGAGGACAATTTGAATTTTAAATTTGTCAGAGTCAAATTAGGATAAGTTTGTTGTCCAATTTAAATTAATTTCTATTTTTGTAACCCCATCTCTCCTATATAAAGAGATGGTAGTCCAATGTTTTTAGGCAGTGAAGTATTAATCAAAATTGAGATTTTTATCTCCCTCTTTCCTCTCCTTCTTCTCTCCACGCGATCTCCGCGGTTCTCCTCCTTCAACCTCTTGTATTCCCGACGAGTTCGTCTTCTCAACCCCTCTAATTTCTTCTACCAAATATTTTCCACCGTTCAAATTATTTCCCGCGCGACGCCGATTTGTCGTCTGCATCATTTGGTATCAGAGCATGGATACTGAATCGTTCCTACGATTCGACGATCCTGTCGAATATTGGTGTTTGAAGTTCGGCCTCAGCCGCCCATCTCATGATTCGTATCGTTCAAAGAAGTTCCGGCAGCGACTTGTAGCGTGCATCAAGGTTCAAGCATGGCTGGACGCGCTAACCGACGAAGATCTCGCCATCCACGATGAAAAACCTGTTGCCGCGAGTTTTAACGAAGAAAGCCTCACCGTGAATGAAGATCCGGCCGCTGTCCAGATCATCCAGGAGGAAAAGGAAGCTGAACCGGCTGCTGTCCAGGTTCTTGAAGACGAGAATCTAGCCGTTAAAGAAGATTTGCCCGTTGTTCAGAACGTGTCGGAAGAGAAAGAAGTCGCCCTGCTTGCTGTCCAGGTGATTTCCGACTCGAAAACCCTTCAAAATTTCGTCTACAACCCTCGCGCATCCTCCTCGCTGGACCCCTCCAATTCCCTGCCTCCCCCGCATCTCTCGACCTCGCCAACCGTGACCTACCCCCGCACAACCTTCAATCGGCATCACCCTTCTCCCTCCAGGCCAAGCCGCCGCGCCCACAACCCCGACGCCGCCGCCCCCAAGTCCCACCCGAGCCGCCTACGCCTCCGCCTCCCTCTCCCTTTCGTCGTCCTCCCCAGGACCCTCCTCCTCCTCCCGCGACCCCACGGCTCCACCCTCGCCATTCCCTCTTCCCACCGCAGTCGCCGCCCCAAGGCGATAAGCCCCTGGCGACCACCCAATGCCCGTGCCCTCCCGCGCCAAACCCCTGACAACCTCCACCTCCCCGCAGATCCGCACCGACCCCGCCCGCGAAACCGCCGCCCCAGCCCGCGCCAGCGAGAAGCTGCCGCCACCGCCCGTGCCATCGAGAAACCACTGCCCCGGCACCGCTTCTTATCGAGGATGCGTGGAACCCTAACAAGGATGGCGGAAATCCCTCCCACCGAATCCCCTCAATTGAGGGGAGGGATATTTTGGAGGAATTGCAAAGAAGAACCCCTTAAAAAGCCTATTTGCAGAAAGGCCGAAATTGGCATGAAATTAAGGGAAGATTGAAGGGGTACGAAAATTGCAGGGACGCCCTCCAATTGAAAAGAACTACAAACGTAACGTTGAAAAGGATCTAATTGGAGGAAATTGAAGCTACAACTCGAGGATGAATTCTCCAACGACGCACCTACATCAAGCAATTCGTCGGGAGACGAATTTTTAAAGCGGAGGAGAGTTGATGCAGCGTGGGACCCAAATATAGGGCCAAATATTTATCTATTTTTAATTATCAATTTTATTTACGTTTTTAAGTTGTCGTAATTGTCTAATTAAATAATTGAGATCGCCTGTGATCTCAACGTTTATTCGTAGATTTAATTTTATTCAATTAATTAGTTAGAGTCTAATTAGGGTAATTAGAGATCAATTTAAATTTTAAATTTGTCAGAGTCAAATTAGGATAAGTTTGTTGTCCAATTTAAATTAATTTCTATTTTTGTAACCCCATCTCTCCTATATAAAGAGATGGTAGTCCAATGTTTTTAGGCAGTCAAGTATTAATGAAAAACTGAGATTTATCTCTCTCCATTCTCCTCTCCCTCTCTCTCCACGCGATCTCCGCGGTTCTCCTCCTTCAACCTCTCGTATTCCAGACGAGTTCTTCTTCTCAACCCCTCTCTTTTCTTCTACCAAATATTTTCCACCGTTCAAATTATTTCCTGCGCGACGCCGATTTGCCATCTGCATCAAAACATCATGAGTTGATTGGAAGTGGATTTTCAAAAGTTAATGTCCACAAAGTTTGGGGTTTCTATTGAACCGATGAGTGTAGGTGAAGGGTTCAGGTGCGGTACTCCAACCCCCTAAAAATAGAGATATGCATTTTCAGTAGAGATGTGTATGTACACATGATTTTTATAAAGATATAAAACCAAGTGAAAAGTTTCGAAGAGCATTTTCAGTAAAAATGCCGAAACTATTCAGCATAAAAAAGATTATTCAATCGACAAAAGAAACTAGCAGATCATGTAACCACCCAACCAACCTTCTAGATAACAACTTTATGTGAAAAGAAATATGAATATAATTTGATGTAACAAAAAATGGCATGCCTGTGAGCCTTTCTGAAAGTCCTTTCTCTCAACCTCAGGCATCATGCGCTCTGAATACCTCCCAGAACCATGTGGTCCAGGGTCTTCAAATCTGAATAGACAATTCAAATAAGTTTTCAAGAACCCCTCTTACTCCCAGACCTCAATACAAAATTTCAGATAATTATAAATAAAAGAAGATACCCCTGCCAAGCCCATAGGTTATATGCCAACATATTAACTTACCGGTCAACAAAGCTTATGTTGGTATGAATCAGATGCCTATAGACATAATCAAAACTATGTAGAGGTACACAGCTGCATTCAATAACAGATGCTCCAAGGAATGAGAACAAATAAAATAATCAAATAGACCAACGGAATATAAATAGAAAGTACCTTTCTGAAAGTAAGACAAAATGCTGATTATCAGGGTCTTTAAGTGCGTTTGCCAAAAGCCTCCTCCCTGCAGCAATCATGGATATTTTTTCCCCAGCTGCCTTCTATTAAAAAAAGAGAAATGATTCCGATGAAAACAAGAAGAAATCTTAGGAACTGAGTTCTGATAAAAACAAGAAAAAATATTAGGATTGCAAAGATAAAATGAAGTAAAAAAGGTGAACATAAGAATTCGAGTAGGTTCTCATGACATCACATCAAGGTTTATAAAACTTGAGGGAGTCTAACTAATTTGGTTAGCTAGGTTATTTATTTAACCATTAAAAAGATGCTAGGACTGGATTTCCGTCAACTTAAAATATCTTAAACTTGTAGGTCAATATTCCAAACATGATTACTAACTTCTCGATTGCTCTTTGATTTTCCAAAACAGACCAGAGTATTTCCGTAGGTAAGGCAGGTTTTTTTTAATGGAAAGACCAAGGATCCATTAGAAACAAATGGTCATCCAGAACATTTGTATTTAAAAGATCAGGCAAATGCTTGAAACTGTGAAAAACGTGCAAGCAAGAAAATAATCACAAGAATACGAGGATTTAGAAAGGGAAAACCCAATGGAAGGTTTCATAATTCATACAAAAGACTAGATTTCTTCCTTCCTTTACACCTGATAACTAACGATGGGATGTGTACAATTTATATAGGGGTGAAGATTAAATGGATCTACATACAAGTTCCAATAAATGGATCTACATACAAGTTCCATCTACACAAGTACATCTCTGAACACTCTCCCTCAAGTTGGGCATGGATGTTAATCACTCTCAACTGTGCATTTTCGTATTTTGTTGCACAATAGAAGGCCCTTAGTGAAATATCTACCTGTTGGGAGTTAAATTCCTACGTAATGTAGTTCAAAAACATTATTCTTCTAATAAGCCAACAATCTGTCATTATTGTAGGCAAATCATATACATTGTGTGCGATATAGGGAATCACATAGAATCTCTGCGCTTCCCATTAGCGCATATATTTTCTGCGCCTTGGGGCTATAGCGCATACAATCCCTGCGATATGCTATGCAGTTCGAAAAATTAAAATAGATAGAACAACGAGTCACTTACCCATGTTAAACAGAAACCTCTTCGCGGAGCTCTGTTTGAGAATCCTCTCGTGATACGCACTTCGCCTCCCCCACCAACGGAAGCCGCCTCCGCTGCCTACTCTCTCTGCTTCCTCCGTCGACGTTCTCCGCCTCCGCCGCCAAAGCCCTCCGCCTCTGCCGCCAACGCCCACTGCTAGCTCGGTTCTGCCACCGATTGTTCTCCACAAAGGGTTTGTTCTTCAAAGGTAACTTTCTTTGTTCTTTGGGTTTCTATTCACTATCCTTGTTTTAGTTGAACATTGGCCTTTCGTATGACCTAAAATGATGTGGATGCATTTTTAGGAGGTTAATGGATTCTATATATTGCACGTTTGAATTGAAGAGTCGTAATGATAATTCTAGTTGTGTGGTCGTGCGAGGTTTAGGATTGCGAACGTCCATGTCTTATGAAGAGTTGTTAGAATTGGTTTGTAAGAAATTTTCGTTGGATAGGAGCACTCACAACATCAAGATATCGCATCGCATTGGAACATATTCAATGATGACATCCATTACAGATGATGATGATGATGTACAATGTGTTTTTCTTTACGCAAAGACATTTGCAAAGTCGGCTCCCATAGAGATAAGGGTAGATGCGTCTCTGATTGAATGTGCACTTGAACAACACGCCTTGGGAGCACATGCTTCGCCCCTTGTTGCTGATCTATCAAGTGGCGACCCACCTACTCTGGCACGTAATGATGAGAGTACATATATTAGTGAGGCTTTGATGAGGGAAGTGAATCGTGTTATGAATGATTGTCTGTTGCAGATCACTAACAATGAGATAGAGAATGAAAATGAGGAAGTTGAAGATAATGTTGTGCAAGATGTAACAGATGGTGCTCTTATTGCCTCTTCCATACCATTCTACAATATCTTAGGCGGTGATGGGTTTGCAAATTTTGAAGAGAATTTTCGAAATGGTTCAACGTAAAAATCTCGTTGTTCTTATTGTTTATTCTCTATCTATGATATTACACTTCCGCATTCTTCATTTTCTAACACCCCTGCAACGCCAATCCTCCAAGGCCATGGGCCATAGTGCCATAGCTCTCTTCCCTATCCACCGCGTCGTCAGCATCGGCTCCAGGGACCACCCTCGCGTCAAGACCATGACCTCGAAGTCCTTGCCCGATTACACACCGGAGCAATAAAGCTCCATCACCTTCTCAATATGCTCCAACACATCTTGAAGGATCTCCAGCTTCTAGCATCTCAAAGGAACGCCAACTACTTTTAGCTTCCATACTGGGCCACTGTTGCTCGTGCAACCATTACGAAAGTGTGGCCTTTGCCACCGAACATGCCCCCTCATCTCTAGTAGTAGGCAGCTACGGGTGTCTATTGGGCCCGGGCTCAGCTCGTTAAGAGCTTGTAAGCATGACTCGAAAGCTTATTGTTGAGATGTTTATATCTTTTTATTGTTATCTTGTAATTTTCAATTTCTTTTAACTCTTTTATATAGTTTTCCCTTAGAACTTTTCTTCTATATAAGAGAGCTTTCGAGCTACGGTAAATGCATCTCTTCCATTTCAATCATTTCCACATGGTGTCAAAGCGACAGCCCAAGATCGGAACATGTACCCTAAAATCCAAACCCCACCAAAACCTTAGGGCGTCGCACGACAGGCAGCAGCAGGTCGCCCCCGTCCACAACCACCATCGTCGCCCTTGCAGGCAGTTGCCGCCGCCGCCCTCACGCGTAAGGACCCGCGATTTTCCCCCTTAGGGCCTGAGTCTGGAAGGATTGCTCTCTCTTGGTTTGTGTGACCCCGAATAGTCTAATTTGGTTCCCAAGGCATGGTTTTTTATCTTCTAAAACCATCCTAGGTACTTAAAGAAACTTTATATTGATGGAAGAGGATGTGGTATGAGTCTACACCCACAATCATCTTCCTATATGTCTTTGTAGACATAGTTAGTTCAGTTTGCAACCCCAGTCTTGAAGATCGTTATCATCATGTCAGACAATAAAGTAGATGTTCCATCCTAGGGTGCCTTCAAAGGTCCAGCACCCATCGTGAAGATGGATGGAACGAGCTATGATCTGTGGGCCATGCAGTTCATGAGTCTTATGCAATGTAATGGCAATAAGCATATTCTCACACAGGAGGAGCATGTTGACAAGACTGTAGTTAACGCCTCATGGGAGGCAGATGACGCTTATACACGTATGTAGTTATCTAGGACGGTGTCCATGGAGATAGCCAATGATATATTAAGTCAGCCCACGGTCAAGGCTATGTGGGGGATTCTTGCTGCTACATATTCTCCAGCAAAGAACGAATCAAAAATTTGCAACTTCAACACGACATCTTCACGTCCAAGTAGAATGGTCGCCCTCTCCATACCCTTTACACTTCTATAAGGGGTATGTTTGAGAAGTTACATTGTTACATTCCCTTGACTGCCACACCAGAGCAGCTCAAGGCATATAAGGATTCGGTGATGACGGAAGTCTTTCTAGCAGCACTTGACTCTGAATATGATGCTGCTAGAGCATATATTCTTACTGATGCTACCATACCTTCGATGGATGAGGCATATCGCAGGCTGAGTCGGCTCTCCATATCTTTTGGTGGTGCTCAGTCATCTCAGACTTCTTCAGCCATGGTAGCATCTCACAGTAGGGGGAGCCCTACACAGTTCTGAGGTCGAGGTGGCCGTGGAAGAGGAGGGGGCAGTCGACCCCCCTCATCAGCCTTGGACCTACTGTCACAAGCCATGTCATTCTGAGGAAACATGCTACTATAAGCATGGGTTTCCCGCTTCAGCACGTGTTGCAGAACAGATCCAGAAGGGCAGTAGTTCTTCAATTGCATCTGATCAGAGATTTAATGAGTTAGTAGCGCGGCTCAGGGAGATCATGCCTTCTCTTGGGTCAACTAGCTCTCTGTCATAATCATCAGAGGTAGCAGCCTCTGCCTCTACATCTACATCAGGTACAGCATATGCTTTTACTAGTAGTTACAGGGCAGACTTGTCGTAGTGGATTATGGATTCAGGAGCTTCCCATCATCTCCGTGGTGATAGAGGACAGTTTAGTACATATAGCTCAACTCAGTCAGTTAGATCAGTTTGTGATAGCAGATTGGACACACTCCCATTACTAATCAGGGGGAGGTGTAGTTAACCCCTGCAATGCAGGTGCAAATGTTCTTTACGCACCTGAATTTTCTATGAACTTTCTATCTATTAGTCAAATTACCAAGGATTTACTTTGTCGTGCCATATTTGACCCTTCTGCTCTTGTGTTTCAGGACATTCTTACGGGCATGGTGATTGGTTCTGGCCGTGAGCAAGGAGGTCTATACAAAGTGGAGTAATCTCCTTATGCATGTGCTTCTTCTCTTCACACCGAATCTGTATCTCCCTATATGTGACATCTTCGGTTTGGTCATCTTCCTCTGCAAAAGTTGTGTTATGTTCTTCCTCAGATCTCTCCTCGCTCTACTTTTCAATGCGAGGCCTGCCAGCTTGGGAATCATCATAGGTCCACATTCCAGAGTCGTCAAGGGCAAAGCATGGAAGGATATATCGATATCGATATCGTTTCGATATCGTGTCGATATCGATATATCGGCGATATATCACCGATATATCGCCGATATATTACTATATCTAGGAATCTTTCCGAAGAAAACGCTTGAAATCGGATATATCGATATATAGATTTTGATATCGGTCCCATGTCGATATCGATATATTGGCGATATATCGCCGATATATCGGGATACGGCCTTCCATGGGGCAAAGTACTCATAGCCTTTTTGAGTTGATTCGTTTTGATATTTGGGGTATCATTCGTGTCCCAGATCTTAAGGGGCATAGGTTTTATCTTATTGTTGTTGATGAGTTCTCTTGATTGTCTTGGATTTTCTCCTTAAGAACAAGTCTGATGCTGATCCTGTTATTCAGTCCGTTATTAATTAAATAAGGAATGTGTTTTCTGCAAATGTCAAGTTTATATGTTCTGATAATGCACTTGAATTATGCAGTACACAACTTTCTCAGTTCCTTAGATCCTATGGTATTGTGCATCAGACATCTTGTGTGTATACTTCTCAACAGAATGGGATGGCTGAGAGGAAACATCGCCATCTTTTGGATGTTACTAGGACTCTTCTGATTCAAAGTCGTGCTCCCCATTCTTATTGGGGGGACGCGGTTCTCACTGCGTGTTATTTGGTGAATCGTATGCCTTCATCGATTCTGGGGGAGAAAATTCCGTTCTCGATTAAGTTTCCCGAGACGGATCTTTTCTCTCTCATGCCTCGTGTTTTTGGATCTGTTGCTTTTGTTCATCAGATGTCCACAGGTCTTGACAAGCTCTCTCCTATAGCGATCAAGTGTATGTTTGTTGGGTATTCCAAGACCCAAAAGGGGTATCGTTGCTTTGACCCCGCTTGACGAATGTATTATGTTAATGCAGATGTCACCTTCTTTGAATCCATTATGTATTTCTCTCCTACATGTGACAAGCTCATTCCTTCAGAAAGTGGAGAAGAGGTTTATATGCCTCTACCTCCGGTCTCACCTACTCCATGTGATACAACGACACCACCACCACCACCAACGTCCTCTCCTCCACCGCCATCTCCACCACCTCCACCTCCTACCACACCTACTTTCTTTCCGTAGGTTTACCAGCATCGACCTCGCGCTCATATGCCTCCTCCATCATCCAGCACGCCCAAGGTATGTTCTGAGCACTTGAGTTCCACTAATGGCACTAGTGATTTGAGTGTGCAAATTGAGGTGCAAGATGTCGTAGATGATGCTCCTTCTGAGGATACTGTAGACTTGGACGTGTCTGTTGCTCTACGTAGGAAGAGGCGTGCATGCACTATGCATCCTCTTTCTTCTCATGTTTCCCTGGCACGACTCTCTGGGGACTTTCAGATGTTTGTTGTTGCCTTGTCAGTGGTGCATATACAACGATCCTATCAGGAGGCCTTGCAGAGTGGTCTGAGGCGTCTGGCTATGGAAGAGGAGATGGCTGCTTTACAGTCTCGTGGTACGTAGAGTGTCGTCTCCGCTCCTCCAGGTGCTTCTATTCTTGGCAGTAAATGGGTGTTTACAATAAAACATCGTGCAGATGGCTCCGTGGATAGATACAAGGCCAGGTTGGTTGCTCGTGGGTTCACCCAAACTTATGGGGTCGATTATCATGACACATTCTCTTGTGGCACGTCACTCTACACTATGGATTCTTATTGTTGTAGTTGTGGGATAGAACTGGCCACTTTTCCAATTAGACGTCAAGAATGTTTTCTTGTACGGGGATTTGCAGGAAGAAGTGTTTATGCAGTAGCCACCAGGGTTTGCTGAGGGGAAGTCCAATATGGTGTGTAAGCTCCACAAGGCCATATATGGCCTTAAACAGAGCCTGGGGGCTTGGTTCCAGAAGCTCTCGGAGTTGACTAAACAACAAGGTTTTGTCAGATCTATTACAGATCATTCTCTTTTTGTTAAGAGAACTCAACGAGCTACTGTTGCTATTTTGGTCTGTGTGGATGATATTATTGTTACAGGCAGTGTTGCAATAGTCGGCCGACTATACCGAATAGTCGGTCCGACTATGCGGTGCAGGGGGGTACCCGACTGAATAGACCTCCAGTCGGGCAATAGTCGGCCCAACCGAATAGTCGGCCGACTATTCGGCCGACTGGACCGACTATGAGGCCGACTGGACCGACTATGAGGCCGACTGGACCGACTATGAGGCCGACTGGACCGATTATGAGGCCGACTGGAGTTCGACTTTTCATATTTTTATTTTTTATTTTCAATTTTCAAATTTTATGGGTTATGTTTTACCACGGTATCACCACAAATGTCAAATTCTATATATTTATTATATTGATGGGTACTTTTATCTTGGATTCATGTTAAATAATGACCATATATGTATAAAAATATAAGAATATATGTATTATAAATAATTTTTATATTAAAAAATACAAAACCGAATAATTCCGAATAGTCGCCCGAATACCGATTATTCTCTATTCAGTGACCCCTCCGACTGAATACCGAATACCGTCTTCTGCAACACTGGTTACAGGTAGTGATGATCAGGGTATTCAGGCAGTTGAGGATATCCTTGGACAATAGTTTGTGACCAGGGATCTTGGCAAGTTGCGGTATTTTCTTGGCTTAGAATTTGCAAGAAATCAGCAGGGAATGGTAATGATGCAAAAAAATACGTCATTGATCTTCTATCTGAGACGGACATGATAGGATATAGACATGCTATTATTACAATGGATCCCAATGCTAGGCTATATGATGATGACTCTGCAGAGGTGGATTAGAGACAGTACAGAGAGCTGGTAGGGAAGCTATTGCTTGTCACTATTACCAGACATGATATATCATTGTTGTCAGCAGGGTCAGCCAGTTTATGGAACAGTCTAAGCAGCCTCACATGGATGCAATCAACATGATCAGAGGTATCTCAAGTCTTCTCCAAGTGTAGGGCTTATATTAAGGAGAGACATGTCTATTGCGGTTTCAGGATGTGCGGATGCAGATTATATTAGGTGTCTCAAGGATAGGAATGGGTAGCCCATTGGTTTCATGGAAGAGCAAGAAACAAACAGTTGTGGCCAGATCCAGCGTTGAAACAGAGTATAAGGCCATGGCCCAAGGAAGCATAGAAACGATGTGGGTCAAGTCTGTTCTAACTGACCTAACTATTGAGCTGTCTCTTCCTATGCACCTTAAATGTCATAATCAAGCAACTCTATTCATAGCTAATAATCCAGCTTTCCATGAAAGAACAAAGCACATTGAGGTTGATTGTCACTACACCCATGATTTGATTCAAAAGGGGTTTATATCCACTTCTCATGTTGCCTCAAGCAATCAACTTGCCGACATGTTTACCAAAGCTCTTGCAAAAGGGCCCTTTCGTTGTTGTTGTCCCAAGATGAGCATGATAGATATGTATGCTCATGTTGGACGGGGAGTGTTGAGATGTTTATATCTCTTTACTGTTATCTTGTAATTTTCTATTTCTTTTGTCTCTTTTATGTAATTTTCCCTTAGAGATTTTCTCCTATATAACTACAGTGAATGCATCTCTTTCATTTCAATCCTTTCCACACTTATCAAGCCCGAGCTCGAGTTGGGATTGTGGCTAGTTAAGGTTATCAAGTCGAGCCCGAGTTGCGGTCAACTTGACTCGATAACTTGATAAGAGCATGAATTGGGAACATGTTTTACCCGAACATCAGTTGATCTTGAGAAGTGGACGGGACAGAGCAGCTATATATAGAGATCAACCCCTCCCTTATACAAAGCATACCTTTCTTGGCATTTTATCTAATATCTTATATGTGGGCTAACGGCCTAAGTGAGCTAGCTCATTAAGAGGATCGTGAGCCAACTCAGTAAGAGACTCGTGAGCCAGCTCATTAGGATCACGGCTAGTTAAGAGGCTTGTAAGCTCGAACTCGAGTCAGCTTTCTAGGACTAGAACCTTATTGAACCCGAGCTTGAGCCCAACTTTTCTTATCGAGTTCAAGCTTGATTTGGGCATGACTCGACTCGTTGGGCTCAATAGACACCCATATAGGCAGCCCTCCAAACCCCCAGCGAAAAGCTCCTTCGCCCTTCCCGATGACAGCCCTCTCACACATATCAACCCACCCGGCAGTCGTTACATCGGAACTTGCCCTACCTTCCCTCACCATGCTTAGCCACTCCCAAATTCTTCTAAGAGTCTTGTAATCGCCTTCCCCGACCACCAGGCCTTCCAATAGATGTTCATTTGCCACCCCTTTTGATAGTCGCACAAGAGTGGACATCATTTCCACTTCCGATGAAATCTTCCGATGAGTTTGCTCCTTCACGGTTGAGCCGTGCACCAGTAGAGTCTCATCCGTTGTAAGCTTCTTCGACCATGATTCCTTCGCCACACAGTCTCCTTGATGATGACCCGGATGCCCACACCGGAAGCACAATTGCTCCGTTGTCGCGCATGACTTAGAAAGATGATCTGTGGCTCTACAGTGAAAACACCATGTTTCATCCTCACTCTTGGCCCTCGGTAGCTGGGTCTTCTTCTTTGGAGCACTCCATGGCCCCTCCCCCGCCAACTCTTCCATCTCAACATCCTTGGGTACCTCCCCTCACCGAAGCGACTCTCCCCAATGCTCTCTACTCTTTGGTGCCTCTCCAACCACCTACAACATGTTCCTCCCCTCCCACTTCGGAGATTCCACCCTCCCCCACCCCCCACCCCAGGCCGCCACCCTCACCATGCCCGACTTCGCACTCACCATCCTCACTCATCCGTGCAACAGCTACTGAGCACAGATTTGGATGCTGTGGGTGTTGAGAAACAACAGAGTATTCAAATCTAATAGAGCATATGTTCAGAATGTGTTTGTCAGGTAATGTCTTGTGATTGGAGTTCTTGGGAGGGAGAATTGTAATTGTTTACAACATTTTTTGCTATACTAAATCTTTAAATGCCCGTTGACCGTTAATGATCTTCCCTTGGTCAATAAAATTTAAAAAGTTTAGAGAAGCCTCATATAGCAGCTGATATTTCATTTGAAAAAGACATTTCATTTTGCTGCTAGATATAAAAAAACCAACATATATAAACAACTACTGCAAAAAAATCACCTTCTCACTTGTCACGTCTTTGTCCGCAAACAAGGAACTTGTGAAGATCGGTTTCTCCTTCGTTGAATGTACATAAATGGAAAACATACCATCATGGCCCTAGTAAAATTGTGGATAACATCAGGTAGTTAGGCAACAATCCAAAAGATGTAATCTTCAATTTTGAAATATCAGAATCTAGCATCTACCTAGATATCCTTGGAATCCAAGAAACATTGTTGAATTTACACAGAAAAACAGTATAGTGAGAGACGAAAGATATAAATAATGAAATAAATGCAAAGCAAGCTGCAAACCACCAGCTGACAGACAGCAGTACTCTCTAAAATTAGTAGTTATATTTCTCAGATCTTCACAAAAATGCAAAAAATGGGCTGCATGCGGATATAGATTTATAAAATTTTGAAACTTTGGTAAGTAAATGGGAAAAATATGAATACTGTTGCCCCAGACATCCGTATTTAACATCATTCAACCTTAAAAACTTCAGCTCTTTTATGGGATTGCCACCTCACGGCAAAAGAAAAATATCTCCCGTCAATATAGTGTTCCTAACTTGCAGTATTTAGAGGCCAAAAAAAACTTCGACATTAATTTGGATTTGCTATAAAAAACGTAAAAGTGGGACCAAAATGGAGCCAACACATGCACATAGAAACACATAACAACCACATGTTAACGAAAATGAGAGACAATTCCAGATAAATTTGCTGACCTTGAAGAATCTCTCCCACAATTTCTCAAAAGGCAATGAACCCGGAGTCAAGAACATGAAAGCAACCTTTGACTTCTTCCTCTTAGCAAGTTGCGCAGAAATGATTTCCTTGAATACAACTTGCAATCGCAATTCCTCATCTGTCAATTCTCTAGTAGGAGCAGGTGGGAGCCAGTCAAGAAAAGGACTGCAGACATTTGAATTGAACAAGTAGCAAGCAGAATAGCCTTTCGGTGGGTAAATATAAGACCCAATCAAAGAAAGGCACACCAATGAAAGCAAGACAATTATCCACAGAGGCCTTCTGGATGCCGTACGTTGGCGGGTGCCAGACATGATATGTCCATTCCCATTGGCTGCCTGACCTGTCTGATGTGGCTTCATTATAAAAATTTTGTGAGATCAACATTTTCATAGAACGCATCCTCCCTCAAGCCATCACATATAGCATTGACGTGGCAAATGTTTTCAGCCATATCTATAAAACTTCGCGTCAACCCTTGCGATAGTGAGCTAAGATCTGAAGAATAAAAGAGAGGGAGAAAATATTACTCATCTGAAATCACAATTATTGTGGGTTTATCGATGCTTCAGGCAAATTGGCACGTCATACCAATAACGACAATATCAGAAAAGAAAAAGCACGAACAGAAGACGCTGCTACCACTACATTTTTGCCTTATGAATAATTGAATAAAACTCCAAGCTATATTATCGATGCTTTAACTTTAAGGACGTCATATTTTTACCTTATAAAAAATAAAAAAACAACAATAAATTCTATCAGAAAGACATAGATAATGCATCTTAAATCAGGTCTCTATCTGGGATTTTTGAAACGTAGATTTCAAAAACTCAACAGCGACGGAATGCAACACATGACAACAGACCGATATGTGCACCAAAAAATACAAAAAAAGCCCAACATTGCTTGACTAAAAAAAGGTTGTTTCCCTTCGTTGAGTATACATATATGGAAAACATATCATCATGACCCCTAGAAAAAGATGAATAATGTCAGACAGTAATACAACAATGTCAGACAGTAATACAACAGTGCCTAGAATAGGACTATAGAGAGGAGAACCCCAAGATGGCTAATAATCAAAGGACAAATAACAAATGAAAGAACTAAGAAATACATAAATATTAATTAGACTCAACACTCCCCCATCAAGATGGAGCATAGATGTCATTCGTGCTTGTTGAAGGGAACGAATGAGATACTTTTCCATTAACCCTAGAGCTCTCTTATATAGGAGAAAAGCCCTAGGGTAAATTACATAACAGGGACAAATAAATACTACAAAATAAATGTTACTCTAACACTCCCCCTCAAGCTGGAGCATATATATCCAACATGCTCAGCTTGGAACAACAAAGATGAAATGGACCCCTAGCAAGGGCCTTGGTAAACATGTCTGCAACCTGATCTCCAGATGATACATGAGAAGTTGAAATAAGTCCTTTTTTGATTAAGTCTCGTGTAAAATGACAATCCACTTCAATGTGCTTCGTCCTCTCATGGAAAGCTGGATTATTTGCTATGAACAGGGCTGCTTGATTGTCACATTTTAGATGCATGGGTAGAGGAACATCAATGGTTAAATCGGTCAAAACGGATTTAACCCACATCATCTCAGCACTACCTTGGGCCATTGCCCTATATTCTGACTCTGCACTTGATCGAGCCACCACATTTTGCTTCTTACTCTTCCAAGCTACTGGTGAGGTGCCAATGAATACAATAAATCCTGAAGTTGACTTTCTATCATTAGGACACCCAGCATAGTCTGCATCAGCATAACCTGTGATGGATATGGAGGTATCTCTTCTATACAGAAGACCAGTACCTGGAGAGGACTTCAGATATCTCAAGATCATAAAAACAGCATTCATGTGAGCCTGCCTGGGCTGCTCCATGAATTGACTTACCCTATTCACCGCAAATGCTATATCCGGCCGGGTAATCGTGACATACAAGAGCTTTCCTACTAGCTCTCTATATCGTCTCTTGTCTACCTCCTCAGAGTCATCATCATAAAGTTTGACATTAGAATCCATAGGTGTAGCAGCTGGTCTACACCCTGCCATACCTGTCTCAGATAAGAGATCCGTAACATACTTCTTTTGTGTCATTACCATTCCTTGCTTGTTCCGTGCAAACTCCAGCCCCAAAAAATAACGAAGTGTACCCAAATCCTTCATAACAAACTGCTCGCCAAGAAACTTCTTGGCTGCTTGAATGCCCTGCTCATTACTGCCTGTAATAACAATATCATCAACATATACTAAGATGATCACAGTACCTCGCTGATCTCTCTTTACAAAGAGAGTATGATCCGCTGTGGATCTGACGAAGCCCTTCTGTTCAATCAACTCCGAGAGCTTCTGAAACCAAGCCCGTGGGCTCTGCTTCAGGCCATATATGGCCTTATGGAGACGACACACCATACTAGACTCCCCCTCAGCCGCAAACCCTGGCGGCTGCTGCATATAGACCTCTTCCTGCAAGTCACCATACAAGAAGGCGTTCGTGACATCAAGCTGAAATAGGGGCCAGTCTCGGACAACAGCAACTGCAATGAGAATCCGTAAGGTAGTATGACGGGCTACTGGAGAGAACGTCTCCTGATAGTCCACCCCATATGTTTGGGTGAACCCACGAGCAACCAGTCTGGCTTTGTATCTATCAACCGTACCATCTGCCCGATGCTTAACAGTAAAAACCCATTTGCTTCCAACAATGGACGCACCTGGTGGAGGATGCACAACACTCCACGTACCACGTGACTGCAACGCCGTCATTTCCTCTTCCATAGCTAAACGCCACGGGCTGCTCTGTAGGGCCTCCTGATAAGACCGTGGAATATGTACTGCCGATAACCCAACAACAAAGTTGCGAAAGTCCGGGGACAACCGGTCCAATGACGCCTGAGAGCAAAAATCCACCCCATATTTGGGATTCATCGTCCGAGCACGCTTCGGCCGTCTATGAGCAATGGGTATATGTATGTCATCGACAGAAGGAATAACAGTATCATCAATAGGCTGTACATCAGTACCCTGTACATCCATCTGCACATTCAAATCACCTGTGCCATCAGTAGAACTCGAATGATCAGTACATACCTCGGGCGTGCTGGATGATGGAGGAGGCGCATGAGCAGAGGGCCGTCGCTGATAGACCTTAGGATAATGAATAGTAGATGATGGTGGTGGTGTAGGCTGCGGTGGTGGAGTAGTAGGTTGTGGCGGTGGATGAGAACAAGGAACAGATGGAGGTGGAGGCGGCACATAGATGTCGTCTCCCTGCTCTGAGGGAGTGAGTCTGTCACCTGTAGGAGAGAAATACATAATGGACTCAAAGAAGGTGACATCTGCACTAACGTAATACCTTCGTTTAACCGGATCAAAACACCGATATCCCTTCTGGGTTTTGGAATAACCCACAAACACACATTTGACAGCTCTGGGAGAGAGCTTGTCAAGACCAGGGGAAAAACAATGAACAAAAGCAACAGACCCAAAAACACGTGGTGTTAGGGAAAAAAAGATCCTTCTCGGGAAACGCAGTCAAGAACGGAATCTTTTCTCCTAACACAGTTGAAGGCATACGGTTAAGAAGATAACAAGCAGTTAGAACCGCATCCCCCCAATAGGAGTGAGGAGCACGGCTCTGAATCAAAAGGGTTCTGGTCATATCTAACAAATGACGATGCTTCCGTTCGGCCACCCCATTCTGTTGGGAGGTATAGGCACAAGATGTCTGATGCACAATCCCATGAGACATAAGAAAGTTGGAAAGTTGGGTACTACACAATTCTAGAGCATTGTCAGACCGTATGTACTTCACTTTAGCAGAAAAAATATTTTTTATTTCAATAATGAACGTTTGAATAATATGACCAGCATCAGATTTATTTTTAAGAAGAAAGACCCAAGATAGTCTAGAGAAATCATCGACTGCAACAAGATAGAACCTGTGCCCTTGAAGATCAGGGACACGACTGGGACCCCAAATATCAAAATGAAGTAACTCAAACAGACTACGATGACTCGGACTTGAACGACTCTGAAACGACGACCGGTGATGTTTCCCAAGCTGGCACGCCTCGCATTGAAAAGTAGACCTGGGAGAAATCTTGGGAAGGATATGGATCATCTTTTGTAACGGAAGATGACCAAAGCGTAGATGCCATGTGTAAGGTGAGACAGATCCAACACGAACAGACGAGGCACCAACATAAGGAGACTGTGTCAGTCTATAGAGACCCCCTTGCTCACGGCCAGTTCCAATCACTCTGCCCGTTAGGATGTCCTGAAACACAAGAGCAGATGGGTCAAATATGGCACGACAATGTAAGTCTTTAGTGATTTGACTAATTGATAATAGATTCATGGAAAAATTAGGAGCATAAAGAACATTCTGAAGCCGTATCCCAGGGGTCAATTGCACCTCCCCCTATCCAGTGATGGGAGAATGTGTCCCATCAGCTATCACCACAGAGCGGCATGTCTGAGTTGTAATAAAACCATCCAACTGCTTCTTGTTACCACATAAATGGTGAGAAGCTCCTGAGTCCATGATCCATTCTGATAGATCTGCATTGTAGCTACTAGTAAATGCATACATTGTACCTGAATAGAATGCTGAGCCGGCTATCTCTGATGATCCTGAAGTACTAGCTGATCCCTGGCCAGGCATGATCTCTCGAAGTCTCGCCACTAACTCCTCAAACCTCTGATCCGGGACAAGGGAAGAGCCTCCTTCCTGCTGAGCCTGCTCCGCCATACGTGCCGTAGTAGTAGGAAACCGATGCTTGGAGTAGCATGTTTCCTCAGTGTGCCCAGTACGGCGACAGTATGTGCACGGCTGCTTAGGAGGTCGACTACCTCCTCCTCGACCGCGACCGCCTCTACCTCGAAAATGTGAATAGCCTCCTCTGCCACGAAAAGATGCCATGGCTGAAGGTGTCGAACCTCCACCATGGGATATGGAGAGTCTACTCAGCCTGCGATATGCCTCCTCCATAGGTGGGATGGTGGCATCTGTAAGAATCTGTGCTCGGGCGGCATCATACTCCGGATCAAGAGCAGCAAGAAACACTCCAGTCATCACCGAGTCCCTGTATGCTTTGAGTTGCTCTGGTGTTGCCGTCAATGGAATATACCCGTGTAGCTTCTCAAACATACCCCTCAGAGAGGTGTAGAGGGTATGAAGAGGGCGCCCGTTCTGCTTTGAGGTAAAGATATCATGCTGGAGTTGTAATATCTTGGACTCGTTCTTCGCCGGAGAATAAGTGGCTGCTAGAATATCCCACATAGCCTTCGCAGTGGGTTGGCTCAGGATGTCGTTGGCTATTTCTATGGATACAGTGCCGGATAGCCAAACACGTGCATAGGCATCGTCAGCCTCCCATGAGGCATTAACCCCAGTCTTGTCCACAGGTTCCTCTTGTGTGAGGATATGTTTCTTGCCATTGCATTGCATAAGACTCATGAACTGCATGGCCCACAGTTCATAGTTCGTGCCATCCATCTTTACCACAGGTGCTGGACCTTTGAAGGCACCCAGAGATGGAACATCTACCTTGTTGTCTGACATGACAACAAAACACAACAAAACTATAACTGGGGTTACACAATCAAAAGACACTGTCTACTTGTACATAGACTCAAAACGGTTACGTGCACAAAACATGTGCCTTCAAGAAAATACGACTAGGGCATACACAGATGACTTGCACACGACTTGCGTGCATACACACATGACTTGCGTGCAGATTGACTTCGAGAATTGCTATCACCAATGGATAGGCAATAGGAGATAGCGCTACAGATAATCGCTATCACAGGAATCGTTATCACAGAGAATCCACGGGATTTTAACGTGCAGAGAATCCACGCAAGTGCTGAAGCCGCTTCACAGGCGAGTGCCGCTGCGGGAGAATCGCCAAGTGCAGAGAATCGCCGAGTGTAATAAGAAGTCGCTTCGGGATCGCGCTTCACAGGTGCTTCACAGGCGGTAACTGCGGGATCTGAAGCCCTAGCGCGGTAGCTACAGGAATCGCGCTACAGGAATCACGCTAGGGCTGCAGCGGCGTATCTTGGCGATGGGCTATCAGCGATGGCCTGTGGGCGAGATGACGATCTGGTGCTGTAGCGATCAGCGACGCTACAGGCTAAGGCGATGGGCGAGATGACTATCGGTGATGGCGGCGCACAGGAGGGCGCTGGCGGTGACGATGGCGCATACGAGAGTAGCACCAATCTCGAGAAGGACGAAGAGAGAGAAAGGGCGGCGGGTGGGGTAGGGTTAGGGTTCAAGAACTCCGGTCTAGGACCGTCGCTCTGATACCATGTTGAAGGGAACGAATGAGATACTTTTCCATTAACCCTAGAGCTCTCTTATATAGGAGAAAAGCCCTAGGGTAAATTACATAACAGGGACAAATAAATACTACAAAATAAATGTTACTCTAACAGTGCTCATCTTGGAACAACACTTTTGAAATGGCCCCCACAGTAGGGCCTTGGTGAAAATATATGTTGTATGTTCCCTTAAGCTAACATGAGAAGTAGAGATGAAGCCCTTTTGTATCATGTCTCGCGAGTAATGGCAAACTGCCTCAACGTATTTTGTCCTCTCATGGAAAGTTGGTTTGTTAGCGATGAATAATGCAGCCTAATTGTCAGTTGTCACATAGCAACTGCATGGGAAGAGGTACGTCAATATCTAAATCAAAATAGATCAGACCCACATCATCTCGATGCCCTCCTGCACCATAGCTCTATATTTGGATTCAGCACTCGATTTAGCAACCACTATTTACTTCGTACTATTCCATAAGACCAATGAATTCACTATGAAGACTGCAAAACTATAGGTAGACTTCCTGTCTTTTGGACATCCTGCATAGTCAGCATCTACACAAGCCATGATAGCAAAAGATGCCCATATGTCGGATAGTAACCATGTACCTGGAGAAGACTTCAAATACCTTAGGTTCATGTAGACTGCATCCATATTGTGAAATAAACAAGCGAAAGCAAAATCAATAATCAGAAATCAAAAAAACATAAACATCGTGGGATTATGTGGAACCCTACTCCGTGAGGAGTGGGATAAAACCACATGAGAAGGCCTCAAAGGGTCGAATATTCTATTAGAACTTCTTAATAGATACATGGGGTATAGGGCCCCTTGTATAGCCCCACCAATATGACCAAGTCCCATCACTCATCCATAAGGGACTAAACAACTCCCTCATAAAGGCCCAACACAAAAACATCTCAACACCCCCCCCCCCTCAAGCTATAGCACGAAATGCTCAGCTTGGACAATATAACACACACAAGTCGAGTACAACTATCACTTGCATCTTCTCATGCTTGCGATCTGAGGAATCTTCAACTGTTGATATTGGGTGCTTGACTGCTCTGGATATGGAAGACTGAAACTAGATCTCTTCAACAAGATCACTCTGAGCACTGCCACCATACGATGATTTGAAAAGGACTTCAATCATGAAGCCACTGCAATGGGTTTTTCGCAACGAGAGCCTCGAACTGAGCCTCTTCCACACTAGCTCAGAGAATGGGATCTCTAATCCGAAGTCCCTATAGATCTCTCCGTATTGAACCTCTACCATGTGTGATGTCATACGTGGTCTACATGAAGACGTAGAGCCCAAATCTAAAGTATGGGAACCTCTCAAATAAATCATCACCTATGTGCACGACCCAAATAAAAAATGAGGAGGTTGTGAACGCTCCCCCTATCTCACATTTCCATGTGAAAGATACAAACAAATAATCAATAATTTTAAAGCCGTCTATCCTTTTTCGGCTTCTCTTTTTTTACAAAATTTTTATTTTCATATGAATGCCTTTTTTGTTTTCGAAACTCACAACCCTTTTTTATGACTTACAAGCCATTTTCTGTCGTGTCATCATTTTTTAACTCACGACCCACTTAGGCCTAAATTTCCTTTTTTTTAGCGGCTCAGTCCAACATTGGCTCAACTTCCTTCTCATTCTTCTCCTTTTTTCATAATGCAGCCCACTATTGGGCCCATCGTGGGCCGAAATACATCCTCTCACCTTCTCCCTTTTTTACAAAACCTGCAGTCCAATCTCACAACTGGACCCAAAACTTCTCTCATGGTCTTTTTAGGCCTGTCATTCAAACTTTATTAATTAAATAAAGAGTATGTTTCTGATATTGTTAAGTATGTCGGCTCTTATAATACCTTGGAGTTTGTACCATCTATCTCTCTCAGTTTTTCAGGTCCCTTGGCATCATACATTAGATCTCATGTGCTTACACTTTTCAACAGAACAGCATTGTTGAGCGTAAACACTGTCATCTTCTTAGTATTACCATGATTCTTCTTATTTAGAATTGTGCTCCTCACTTTTTCTGGAGTGATGTCGTCTTTATTATCCATAACCTAGTCAACCATCCTCCGTGTTAGGAGAAAATACTCGTTTTCGATTATGTTTCCCGATAAGGAACTTTTCTCTCTAATATATCACATCTTTGGCTCAATGGCTTTTGTGCATCACCTGACTCCTAGACGTGGCAAGCTCTCCCCGAGAGTTTCAATGTGTTTTTGAAGGCTACTATTGGACCCAGAAAAGGTACCGGTGCTTTGATCCTATAAAACGAAAGAACTTTATTGGTGCTGACATCACTTTTTAGAGTCTCTCATGTATTTTTCTCCTACAAGTGACAGGATGGCCCCCTTTGAGTCCGGTGAGGAGGTTTACATTCCACCTCCTCCTTAGCCACCATTACCACTACCACCTCCACATGTAGTTCCTCCACCGCCTCATGTAGTTCCTCCACCACCACCTCTACGTGTGTTTCTTACTTTGCAGCTCATCCACCACCTCCTCATGTGGTTCAGACTTTGCCTTGATACTACATTGTAGACTCTCTTATAATGCATCCCCTCATGTGCCTTCTTAATTGTTAGAAAATCGAGAATGTGGAAGCGTAGTATCAAAGAAATAGAATAAACATGGAGAAAACCAGGATTTTATGTGGAACCCTACTCCCTAAGGAGCGGGATGAAACCAAAGGAGAATGCTTCGAAGGGTTGATTCTTCTATTGAAGTTTCTCATTTGATACAATGGGTATGGGGCTTCTTAGATAACCCCTGTTGAGTCTCCAAGTCCCACAAATAGTAGATGCGGGACTAAACCACTAGATGTGGTAATTGGACCCTAGAGGGATCCAATTACCCATCACTATATGTGACACATATACTGCAACACTCCCCCTCAAGTTGGAGCGTGCAATGCTCGGCTTGGAAAAATAGAAAGAATCTCAAACTCACAATGCAAGGCACTGCAGACAATATCAACAAAACGCATACTCTACTGTCGGTTGTTATCAAGGATGTTGCTTCTCATGTCATGCTAGTGAGGAGGAACAAAAGAGCTGGAGTATGAGTTGAACTGGGTATCCTCGTCGGAGAATAAGTGATATGTATTGTGTCTATCAAAGCACTGAAACTAGAATGAGTCTCCATCTAGAGAACTCAAAGGGTCAAACTGGAAAAAGTCATGGAAACATCATCGTCGAAGTCTACGGTCACTGGAGAATGGAGTTTGAAAGTCTACAGTCGTCGGAGAACTGGGTCTCTCCCATAGTGGCTTAGAGAATGGGATCTCTACTCTAGAGTCCCTATGAAATCACATGAAAACCCTGAGCCGACCATATCAAATAAGGAGATATCACAACTGATGATCGCATACATGTACGTATCAAACTGAATACTCAGAAACAATCTAAACAAGTAGAGTCTGAATCGGAACTGTCTAGAACTCTACACATACTCTCCCTTTCTCACATGTCGGTCGGAATAGATGACATCGACCAAGTTGGGAGAAGACATGAAAGATGGAAAAAAAACAGAATAAATCATATAAGCCGATCCCATTTTTTTTCCCTCAACTTTTCTTCTCGCAATTTTTTTCAAATCATATTTTTCTAGCTATTCCTTTTTTTCTAGTTGTCTCCCTTTTTTCGCTTACGATTTTTTTTGTACACACCTTTTACAAAGTAATTTTTTTGAAATACGGCACAACTTGGACCCGAAATACCTCTCCTTTTTTAACCCAAGTAAAAAGGCCTACCCCTTGATTTAAGGGGTATAGGGCTCTGCTCCTTTGAGACACGGGATTAGGGTTCCCTGAAGGGAGTCCTTTCTCACACGATGCCACTGCTAAGGGCCTTAGAGTCTGTTGCGCCGCAGTGGGGATCGCCTAGAAGAGGAGAAGAGCTTGTTGCCTCGAGTTGCGATCGGATATGAGGTTTGGAAGATTGCTCGGGCATGGAGATTGGAGGACCGGCATCGCTTATGGGCGATGCTTCTGGAGGGCGATGGGGCTCCGCCACCTAATCAGGATGGAGAAGGGAGCACCGCGCATGAGTATTTCGTAAATCGAAGGCAGAACCTTGGCCTTCGATTCGGGGTTGCGACTGGAGTGGTTTTTTCCTTCTTTTTTTAACTGAAGTTGTGCGTTACGTACTTTCTTCTTCTTCGAACAATACAAGCGCTCAATAGGTGTGACTAGAGATACGGACATCGTGCATCTTCTTCTTCGGTTTGGAAACCCATCACTGAGCAGATGAAGCCTCGGCAATCGTGGAGTTAGGGTTTCAATGAAACTCTATAACTTTCAAACATGTACATGACCAGGGATCATATTGGCATTGGTGTTGACAATAGCATATAGAAATCATGGGATTACTAAAAAAGACCTTGTAATCGAACACAACTTGGATGTCTATACCACGCCTGAAGAACATGAATATGAACATGAATATGACACCAGAAAGAGGAGCATATAACGATGATGTCAATGTGATCTTCAGAGTGTTGAACAGAACTAGGGTTTCATGAACCTTAGATTTCCTTGATCTTGATGACGTTGCTCTTCAAAACTTGGACATGATCGCATAACAGAATAATACAAAATAATATTCTTTAAAATAATCTTTAAGAAAAACAAAGAATCAAATCTTGACCAAGTCGTGAATTGGGGTTCAAAAACCCCTAGAATTGAATCTCAAATCTCGAACATAAATGAATATAGAAATCCTCAAGAATGGAATCCCCTTTGATACCATGTTAGAAATCGATAATAAGGAAGCGTAATATCACAGAAATAGAATAAACATGAAGAAAACCGATATTTTACGTGGAACCCTACTCCCTAAGGAGCAGGATGAAACCACGGGAGAATGCCTCAAAGGGTTGATTCTTCTATTGAAATTTCTCATCTGATAAAATCGGTGTGGGACTTCTTATATAGCTCCACCGAGTCTCCAAGTCCCACGAATAGTAGATGTGGGACTAAAGCACTGGATGTGGTAATTGGACCCTAGAGGGATCCAATTACACATCACTACATGTGATGTATATAGTCCAACACCCACAATCCACTATGCCTCAAGTAATTTCTGAGCACTTGATTTCTACTGATGGCATTGGTGATTTGTCTATACAGCAATAGACTTTACAAGTTAAGCAGGTAGCACCTCAAGACTCAAGAGGCTACTCTACAAGTTACATATAATGCAAAGGATCTTGATCAACCCATTGCTCTTAGAAAGCGGAGGCGTATATGTGCTATGTATCCTCTTGCAGACCATGTTACTTTAGGATGTCTTTCAGAGGATTTCAAGATGTTAGTGGTGGGACTGTTAGCAGTAGAGATCTCATATACATATAAAGAGGCTACGTGAGACAGTTATCGGTGTCCGACTATAGAGGAGGAGATGGATGCACTCCAGTTCCATGGCATATGGAGTATTGTTACAACCCCTATAAAGGGCATCTATGATTGGTTGTAAATGGGCCTTTATAGTAAAGCAGAGACCAGATGGCAGTATTGATCTTTACACGGTTAGACTTGTGACGATGGTTTCACCCAGACATAAAGGGTGGACTATCAGGGTAAACTTGTGGCTCGTCATTCTGCACTTAGGATAACCCTCTCTGTTGCAGTGGTAGGGGATTGATCGCTTTCATAGCTTGATGTCAAGAATGTTTGCTTATATGGAGATGTGTAGGAGGAGGTCTATATGCAGCAGCCACCTGAGGTTATAGCTTGGGGGTGCCAGAAGATATGTATATTTTATAAGGTGATTTATGGCCTTAAGCAGAGTCCAAGAGTGTGGTTCAAGAAGCTCTCGGATTCGATAGAGCAACAAAATTTCACAAGATCGACTACAGATCAATCGCTCTTTGTACATGTTGGAGGAAATAAGAGAATTGTTTATTCCTGTAACCCTAGGCTCTCTTATATAGGGAGAGACCTATGTGTAAATTATATAAGGTGGACATAAAGAAATAAAAAAATTGGTAAGATACAAAGGAATGTAGAAGTATCTTAACACTCCCCCTCAAGATGGAGCATAGATGTCAATCATGCTCACTTGGACGAACACTTCTGAAATGGCCCCCTGAGTAAAGTCTTGGTAAAGATATCTGCAGTTTGCTCTCCTGAACTAACATGAGAGATAGAAATCAGACCATTCTGGATCATATCTCTGGTATAATGGCAGTCTACCTTGATATGCTACGTTCTCTCATGGAATGCAGGATTGTTAGCAATGAAAAGAGCAACCTGATTGTCATATTGGAGGTGCATGGAAAGAGGCACCTCTATATTCAGGTCAATAAGGATAGATCTAATCCACATCATCTCCGTACTAGCCTATGCCACAGCCCTGTATTCTGACTCAGCACTCAATCTAGCAACCACCGTCTGCTTCTTGCTCTTCCATGAAACCAAGGAATTCCCTACAAACATAGCAAATCCGGAGGTATACTTTCTATCCTTTGGACAACCAGCGTAATCTGCATCTGTACATGTTGTGACTGAGAGAGATGTGCCCCTGCTGAAAAGAAGTCTTGTACCAGGTGATTCTTCAGATATCTCAAGAATCATATGGACTGCATCCATATTTGCTTGTCTGGACTACTCCATAAACTGACTTACTTTGCTCACAGCAAATGCTATATCAGGCTTGGTAATGGTCACATATAGTAGCTTGCCAACCAGCTCCATGTACCTCCTCTTGTTGATCTCCTCAATGTCATCATCATATAGCTTCATGCTCAGGTCAATAGGAGTAGTGACAAGTCTGCAATCTGCCATGCATGTCTCTGAAAGAAGATCCGCAACATACTTTCTCTGTGTCATCACAAGACCTCGCTGGTTTTTGGCAAACTCTAGCGCAAGGAAGTAACGTAGATGTCCAAGATCCTTGGTCACAAACCGTTGACCTATGAAGTCCTTGGCACCCTGAATGCCCTGCTCGTCATCTCCTGTAACAATAATATCACCAACGTACACAAGAATGACAATAGTACCTCTTCGGGTCTTTTGCACAAACAAGGAGTAATCGGCAGTTGATCGCACAAATCCCTGTTGCTCTATCAAGTCCGAGAGCTTCTGGAACCATGCTCTTGGACTCTGCTTAAGGCCATAAATAGCCTTGTGTAGCCTGCAAACCTTCTGACACTCCCCCTCAATAGCAAACCCAGGTGGCTGCAGTATGTAGACCTCCTCCTGTAGATCTCCATAAAGGAAGGCATTCTTCGCATCAAGCTGATACATGGGTCAATCTCGTGACACAGCAACGAAAAGAAGAATACGCAAAGTAGAATGCATGGACACTAGAGAAAAAGTATCATGATAGTCCACCCCATATGTCTGGGTGAACCCAACCGCCACAAGTCTCGCCTTATAGCGATCCACACAGTGTTTCATAGTAAACATCCGTTTGCATCCCACAACGGACATGTCAACTGGAGCAGGAACTAGACTCCGCGTATCACGCGACTGAAGCGCGGCCATCTCCTCCTCCATAGCTAAACGCCAGCGACTATCCTTCAATGCCTTCTCATAATTTCGTGGAACTTCCACAGCAGATAGAGCCATTGCAAATTTCTAAAAATCCCCTGTGAGACGATGATAGGAGAAGCAAAGGGGTAGGAAGCACAAGAGCGCTTCTGCTTTCATACTGCAATAGGAATATCCAGGTCAGAGGAAACGTCCTCCATCTATGTGCTACTTTCCTGCAATGACTCCTGCACAGATATATCTCCAGACCCATCATTAGAAGCTATGCTATCAAACAAACCTGGGGCTCCGTAGATGATGGGCGATGGCCATGAGAAGGCGCAGTCCGACGAGTGTAGAACTTAGGTAAGGATGGAACAAGAGGTGCATGCGACTGGATAAGAGAAGGGGGTGGAGGTGGTGGTGGGGGAAGTGGTGGAGTTGGAACAACATGCACGGGAGGAGGTGGCATGTAGATTTCATTATCTACGTCTGATGAAGCCAACCAATCACCAGTAGGAGAGAAGTACAGCACCGACTCAAAAAATGTGACATCAGCACTGATATAGTATTTTCTGTGCGCAAAGGATCATAACATCGGTATCCCTTCTGAGTCCTGAAGTACCCTACAAACACAAATTTGACAACTCTAGGAGCGAGATTGTCAAGACCATGAGACAACTGGTGAACAAAAGCGACAGACCCGAACACACGAGGAGTGAGTGAGAATAACTCCTTTTCAGGGAAAGCTATAGAGAAAGGAATTTTCTCACCCAAGACAGACGATGGCATACGACTCACCACATAGCATGTTGTAAGAACTGCATCACCCCAAAACGAATATGGTGTGCGACTCTGAATGAGAAGAGTCCGAGTAACATCAAGAAGATGACGATGCTTTCTCTCAGCAACACCATTTTGCTGAGAGGAGTAGGGACAAGATGTTTGATGAATAATCCCACTAGATAAAAGGAAAAAAGATAGATCACGAGTATAGACTTCCAAAGCATTGTCAGTTCGCACAAACTTCACAAAAGTAGAGAAAATATTTTGCACTTCAATAATAAAGGTTCTGATGACATTCCTTGCTTCAGATTTACTTTTCAAAAGAAACACACATGACAATCGTGAAAAATCGTCCAGAACTACAAGACAAAGTATGTGTCCCAAGTGATCAGGCACACGACTCGAACCCCAAATGTCAATATGAAATAACTCAAAAAGGGAGCTACTGCTCCGACTCTAACGACTAGGAAAGGCAGACCGATGATGCTTTCCCAACTGACAAGCTTCGCATTGAAAGGAAGAATTAGGTGAAATGTGCAGTATCATATGATGCATCTTTTGAAGAGGAAGATGACCAAACCAGGGGCCAGGTGAACAGAGAGTCAGATCCAGATGAATGAGAAGAGACGCATGCATAGGGTCCGAACCAGGCAATAAAGGTCACCATGCTCACAACCATACCCAATCACTTTATGTTGGGAAAATAGAAGAACTTGTTTATTCCACAGCCCTAGGCTCTCTTATATAGGAGAGTAGCCTATGGGTAAATTACATAAACAGTACGACAGGAATGGAAAATAGTAAAAGGCTACATAAGTAGAGAATATATGTTTACACTCCCCCTCAAGGTGGAGCATAGATATCAATCATGCTCAGCTTGGACACACACTTCTGAAACGGGCCTCGCAGTAATGCCTTGGTAAAAATATCAGCAGTTTGATTTTCTGAACTAACATGGAATGTAGCAATAAATCCCTTTTGGATCATGTCACGGATAAAGTGACAATCAACTTCAATGTGCTTGGTTCGTTCATGAAATGCTGGATTGTTTGCAATGAACAAGGCCGCATGATTGTCACATTCTAAAGCCATAGGAAGTGGGACTTCTATATGTAAATCTGTAAGCACAGCTTTTACCCACATCATTTCTGTACTAACTTGGGCCATAGACCTATATTCAGATTCAGCACTAGACCTTGCTACCACAGTTTGTTTCTTGCTCCTCCACGAGATTAGGGAATCTCCAACATACACAGCAAACCCAGAGGTGGACTTCTTGTCCTTGGAACATCCTGCATAATCTACATCTGCACAAGCTGAGATAGAGATTACCTCGTCTTTCTTGAACAGCAGCCCCGCACCTGGGGATGACTTGAGATACCTGAGTATCATATGTATTGCATCCATGTGGACCTGACGTGGTTGCTCCATGAACTGGCTCACTCGACTCACAGCAAAGGCTATGTCGGGCCTAGTGATAGTGACATATATAAGTTTGCCCACCAGTTCTCTGTATCTTCTCCTATCCACCTCCTCTGTATCATCATCATATAGCTTCATACTGGGATCCATTGGTGTGGTAGCAGGTCGGCAACCAAGCATTCCTGTTTCACTCAACAGGTCAGTGACATATTTTCTCTGAGACATTACCAACCCATACGGATTTCTGACGAACTCCAGTCCCAGAAAATATCTAAGAACTCCAAGGTCCTTGGTAACAAACTCGCTACCTAACATTTCTTTCGCCTTCTTTATCCCTTGCACATCATCACCTGTAATTAAGATGTCATCTACATAGACTATGATTGCAATAATACCTCTGGGAGTCTTTTGTACAAACAAGGAATGATCAGCATTTGAACGTTTGTATCCTTGTTTTTCAAAAAGAGCTGAGAGCTTCTGAAACCACGCTCTGGGGCTCTGCTTAAGGCCATAGATAGACTTATGAAGTCTGCACACCTTGGAACACTCCCCCTCAACAGCAAAACCGGGTGGCTTCGGCGAATATGGAAAACATATTGCCAAGTCATTAAAAATGAATGCCGGAATTAAATGGATGCAAATTAGAAAGGAAAAATAATATAATCAAAATTGTATAGATAAGGTAAAATTTATATATTTGGGGTGGCTCATATATGTATCCATTTTGAAATTGAAATACATATGGATGTCAAAATTTGAATTAGCATATATGATAACGAATCGGATACGATCCAAATCGATATACATACATTCCAGCATCCAAACATGATGATAACGAATACAATTGAATACGAATTGTCCCCCTACCCACACGCATGTCCGCGCTCGCGTCCATGCAAACGCCCATGCCCACGTGCGCGCACATGCGCCCACACGCACACACGCACACACATAGTGTGGACGCACACATTGCGACAACCAATTGTGATGATAATTAATACACCCATGTACGAATAGAAATATATACTTATATATTGTTTGTCATGTTGTCCTCCGATTATATATATTTACATCTCTTTATCTGTATTTGATTCATTATGAGGATGAACCTGCGTGAATGTATCAACATTAGATCCGTATTCGATGGTATTCCTTCCAGTTGCATGTATTCATATGGTTTACATTATCCACATAGTTATATACATCCTCATTAATTTATTTATCTACATTTATTTATCCCTATCTAAATGCATTCCCTACCATTTAGATTTTCATATCTGGTATTATCATTATGAATATGATATAGATACGGATATACATAGTTGGACATATCGTTGGCATTTTTATATATGCCACCATTCATTAGAAGTATCTCTCTTTATCCCCATGGGTACCCGCGGGTACCCGCGAATAGCCAATATCCATTGCCATTAATGTGGTACCCGTTATAATTGGGTATCCGTTGGAATGGGGCGGGTCGCCCCGTGACTCAATACTAACGGGGCGGAGCGGATCACAATCAAATGGGGCGGGTACCCGCCCCATGAACACCCCTATGCACTGCTACCTGCATGTGTGTGCATCGTTGTCTTGCGCACGCCATCTACGTCTCTTGCGCGTCGGTTTCTTCATCTGGATGATGGGTTTGGGTGCATAAGTCTACACATGCACTCAAATCCACATATGTCTGTATAGACATTCAATCTTTGATTTACAGAACCCTAGTATTCTTCGTCTGGCAATATGTCAGAGAATAAGGTTGATGTACCCACCACAGGTGCATTCAGAGGTCCATCGCCTAATGTAAAAATGTATGGGACAAATTACGAGCTCTGGGCTATGCAATTCATGAGCTTGATGAAGTTAAATGGTAAGAAGCATATTCTTACTGAGTAGGAGCCAGTGGAGAAGACTGGGGTGAATGCCTCGTGGGAGGCAGACGACACTTATGCCAAGGTTTGGCTCTCTGGTACATTGACTATCGAGATCGCTAATGATGTGTTACATTATCCTACTGCTAAGGCGATGTGGGATATCCTCGCAGCAACTTATTCTTATGCGAGGAACGAAACAAAGATCCTCCAACCCCAACATGACATATTCACTATCAAACAGAACGGACGTCCTCTACATTCATTGTATAATCCTTGCGTGGAATGTTCGAGAAGCTTCACAGTTTCATATCTCTAACGGCAACTCCAGAGCAGTAGAAGACATGTATGAATGCTACCATGGTTGGGGTATTTCTAACAGCCCTTGACCCTGAATATGATGCTGCTCGCTCTCAGATTCTAGCAGATGCTACTATCCCCCCATGGAGGAAGCATTTCGCAGACTCAACAGGATTACTATTCCTTCTACCGCCTCTAATTAGACTTCCTCGGCCATGGCAGCTTCTCGAGGAAGAGGAGGTCATTCTACCTTCCGTGGACGTGGACCTCGTGGTAGAGGATGTCGTACTCGTCGCCATGTACTTTCTGCCATCGCCCAGGTCATATCGAGGAAACATGCTATTCCAAGCATGGGTTCCCGGCATCGGCTTGCGTCGCAGAGCAGATTGAGTCCCTTGCTGCTTCTACTTTAGATCAGAGGTTTGATAACCTCGTAGCCAGACTGAGGGATATTATACCTCCTTCCGCGTCACCATCTTCGGAAGATCATTCATATATGACTGCCTCAGCATCTGCCAGTTCCTCTGCTACAACTAGTACGTCAGGTACCTATGCTTTTACGTCATGTTATGGATCTGATATTACAGAGTGGATTATGGACTCCGGTGCAACACATAATCTATGTGGAGACAGACATCAGCTTTCGTCATATAAACATGTTCCGCTAGGAAGAACAGTTGTGATAGCTGATGGGACTCATTCCCTGATCACAGGACAGGGGGAGATTACTTTGACGCCTTTGATGCATCTTCTGAATGTGCTACATGCTCCTGATTTCTCTATGAATTTGCTTTCTATTAGTCAGATTACAAAGGATTGCACTGCCGAGCCATTTTTGACCAATCATCTCTTGTTTTTCAGGACATTCTTACGAGTAAAGTGTAAACATATATTCTCTACTTATGTAGCCTTTTACTATTTTCCATTCCTGTCATACTGTTTATGTAATTTACCCATAGGCTACTCTCCTATATAAGAGAGCCTAGGGCTGTGGAATAAACAAGTTCTACTATTTTTCCAATATGGTATCAGAGCGGCGGTCCTAGACCGGAGTTCTCGAAACCCTAACCCTAACCCTAGCCCCACCATCGAGCCTCTCTCTGCCGGTCTCGCGCCGCCGGTCTCACACCGGCCTTGCGCCGCCTCCCGCACAACTCGTGCGCAGCCCGCGCGCCGCCAGCATCCCGTGCAGCGCGTCTCCAGCGCCGCGAACCTCCCGTTCAGCGCATCTCCCCAACGCACAACGCGCGTGCTCGCCGTGCGCCTCTAGCGCACTTGCTTGCCGTGCGCCTCCAGCGCGCAGTCAGCCTTCAAGCGCGCAGTGCCCTTGCGTGTGCTGTGCGCCAGGACCGTGCGTGTGCTGTGCTCCTGCACGCGTGTTCCTAGTTCTGGATCTGTCCTAGATTTGTAAACAACCGTCTAAAGATCTCGTGCAGACCGAACCCTAAGTCAATGGCGTGCGTCTCCAGAGTAATGGGTTTGGTTGCCTGAAGTCTACACATGCAACTAAACCCGTTTATGTCCGTGTAGACGATCATATATCCAGTCTACTACTTTAGTCTTCTGCTATTGTTATGTCAGAAAGCAAGGCAGATATTCCATCCATAGGCACCTTCCGAGGTCCAGTGCCGATTGTGAAGATGGATGGTTCGAACTATGAACTGTGGGCTATGCAGTTCAAGAGTATGATGAAGTCAACTGGTAAGAAGTACATTCTTACCGAAGAAGAGCCTGCTGAGAAGACTGGAGTCAATGCCTCGTGGGAGGCAGATGATGCATACGCCAAAGTATGGCTATCCAGAACTCTGGCAATCGAGATTGCCAATGATATCCTTCATCAGCCCACAACCAAAGCAATGTGGGATATTCTGGCAGCCACATATTCTCAAGCGAAAAATGAGACAAAAATTCTGCAACTCCAGCATGACATATTCACTATCAAGCAGAATGGACGTCCTCTACACTTACTGTACACATCTCTACGAGGAATGTTCGAGAAGTTGTATAGCTTCATGCCCCTGACTGCCACACCAGAGCAACAGAAGACCTACTGGAATGCTACTATGGTGGGAGTTTTTCTTGCTGCCCTTGACCCTGAGTATGAGGCAACGCGGTCTCAGATTTTGGCAGATTCTACTATTCCTCCCATGGAGGAAGCTTTTCACAGATTGAGCCGGATCACTGTTCCCTCTACAGCGTCGAATCAGAATGCTTCAGCCATGGCTGCCAACAGAGACTGTGGAGTTCACCATCAGACCCGTGGTTGTGGTCCTCGTGGTAGAGGAGGTCGTATTCGGCCAACATGTACCTACTGCCATCGCACTAGACATACTGAAGACACATGCTACTCTAAGCATGGATTTCCTGCATCTGCACGAGTCGCTGAGCAGATAGAGCCTCCATCTGCTACCTCGTTGGATCAACGTTTTGATGATCTCGTTGCCCGTCTAAGGGGCATTATTCCTCCATCTGGCCCAGCACCCGCTACTGAGAACCAGTCTGATGCTGCTGCATCCGCTTCTGCCTCTACCAGTGCATCAGGTAGCACATTTGCATTTACTAATAGCGGATCAGATACTTTAGCATGGATTATGGACTCTGGAGCCACACATCATCTTTGTGGCGATCAAAGTCTGCTTACAGGATATAGACATATCCTCCAGGTCGAACAGTGGTTATTGCTAATGGCACACATTCCCCAATTACTGGTCAGGGGGAGATTAGACTGACATCATCCATGCAGCTCAAGAATGTGTTACATGCACATGATTTTTCAATGAATTTATTATCTATCAGCCAAATTACAAAGGATTTACAATGTCGGGCGATTTTTGATCCATCTTCTCTTGTTTTTCAGGACATCCTTACGGGCAACGTGATTGGTCGTGGCTATGAGCAAGGAGGCCTATATCGCCTCAATCAGACTTTTGCTGGAACCTCATCCCTACCCACTAGACCCGTATCTCCTATGCTATGGCATCTGCGCTTTGGACATCTACCGCTTCAGAAGTTGCGTCGTGTGTTACCCCAAGGTCTGCCTCACACATCCATCCAATGTGAGGCTTGTCAGTTGGGAAAGCATCATCGGTCTACCTTTCTCAGTCGTCAGTGTCGGAGTAGTACCTCCAAGTTTGAGTTATTTCACATTGATATCTGGGGTCCGAGTCGTGTTCCTGATCATCAAGGACACAGATTTTATATAGTAATTGTGGATGACTTCTCTCGTGTGTCATGGGTGTTTTTGTTAAAGAATAAATCTGAAGTAGGGAATATAATTATCAATTTTCTTAATGAGATTCGTAATGTTTTCTCCACATCTGTTAAAATTGTGAGAAGTGATAATGCCATGGAATTGTGTACTCATGTCCTAGCCAGTTATTTCTCTTCCCAAGGGATTATCCACCAGAAATCCTATGCCTATACCTCCCAATAGAATGGGATCACTGAAAGGAAACATCGCCACTTACTAGATGTCACCAGGTCACTTCTTATACAGAGCCATGCTCCTTATTCTTACTGGGGTGACGCGGTTCTTACAGCATGTTACCTAATCAACCGTATGCCGTCTTCTGTCCTAGGTGAGAAGATTCCTTTCTCCCTCATCTTCCCTGATAAAGATCTATTTTCACATACTCTTCGTGTGTTTGGTTCGGTTTCCTTTATCCACCAATTGTCTCCTGGTACTGATAAACTCTCTCCTAGGGCTGTCAAGTGTGTGTTTGTTGGGTACTCTAGAACTCAGAAGGGGTACAAGTGCTATGATCCATTGCGCAGACGGTACCTAGTTAGTGCAGATGTTACATTTTTTGAATCCGTATGTATTTTTCATCCTCAGGTGATCAGTTGATACCTCCAGCTAATACCGATGCCATTTATGTGACACCACCACCACCATTACCACCATCACCGCCACCACCACCAGCAACTCCATCATCTGCACCTCCCGTTACTATACATGTTTCACCACTACCATTTCATTACACCCGCAGGCCTGCTCCAGCTCATGGTCATGACTTGTCACCTAGCTCGCCTAAGGTATGTTCTGAACATATTACTATTGATGGATCTGATGATGTTTCTGAGCAGGATGAGTCACGGAGGACAGACGAGGCCACGGTTGATTTAGATGTTCCCATTGCTATACGCAAGTCGAAGAGAAGCTGCACTTCATACCCTTTAGCAGCTTCTGTGTCATTTGAACGACTAACTGGAGATTTCAGGAACTTTGTGGTCGCCTTGTCAGCTGTAGATATTCCACGGAGTTACCAAGACGCTATGAAGGATAGTAGATGGCATCTAGCAATGGAAGAAGAAATGGCAGCACTTCAGTCTAGAGGAACTTGGAGTCTGGTTCCTATACCTGCAGATGTGTCACCAGTGAGCTGCAAGTGGGTATTTACAGTCAAGCAGGATGCAGATGGCCGTATTGACAGATACAAGGCTCGTCTTGTTGCTCGTGGCTTTACACAGACATACGGGGTGGACTATCTTGATACATTCTCGCCAGTAGCCCGCCACTCCACTCTACGGATCTTGCTGTCAGTGGCGGTTACTAGTGAGTGGCCGCTATACCAGTTGGATGTGAAGAATGCCTTTTCTATATGGTGACTTACACATTTCTATATTTTTAAAATAGATAAGAATAAGTATATATTGGTGTTTGTATCTAACCATTTGCATTTTTATGAATCAATTTATAATGTAAGCCTCCAACTGGGTACCCGCGGGTACCCATCGGGTTTTTTATATGGGGCATGGGTCATGTCATTGCGGGTACCCGGCCCATCATTTTCAAATGGGTACCTGAGAGTTTAGGGTCAAAATGGATGGGTCAAGCTGGGTACCCATTGACCCGGATATTTTTGAACACCCCTAGCGGTGCATGCGCATGTAGGCAGCAGTGCACGCACGCGTAGATGGGGGCGCGCGCACGCAGGAGTTGCCGCACAGGCGACGGCGTGGAGATGCGCACCCGAGCGGTGGCGCAAGGGAGGCAATGCGCGGACGGTGGCGCGCGGTCAGGGCGGCGGCGCGTGGGCGGTGGCGCGCAGACGGTGATGCGCGGTCGAGGGCTACGGTGCGCGGAAGGAGAGGGTTGAAAGTAGGGTTAGGGTTTTGGGGTTCGAGAGCTCCAGTCTCGGACCGCTGCTCGGATACCATGTTGGAGGAAATAAGAGAATTGTTTATTCCCGTAACCCTAGGCTCTCTTATATAGGGAGAGACCTGTGGGTAAATTACATAAGGTGGACATAGAGAAATAAAATAACTGGTAAGATACAAAGGAATGTAAAAATATCTTAACAGTACACAAACACAGAGATGTATTGTTGCCATTCTGGTTTACGTTAATAACATTATTGTTACAGGGTATGACTTACCTTTAGCCCGTAGTGAGGCTAAGGCATTCTTTGGACAGCAATTTGTCACTAAGGAACTTGACGAACTATGATACTCCTTGGGCTTGAGTTTGTCAAGAACCAACGAGATCTGATGATGACACAGAGGAAGTATGTTATAGATATCCGAGAGATAGGGATGGCAGGCAGACATGTCACTACTCCCATGAATCCCAACATGAAGCTCTATGACGATGATACATATGAGATGAACAAGAGGGGGGCTTGTTGGGAAGCTCCTCTATGTGACTATTATCAGGCCAGATATCTCTTTTGCAGTAAGCAAAGTCAGCATGTTTATGGATCAATCACCACAGGCCCACATGGATGTTGTTCACATGATTCTAAGGTATCTGGTCTTCTCCAGGTACATGGTTGTTCTCTAGCAGAGGGACTTCTCTAACCATCACGTCCGGTGCAGACACTGACTATACACGATGTCCTAACGATAGGTAATCTGCCTATGGTTTTGCAATTTTCATAGGGATTTTTTTGATTTCATGGAAAAGCAAGAAGTAAACTGTGGTTGCAATGATCGAGTGCGGAGTCAGAATATAGAGTTATTGCAAAAGAAGCACTGAGATGATGTGAGTCAGATTTGTTCTGACAGACTAAGCTGGCAACTGCATCTTCCCATGCAGTTGCTTCGCAACAGCAAGGTTGCTCTTTATTGTCACCAATCATGCTTTCCATGAGAGGATCAAATGCATTGAGGTAGATTGCTATTACACGTGATATATGATACAAAAAAATCTCTACTTTAAACGTCGGCTTGGATGAACATACAACAGATGTATCCACCAAAGTCCTAGACAATGGGTCATTTCAAGGTTTTTGTTCTAAGCTGAGCATGATGGGCATCTATGCTCCGTCTTTTTTTTTTAAATGGAAAAGGCTGAGATCCCGAGTCTGCAAAATTTTTATTAAGAACCCCAAACCCGAAAGATCATACATGTAACTAGGACGATTCAAGACCCCTGAAATGACCAAGTACAGTCTCAACATACAAGTATCGACCCTGTGTGTTCATTCCTAGCACACCACATGGCCCATAGAAGTGTGAAAGCATGGGAAGTGTCCTACGAATTACCACGTCTCAAGGGGGACTGTTGAGAAAATATTTTGTATTTGCTTATTTATTTTGTCACTATTATATAATTTGCCCTATATGGTTTTTCCTCTCTACATAAGAGTGCTTTGTGGCCCTCGGAATAATCAAGTCATTATTTTTTTCCACACTAAAAAGGTCTGGTGGTATTGTAGTGTGTCTACCACCCAAAAGACCATCGTTCAAATCCCCCCTTATGGGGGTTGTGTTAGGAAGTCGACATCCAACGTAAAAAATAGTTGAATCTTTCAACAAAGATTTGAGCAAGAATCCATGTAACCAACCCTACTTACAGTGGAAGAAGGCTTCACTAACCTTTTCAGAATATGGTCACAATAACAAAATTAACGTCACCGAGAGTTACATTTTTTTCTTATGTTACTAGGTTCATAAAAGACCCGCAATTCTCAAATATTCCACTTCTAAGGTCCCAGAAACAATTGCATGATTTAAAAAAGTCAGTTCAACCAGATTTGTCCGCCAGCAAAAAGCTAAAGATAGCAGTAAAGACATAATTTATGTCCTCTTAACAACTTGGGTAGAACAAAATTTCAATTGTATATGTGAATTGTGGTCAGAGTTCCCGAAATCATGTTGATAATCCAAATGGGTATTACATTTTGCAATTACTCTCAGTGTGCTCAAGCAAGAGTTTATATAAATGTGTGAAGGTTATGTGCAAAGGCCAATATCTAGCGTTGAAATATTAGTTTTTTCATCTTGGTCATAAAATGAAATTACATTAAATGGAGTGTTTGCAGTTGCATACTTTAAATTTTAGTCTACCCATCAACCAAAGATGCAGCCTTTTTTGACATTATTGTTTGCATAAGTTACCTTCCCTTTACAAAAAGCGCAACAACTACAGAGTCTAATGGACTGAATAAAGGCAACCAACTTGACTTTTACACCCTAGTAGTGTAAGAAGTGGACTATGGCGAGATTTCACGGTAAGAACTAATCAACATATAACTTGCTTAATTAAATTTACCCTATCTAGCATATAGCCTTGATCCCCCCCCCCCCAACCCCCAACCCCCACCCCCGAATGGAGATACAGAAGTCTTGAGAATCCAATATCAGGTCCGAGCTCACAAGCCCTTTCTCATTAAGATGGGTGTCAAGTGTAAGTGGAATGCACCTGAACAAAAAGGAGTCCAACTTGTTAAAATTACATGTATTATATTAAATGGATCATGGGTGAGAATCCGTTTACCTTAGTCCATATATATTGTAACTAACCCCAATGTCCTAGGTGACTTTTGTTTTTCAGTATAAACCCTTCCACTCACCATGAAGAAACGGAATTGAGGCTTAGGGCATATGTGGTTTTACTCTCAATTTGAGTGGTTTCCACGTTAAAGATGTGTTGTCACATTCGGCCAAATTGATCACATGGTATGAGAGCATGATCAGACATTTTGTATGCTTGACGTCGGTGTCATCGTCACCATTGCCACCCAAGAAGTGTTGTCATGGTGTCGCCCAAGCATTGTTGCCCTAGAACTGCAGTTGTCCTTGCTAGCACCACCATTCTAACAACAATGGCGCACATGTCGTGCTTGGATGTGTAATATCCCTATACTATATACAATGTTCAATGTTTCTCTTAAGGCCTACTCATCATACATTCATCAATGTGCAAGATCAAACGTGTAAAGAAGCATTAGCGTTCTTGATCAGCTGGAAAACTCATGCCATGATCACATTCATTGTGATCACTCTTCCCTCGGGGAGGTGATAAGCTATATTTACAAAAAAAAAAATAGTAGCTAATAGCTACCCATGAATCCATGATCAACCCATCTAATGTTAAAGAAGTTGGCACAATGACAATAAAGTGCTTCCACTGTGCTGATACAAGGACTACAAAACACTGGCTCTGAATTATTGTCTCATGCAACAGGCTTGTCCAAAATCTAGATAATGGTGTTTCCATGTCATTTGCCAATATATGTGACCTGTTATAATGCTCAATAAGTATACAGAATATGGACAAAGCGATAAATTTTGGATAGCTACTCACCTTGAATAGTTTTTCTTCAGCTTTTCAGAAAGAAAACATGGACCATGCATCTTACCAAATGCATAACTCAGTAGCATCCCCAATCGAAGTAGTTCAAGATAGCACAAGCAATATCTGAAAAACTCCTCCCTGAAAAGAGGATACTCCCCTTCAGTGATCCTTCTTCATTCTGCAAAAGCACACAACCATAAAGAACCCTGAAAACCTTCTTCCAAGTATATTATTTGACCCTAATATTAAGCATTCATTTCGTCAGACGTGTTTCAATTACATATACCGCCGAAACTCTGTTTTTTTTCGAACTTGCAGGCGTTGTTAAGACTCGTTAAAGGAGTTGATCACATCCGACATTAAGGTACTCAAAGAGAAACTCGTTCGCGGAGAACTGGTCCTATTTTCCATTTCTGAAGCAACAAAACAGAGATCCTCCATTGATATTACGCACAAATTGAACTTTTTTCCTCCGTGGTACATTCTCATACTCCGTTCTCATTCGACTAGATATTGCATCGGAATTGTCTATACACGTAAATGCATACTCACAAGAGAAAAACATACAGCCTAAATCAAAATATAATGTCATTGATCCATGCGGGTATCTACATGAGCTCATCTGATCGTACACAATCGCAAACCCAATTCATGTCGATGCAATAAATGAGCTATAAGTACCTCAGAAATCAACTTCAACTAACAGAAGATGCGATCTATGTACAAATTAATCCCCCCGTTTCTGTACACAAGCAAACAATCACATTCAGTTGCGGTTCGAATCAAACAGTAATCGCTGAGAAACGGCCTGATCGGGTCGCTACCTCGCAGAGCTTCGCATCGAGCGGGGAGGGCGAGGTGAGATCGAGATCGAGATCAGCGGGAAACGAGGGGAGATGATCGGGGTGGGTGGGAGTGGCAGGTGTGGAGTGGAGACCGGTGGGGATGTTAGAATTTGATGGCTCTCCTCCGAAGGGTAAAGGGGAGGGGGATTTTCGCAGTTGAAGCCCCTGACGGGGCCTTTGGGTATTTTGCAAAGAAGCTGAAAAAATTGAAGAAATTTGGGAAGCTTTAAGAAGATCGATTTTGAATATTTTTTTCTCTTTTTTTTTCTTTACAAATTTCAATTCATTTGATGGAGAAGTGTCAAAATGCAACATGTCGAGAAAAGAGAGATGAATAATCCAGTGAGGGATGACATCATCAACACTATTAAGTAATGAATACAATGATCAGTAAATAATGAACAAAATGGCTATCATCAACCCTATTAAGTGATGAATACAATGATCGATAGATAATGAACAAAATGGCTTTGTAAAGGATGAATACAAAAAATCTTTTAAGGGGAAGAAAATAAAAATTTTAAAACCATAAAGTAACTCAAGGTAACACGCCTTGAACATGCTCCATGTATAATAAAACGGAGAGCAACTAAATGTTTCGGTAAAATCCTCAATAATTGAGGATTGTCGTAGAATCGATCACTACAACATGTTAAACATTTAAGTCAGTGACAGTGTATGGCACCTACAAATGGAGAAGAGAGGTGGTTTGTCATGACGAATAGAGGTAGTAGCAGACAAGTAGGTTTATCATGCCATCGAAGCGACAAGGGGAGGCAAAGGTGTATCTAGGTCGATTAGAGGGGGTAGAGCCGTGTGAAGGAGGCACAACTTGCGAGGCGCATTCATAGTAGGTGACAAAAGACACATGATAGGTTGAAGACAGAGGTTGAGATGGTTCGGAGGCCTGGCAATAAATACCCCAAGTTACAACGACTGTGGATCTCCCATGGTGGTGGCTAGGGTTTAAAGCATTAGCTATCACTTTAAGTTGTAAGATTGAAGAAGGAACCGAGATGATTGGATTGTGCTCGAATAGATTGTGGCCTACCAATGAGACTTTGTGACTCTAATTCCTTCTTCGATAGAGGCTTCTTGGGCACAGTTATAAAGGCAATTTATCAAAAACATATTTGGCAAATTAGTTTTAGATTTGCGTGCATATTCATCTTTTATACTTTAATGGTTCAAGAAATTAACTCAAGTATTTCTTCAATAACAGTTCAACTCTTTTTTTCTTAAGCATGAGAGTTTAAAGTGCTTTCCATATTGCATAGTTTTGATTTTATAACATTAATTTATTTGAAAATTTATTAAATGATTTTCTTTGTATAGATTAGGATTATTTTTTAATTTAAGTTTATCTTATATTACCAAAGACCTTTTCGAATAATACATAAAATTAGATTAAAATGTCAAAGAAATATTTTGTATTGTAATGGAACTGATGTAAAACTTTTGCTTCTTTATGGTTACATTTGAACTCGTTGAAGTGCTCTTTTCAATTCTTATTATGATTCATAAATAACCAAAATAAGTAGTATTTCTCGATCAAAATAACAATAAAAATAAGATTAAATTACAATTTCAATGCAATAAAAATCAAGTGTACCACATTATATGAAGATTGTATAAGCAACATCGTCAGCTTAATAAAAGTCGACATCATCGTACTTCTCTTTTTAAACATAGGAATATTATCAAAACAAGATCATAATTAAATATTGTTGATTCCTTCGATGCATATACAGAATTAAATACATATACTAAGGATTTGGGGTCTTATCTTATGGATTGAGCCTCGATCAATATGGAGTGTACATGTATATAATGTCGGGGTTGCTCTCCCAAAAATGCCATTTTTTATATTTACTTAAAGTCAATGGTGTGTAGTAGTCCTCTGATTTTATCACTTTAGAGTTAGATTATTGTGTGATTTAAACCAGAGATACCTATTTTTGATCCATTATCAAAATATATTAAGTGATGAATAACATGAGGACACACAATCTCCATGTATGATGCTAAATTAGATTTATAAGCATATACCAGTGCATGCGAATGGAAACACACGCGTCTAAAATAGATTATTCTATTTAGCGAATGAAAGAAGAGCTAGGTAGAAGACAATGTAATGTACATCTTGTTAAATAAATAATGTGTGATTCTAAGTTTTACGAGCACAATCAGACTTGAAGAAATTTCCAAAAATTGGTGTGCAACCTAAAACTACATCACAGACACAAATAGATCTCAACCACCTAATCAGGGTCAAAACAAGCCAAAATTCAAGTTCGCAATAGTATAGGTGTAATATTAAAAATGGAGCATGTTATAAATGTATGGGAAATATAAATGTGACGTGGGAAATAAAACTCCTAGACCACATGGCATATACTTTTTCACTGGATTTAAATCGAAAAACAAAATGCTCTTCAACTCCTTTATAGTGGGTTTGGTTCACATAATCAACAAACCCCGGTACACCTAAGATGCATCGACTTCTTAGGAAAGCCTAACAAACATGGTGGGTCCTGTAAAAAAACACGATTGTATTATATCAAAGAGAGATATGATATGTAAAAAATAAAAATAAAATGCTAAAAAGAAAAAAATAAAAAAACAAACAAGAATGCAAGTGAAAATGACACATAACAAGCACATAGCACACAAATTTTAAATACACTTAAGGTGACATCTATCCTAAAATATATGCCATCTCCTCTAATGTCATTTCAATAGCCACTTCTACCCTAATTAAGAAAATCATGTTACAGTATAGTTTGGATAGAAAACAACCATATTCTTTTAAAAAAATAAAAAAATTGTATGGGCTTCTTAATATAGTATATGTGATTAAAATGAACTTTGTAAATATCTTTCTAGATTTCGTTATGTTTTTAGGTGTTTTTAAAAATAGGTTTTAAATTAAAATAAATAGAAAGAAATTAAGTTTTAAAATTGACTTAAAAATGGAATTAGGTCAGCTTAGAAAATAAGAACTGTTTTGATACTAAGTCCGAAAATCCTAATCTTATTTTTTATTGGTTATATGTTAATTCAAGGTTTTCAAGATAATTTAATGAGATGTTTCAAATTAATATGAAATAAAGATGCTTAATGCAATATTTTTTTAAATTTAATTGATGAAATACAATATTCTTCAAAACTAAAAATATGGGGGCAATATAAGAACATTGCAAGCTATTAGATTTTTTAGATCTTCTGCAATTGATGTGAATAAAAATTACGGACACAACCCTTAATTTTAAAGCATAACATAACATTTCAATTGATTTAAAAAAAACAAATGATAAACGATCATCAGGCTTACTCAGTATATTTTTGGTTCATATAAATAGTGCACAAGTTAACCTCTAAAAATAGGATGTTTAAAAACTATTTTGTACAAACCACATATCTTAATGAAGTATAATGAAACACATGCTAGAAGTTTCCTCGTCTATTTATCCTGCAAATGAATAATTTTTCACAATTTTTCGGAGGATTCCTTGAATTCAAAATTAATTTCCAAGCGCGGAACATGAGTTTCATTCCAAGAACATAAATAGACCAATTCAAATCCAATTAAACTCTAGTCTTTAAAATAACATAAACTTCAAAATTCTAGGCAAAGTGGTTGACGTGATATAAAGCAAGGGATTCATGGGTATGTATGCAAAAAGAGCAATTAAAAATGATGATGAAATGCGCCCCGGGTGACTCATACGTGGAATGCAAAATGCCGGAGGGGCTTTTATGACAATGTTCAATAAGTGGACCTTGTAGGCAATTCTTCCAAGACATGAATGAAGCCGTGCATCTCCTAGCATAGACATACCGATGGGATCAAAATGGTCCTCCTTAGATCATATGGTCATGGAGCATATGTGTATCTGATATGATGGATCCCTATCTCCCAATCAAACAATTGCTGACGATTGAGCTAATGATCGATCTAGACAAAGAGGGCAACATGATTAATAGTGGACGATGGACTAGCTTATGTATATAAGAAAGGGATTTTATGCTTCAATTAGATAACTGGCATAATTCCATGTGGGGCTGCGTCGAGCATTGGATGGTGGATATGCCAAGAGATCCTATCCCATGGTAATGAATGATGGAGCTAGCTCTTTAGTTTGGTCGATCAACGACCCACAGAGAGCTCCCTTTTGTCTTCTTTTGCAGTGAGGTAGAATGCTCTAGTGATGGGGTTGGCTAAACTCCTGTGAGGGTATGGTGCTTGTCTGAAGCTTATGTCCGTCATGGAGGATGGTGTGTAGCTGAAGACGAGAAGTTGATCAGAGGTGCATGATATGGTGCCTTTTGTCCATTCACCAACTAATGTGATCTTGGAAGCTTCAGAGGCTTAACCTGCAGGTGATGGTGGATCTCGAGTGCGGGGTGAATGAAAGGTGAAACGGGATGGGTAGCTTTGGTGTGTTGTGATCGGTTAGCATGGAGGGTTAGTGGAAAGTTCCAATGCGAAGTGATGGAGAGGAGCTTGAATATCCAGCCATGCTCTGGCCCAAGATGTCAATGGTTTGAAGAAGGTAGAAGAGAATGTGTGATGAGCAAACAAATGGAGATGGAGGTCTAATCATGGAACTAGGTTGAGTTCAGAAAGTAAACAAAGAAGAAGGGGTCGAAGAGAGACTAGTATCATAGAAGAAAGGATAGGAGAAAATAAAGAAGAAGACAAGGGAAAAGTGGGGCGTAGAGGAGTTACCTAGTTTAAGTGGTTCGTTTAAAAGTGAGGGGCTCGTCGGAGGTCCTCAGGTCATTGCAAGTAGACCTTGACGGTAGAGGTCGAAACTTGATAGCTACTTGTAGATCCTATTGCAACGAAGTGTCTCACAATGCTTCAGATCTCACCGGCGAAGGAGGTTCTCATCTTCACTCAACTGGTAGTTCCTCTTCAAGTTATCACCGTGCAGGATCCGAAGGGCCAGAGCACATACTCTTACTAATGTTGGAAAAGGAGAATGGTTAGAAGGCGATCCAATTTTGTTTGTGTATTGGTTTGCAGTGGAAATCGTGGATCCTCGGATTCAGGGTGCTTGGCAATGGTCGAAGCATCTCTTATGTAGTTGATGGACGGGTTATCTGTTGGTAGCTATCGATGGATGGATGACACCGAGTGAGCATTTGAGAGTGAGTAGGGATGCATGAGAATATGGGTGGAATCTGTGATCGTTCGTAGTGCATTTAGAGAAGGGGAGCAAATTTGTCTCGTAGGTCAACTGCTCCTCGTTGACGTGACACAACTTGGTCGGCTCAAGACTAGGGTGGAGACCTGGATCATGAGGTTTGACCTCGGTCAACCACCAGGTGAGCCAGAAAGAGAATTCTACAGGGGATATGACCAAGTGACGTTAACAAGGAGAGTGTGGATCATAAGTGTCATTCTTAAAATAAATAAGAAAATGGTAAATAAAGAGAAATATAAAATATAAAACAAGCTCAAAATAAAAATGAACTAAATGAAAATTTCATGAAGGTCTCAAAGTCAAAATAATCCATATATACAAGATGAAATTTCTTAAAAGTGTCTGTATGTGTAAAATACACGTTCTTACCAATTTTGAAAATTTCTCTTTGATTTCCTTTTAGTACCACATATACAATGTAATACCTCAACCACAAACATAGTCCCACATCTAGAACTCACAAGCGTGAGAGTGGGTTATAAGTGGTGGGGATTACTACTTGACAACTCGGGCTTAAACATTTGGGTGGTTGTCGACGGATCCATTTGGGCGGGAACCCAACAAGTTATCAGGGCTAGCTTCCTTCGATAATGGACTAAAGACCTAAGCATGGACATTACAAATGGTATCATAGTCAAATTCCATGTGATAGTGGAAAGGACTACCCAAGATATGGACCCACCCCTACAAAGAGATAGGAGGAAATGGCTACCCGGAGCATGCAGCCGCCACTGTCACTTGGAATAAGGGATGTGCCATGTCGCAGTGAGGACATTGTGAATATAAGTGCGGGAGGTTATAATACCCAACCCTAAATATTAGTCCCACATCCAAAACTCATAAAGTATGAGAGTGGGTTGTAAGTAGTGAGGATTACTACCTGACAACTCAAGCTAATCTATTTTGGATGATTGTCGATGGATCCATTTGGGCCCAAACCCAACAAGTTGTCAGGCCAAGTTTTCCTAGATAACAAATCGAAGACCTAAGCCCAGAACATTACATGTAAACTATTTAAATGTAATAATAAGAAAAATTCATGCATAAAAACTCTTCTTTTTTCTTCAGTAATTCGTATACAGTTAAACTAAAATGGAAATAAGTTTTTTTATATTTAAGATATGATGCCAATATATAGAGGGCCATTTTTAGTTTTTTTAGTTTTTTCAATTTTTTGATTTTATTTTCTTCGTGGTTGTTAAAACATACACTAAAGAAATAATATAAAAAGAACAACATATGTACATATAACATGTTAAAATCAAAAGTAATTGTACAATATACAATTAGATCCTAAAATTCAAATTTCACATACGAGATCATAAAATTCCGACACAACTAAACGAATCACAAATTCACCGGAGAAGAATGCATGATGAGTTCATACGAGCGACATGGAAGTAAGGTGACCTGATAGGGGTTGGACCGCCACTCAGATGGGCAACTACAATGGTGGTGGTGAGAGTCCTACGACGTGGCTACGGTGGTACGACAAGTAGGGGTGCACAAGGATTATATAAAATTTGCAATCCGATCTAGTCCGTTATCACTGGATTGGACCGATTATTATTTTTTGAATATATTGAATCATATCAGATTGGAATTTCTAAATTCCGAATGGATTGGTCGTATTATTGTCAAAATTGGATCTGATCCTATCCGTTAAAATGTCAATTTTAAAAAATAAACAATTGACTATAACTCATTTATTGCCATCAGAATATATTATACATTTAAATTGATTTGGAAGGTTTCTCTCATGTCTAAATATCTAAGCTACATTCTTATACTTAGAAAAATACACACTTCAACTCCAAGTCCAACCTTACCATACTAGTCTGGAAAATAGAAATGGATAAAAATGAAATTTATCTTAGACCTTCTCCACTCTCTAAGAAAGAGGAAACTTCGCATGGTTGGTGCATGTGGAAACTTATTCCACATGACGTCAAGGTTAACTTATAAATATGCTAAGTACCTCAAGGAAGCCGTCACCTCAACCCACAGCTTCCTTTGGAATTGTTTACATAGGATTTCTTTGCACGAAAGGCGCTTCTTCGATAGACAGCTTCAGTTGTGGCCAAAGCAATGTCTTTCTCTTGAAGAGACAACTTTCGTGCAATTTTTTTCCACGTAAATAAACCACAATGGAAGTCGCGACTAAAGGTGATGATTTGCTAACTTAACAAATTATAAATTTGCATAAGTATTGCGCTTAATATAAGTTTCACAACGCCGGGAAGTAAACCAAATTCCTAAGTAGTACATTGGATTTACTTAAATCCTCGGGTACTACGAAATGTTTTTTTTACATGGGAAGTTATAGTGGTGTCGCATGTTGACCATGCGACACTTGAATTTTTTTACCTCGGAACTACAGAGGTACCGCATCTTGAAGATGCGATATATAAAGTGCATATCGAATATGCGATTTTTGAACTAAATAAACCATGCGCATATCGGAATCCCTCCCCACGCGCTGCTCATTCGCCCGACCTCCCTGTGCCACCTGTCGACTCACACTACTGCAGCTCCCAACCTTGGCCTCCCCCTCTCCCACAAACCTGCATTTTGAACACTCCAAGCCTCGCGAAAAACTCATTTTCCGTGGCTTCATTGTTCGGTACCGTCCTAGCCGCCATCGCCTCCCACTAGGGCTTACCTGTTGTTGCATACATTGAGATTCGGTAAAAAAATTTATGGAGATTGTTGATTATATAATATGCATATTTATCTTTATTTCATCAATGTATTTTTTTACTTGTACGTTGTGTCACGTATTAGGTTGGAATGGAGCCGTTGTATTGTATGTTTCATTTAAAGGGTACACTTTGGCGATTCGACGACAATGTACGGGCGTTTGGATTAATGCCTAATATGACGTTCGATGAGATGTTGAACTTGGTTTATTGTAAGTTCAACCTGGATGCCAATAATCAAAAAATCTGATTACTACATCGCATCCCTTGTGGCCCATGCGAAGAACCGTCATTTTCGTCTATCGTGGATGATATGATGTGCATGGAGTTTTCGTGTATGCTCGGACCATTGGGAAATTGATGCCTACTGACATTATTGTTGAAGATGTATCTGTGAGCGAAGTCCCCAATGTTGTGACTAACACGGGACCGTCCGTTATCTCGAGCACACAACTAGCAGTTGTTCGTAGCACATAACCAATAATCTTCCCTAGCACACAATCAACAGTTGTCCCTAGCATGGAACTCTCCTTTGACACTGATGTGCCTATAACGTAGCCAAGTACGGATCAGGAATGAGCATGAGCGACTCGTTGTTGCGAGAGGGTAGTCACGCTCTGGATGATTTCATCCTTTGGGGAACCGATGATGAGCTGGAAGAAGATAGTGAAGAAGATATCGGCGATAATGTGGTAGACGAGGAGATCCGAGTCGATGAACAAAGCACACAGCAGATTGTACCCCATTTATCCTTTTTTAGGGTGAGAGGATCCAATAATCGTTCAACCTATGAAGAAAACATTCGAAAGAAGTCTCAACTTGATGGCGTCGTTGACGAAATACGCAAGGGCATAACCTTTAAATGTAGGGAAGATTTGATTTATGCTGTAAAGAAGTATCAAACTCTGGTTCAATATGACTTCATTGTCAAGGAATCCACCATCTTGATATGGTCGTTTTTTTGCACACACAGATCGAATGGATGCATTTGGTATCTACGAGGATAGTTTAAAAATTTTGATGGTCTTTGGGTGATCTCTAAGGTTGTTGGAGCACACACTTTTATAAACCCTACAGTTAATCAGGATCACCCTCAGTTGGACTACAAATTCATGTCCAGATCATTGCTAGCTCTTGTGAGGGATGACCCTAATGTTCGTATTTCGATTTGTAGAGCTCACATCTACAAGATTTACAACAACTGTGTTACCAAGAAAATCGTTTGGGATCCTGAAGGAAGGCAATCGGAATTGTATTTGGTGATTGAAATAAGTCATACGATGAAATGCCTTATCTATTGCATGCAATGAAGGCTGCCATTTCGGGGACTGAAATTGATATTGAATACATCGACCATCCTGATCCTCGAAAACCACATTGTCATAGATTTCAACGATGCTTTTGGGCATTTGGGCCTTCCATTGAGGCATTCAAATATTGTTGCCTTTTGATTAGTATTGATGGGACCCATTTGTATGAGAAGTACAAACAGAAATTGCTCATTGCATGCAGGATTGATGGGGATAAACATATTGTTCATCTTTCGTTCGGAATTGTTGACGAGGAATCCGGTCCTTCATGGAAGTGGTTTCTATCGTTGGTACGTATTAGAGTAATTGGCATCGAGGTGGGCCAATATGTATCATTTCCAATCGGAATTCTGGAATAAAATCCATTATGAAAGACGATGATGTAGACTTAGTAGAATCTTTTGCATATTGGCGATTCTGTTCAAGGTATGTCACGAGCAACTTCAATATTGTTTTCAAGAATGGCTCCATGAAAGCCTTGGTGCAAGCGGTAGCATTAACGACTAGTAGAAAGTTCACTTACTTGATGAGAAAATTATAAGAGTGTAACACAGAAGCGGATAGATGGGTTTCGACTCATGATTGTCGCCGTGAGCAATGGACCTTGGCTTATGATGGTAGTTATAATTTTGATCAGATGACTACGAATCTGTGTGAAAGCTACAATGCAGTTCTCAAAGATGCTCGTTGCTTGCCAATTTCTGCACTGGTTGAGAAGACTTTCTATAATCGTGTGTTATACTTTAACCAACATGTAGAAGAGGCAAACACAACCATTACTGCAGGATGCAAATTCACGCGTTACGCATCAATAGAGTTGAACCGTCGAAGTGCAGCTACAAACGGACACACAATAACACAAATACCAAGGCAGTCGGATATACTGTTTGAGGTTTCTAATGGTGTTCGACAGACGCAGTATGGTCTTCATGGTCGCAAACAATACACGGTCAATTTGCTCCAACGTAAATGCACATTTAATAAGTCGTAATTTTCCGTATCCCATGTTGCCACGTCATTGCGGTCATTTCTAACCGTTGAGCAGAAGTAGATTCCTATGTTGGAGAGTGGTACACGTGGCAACACCAACTGAAAGTGTATCGAGGAAAATTTTTTCCCATCGGTGATCGGAAAACGTAGGCCCCTTTGGACTATACAGAAGTACGTCCTGACCCAAAGTGTAAGTGCGTCAAAGGTCGACCATTCTCAACAAGAATTCATAATGAAATGCATATTAAAGATGTGATTCGGTAAAATACTTGTTCGTTTTGTGGGATATTGGATCACAGACACCGTAGATGTCCAAATAAAAGCACAAGGAATTCTCAAGCACCTACCTCTAATGCGCAGACAGCGGGAAGGAATAAAAATAAATGTGGTAATTTTGGTGGCGTAGGTCACAACAAGCGCAAATCTCCTGATTTGACTAAGTTTGCTTCTTTTTCTTATAATTTGCAGCATAATTACTCTCTTCGTATATTCTTTTTTGAGGGTTGATAACAACACATGCATATTCTAACATTGAAATTTTAAATTGCAAATGGATCCCGACCCCACTTGACCCATTTGTTTTGACTCTTCAGGAGCGATATCGTTCTCGTCATGTCTGGGCTGGCGATGTAAGGCATTTAAAATATTTTTCTTTACTTATTTTAGTTGTAACAATTATCTTGTAGGAATCTTCATGGTTGCGTTGTCGACGTCGGAAGACACATGTACGTACGCGTCATTCCTTTGGTCTCCAGCCGTATGTAGCTCAAGCGGGTTTTGGATGCATATCTGAGCTGGAATTCATCACGCTTGATTGGCATTTGATAACAGTTTTGGTTGAACGCTAGAGATCCGAGACACATACTTTCCACATGGTTAGTGAGGAAACGTCTATCACCTTACAAGACGTCGTGTTCATAATGAGGTTACGAATTGATGGACCTATTGTTACCATGGAGACCACACCTGGAGCTACATGGGCAGATACGTACGAGGAACTATTGGGTGTAAGGCCTCTTCCATCCGAGATTGTTGGCAGTAGGGTGTTCGCGAGTTGGTTATTCACTCATTTTGCAGAATTGCCATAAGATGCAGAAGATGTGGTCTTACAAAGACATGCTCGTGCTTACATCTTGCAGTTGCTTGGTGGTGTTTATTCACGGACAAGTCAGGATCATTGGTTTACATTATTGCGCTACGATATCTGCACGATCTAGAATACTTTGGGATGTTGAACTGGGGATCCACCGTACTTACGTATCTATATAGACATCTCTATTTAGCGGCGGATATGACGACCGATGAGATTTGAGGCTCGATCATATTACTTCAGCTCTGAGCATGGGAGCATTTCCCCCACATTGCTCTTATTGTGAGGGAAGACAGACAGTGGTATAAGTGCCCATTAGGGGTTCATTGGGCATCGTTGACAGCCAACACACATTGTGAGACCATACTGCGATGTTTTCGACATGCAATCACCTGAGCAGGTAAATTAGCATCTACAAATTAATTCAATTTCAACCCAAAAAAAATACTGAACTAAACACATTTTTCCCGTGCAGGTGTTGTGGACGTCGTATACCGATGACATTCGTGTAAGTCTCTCAGCCAATTGTCTTAAAGGCGAAAAATATTTGGAGGGTGCGTGTACCGTTGATATACTTCCACATTGTGGAGTATTACTTTTCGGACCGATTTATGAGATAATTTGGTGACCGTTAGGACATTCCTCGTCCTCCTTCCTTTACCTTTCAGGACCTCCACGCCATCGACTTGAGGGGAAAGGTGCATGTGGATTGGAGAGCGAAACATTAGTTGCATATAAGTCGATGAAATGATCGGGAAGATAGAGTTGTTGCTCTTGACCAGTCCAATGGGATCTTCGTGATGCCTGCCTACGAGCAATGGTATAGGATGATTACAAGAAGATTTGTTGAACGACTGGGTGTAACTTTGGCATGCAACGTAAGTGCTCTGACAAACTTTTTAAATTACTTTAAAAATTTTCCATCAAATAATTGATACGTATTTTTTCCTTAGATGCAGCTCGCCAAGTGGGGCCAGACATATGATATTGGACATGAGTAATGTCGCGAGATTTCGATACAAGCAAAAGCGGAAATGGAGCAATGGTTGTCATTTCAATTTGCAGATGCCGTCACAATACATGAGGACCATGCTGATGTGGCTCAGGCAGAGGCCAGGCGAGGAAAAGCAAGAGGTCGAGGAAGAGCGCGTGAACCGGTAGCGAAACTCGTGGACAATGAGGCAGCCGCTGGGGCAGATGACGATCTTGCGTCAACGGAATTAGAGAGCGACTTCATCACACGGTTGTCGAGCGACTACGTGACGACATGCCAACACCGCAGGCACCGTTGAGACAAGACATGGATACTAGAGAAACACAACCCACTTACTGCACGCTCACACCACCACCGATACATACCTTCGACGAAGACGGTGCAAGACCCTCGAAAATCAACATGATAGACGAGATGAACCGTTTGTCACCCTTCCATCTTCGTGATACAACGAGAACATATCAACGTAGGAGAAGGTGTTGAGTTTTAATTTTTGTAGTTGTTAATGTGAGACAAATATGAAAATGTATCTCTGTGGACAATTTAATATATGTAATTTGTGTGATTGTGTTTGTGAATCAATATATAACCTTGTGAATGTGTGTGCATCGATAACCCACCTATGTAATTGTCGAGACGTGTATTCTAGAAGAATGACCCTATACAAGTTAAAATGCATGTAGGAAAGAACTTTAAGGAAATATTGGGTTAAAGGGGGAATGAAAAATCGTCTTTAAGCAGGGTTATCTGCAAAACTTATTGGATTTTTTCCAAGGAGAACCTCATATGGCGCATGTTGAACATGTGTTATATGAGAAACTTTCTGGAATTGTTGCAAGAAGAACCTCATATGACGCATGTTGAACATGCGTTGTATGAGAAACTTCCTGGAATTGTTCCGGGAAGATCCTCGTATGACGTATTTTGAACATGCGCTATAAGCGAAATCATGGAAGACCGTATCGATATCGATATAGTTTCGGTCCGCCCGAAAATGGATATATCGGGATATATCGACGATATATCGATGATATCAGTGGAAATGTCGAAAATGGCGCGAAAAGGCCAATTTTTGGCATTTTTTCAGAAATTAAGATCATCCAAGATATTAAAATAACAAATAACCTACAAATACACACTTATGTCAGACATATCGGTCATTTATAGACCATATATCGCACATATCGGTATCGCTGGTATCGCAGATATCGATCGTGTCGATGTTAATAACTTGATGTTGATTCCTGACTTATGAATATTGGAAATGGATACCATTCAAGTTATTATAAGTTTATAACATAAAATACTACAAATATACACCTCACAAATCATAACACATAAATAATTTATGAGGACTATGGTCCTTAAACTGCATATATCGGTTATATCGATGGGAATATATAACGAGACAATCATTGTTTGGCAATTGGCATAAAGATTTATGATTTATCTATATAAAAGCTACAAGTCTACAACAATAAATGATAAATATCCAAATCAATTTGACAATGTAAAATGAGATGACCTAGGCTAAAACCAAGAATTTCACGGTGGATCTGAACAACCCCCCCTCCTTGTTGTCTCTTGTAACGCATCACAGATTCAATAAACTCGCAGTAGTTCTCCCATGTCATGTACGAGCACATGACCTTGTAATCCATTACATACTGTATGTATTGGTGGTCATCGATGCCTATGAGTATCCTAAGACGAGGATAAGCAGCACTAGATCCCCTATCACGAGTGGCACTACGAGGATGCGAACTACTTGCTTGAGATCCTTGGGACGACGACGACGGAGTAGCAGAAGATGTCTGCGGAGGAGGAGGACCTGGAGGAGGAGGGAAATACTCAGGGAAGAAATCGAAACTGTCATCACCAAAGAAGATGTCCTGGCTGATCTGGGTCTGCTCGGGTTGGCTACCTTGGTAGTTCTCACCATTGTAGCTGCTATATCCTCCATACCCACAGTTGCTACCATATCCATAAGATGGAGGAGTATACGCCTGAGGAGGAGGTCCAGGCGGAGGAGAAAGAAAATATTCAGCGAAGACGCCAAATGAACTTTCATCTTGTGAGGTTTCATATCCGCCCATGGGACTGGGTGTTCCTCCACGATATGGGCTGTCAATGTCCATGCAACTCAACGAACCTACATATGATATCAAATCCTCCATGTAGTTATCAGTAGGATGATGGACACATCGTCCATATGCATCGCAATCCATAGGTCCTGAACCTGGACTTGGAACAAACTGCTTATTTATGTTTCCACGTCGTTCCGTGTATTCCCGCTCAGACTCGAATCTTCTATCATCACGTGGTCCACGACCACTTGACCCTCCTGAATATGTGTCCCCGTCACCTGTTCCACTACGGCCACCAACAACATCATCATCATCATCGCTCACACTGTCATCTTTTGATTTGGATTTGGGTTTTGATCCAGTAGAGAGAATGTCATCCACAATCGCATCAAGTTCCACCTCTCCAAGAGGGTCCTTGATTTGCCCAGATCTGGCCATGTAGTCGCCAACATTTTCTCCCATTTGTTGGCTTATATTTTCATTTGGCCTTCCTCCCGGTTGATCGAGTAATGGAGCACCGTTGGAATCCAACCACCTTCTGCAGAACATTTTCATCTGCATCGTCGTCGTGCATCTTGAAAATATATGCAAGATCAATGGGGTCTGTGTAGTCCTCTCTGTTATGCCTCTCTCTTGCATGTTTCATCTTCAACCTCAAGTTATAGTGCACAAAAACAAGATCGTAGAGTTGTTGTTCTCCCAACTTGTTCCGTCTCCTCGAATGGATCAAGTTGAATGTGCTCCAATTTCTTTCACAACCACCGGCAGATATTGTTTGAGACAATACTTTCACTGCCACTTTGTGGAGGTTGGGTGCTTCCATCCCATACAGTAACCACCATTCGGCTGCAGAAAATCCAAAAGAGATAAATCATAAATCAGTAATAGTCAAATTGTTTGTTGCACATGTCAAATGTCAATCAGTAGACTTAGTATTTACCAAGAAGAGTATTGCCGCATCCATTCACATCGGTCACCCTACTAAAAGAACCCAAGGCATCCCTACAAAATTTAGTATGCACATTAATCAAAACTTTAAGTCACACTATGGTTTGTGCCTCAAAATAGATTGTACATTATACAAGCGTTCTTACGATCTTACCTCATTCATGCACGAGGTTTGTGCCTTCTCGTCCTTGACGGGCTTCTCCACCACAACTTGTACATCTGCTGGAAGGTCAGCATTTGTACCAAGTCTCTTCTTGTATTTGTACTTCAGATTCAAGTAGTATGCTGTTGACGAACAATTCTCAAATTTTAATCATTCAAAACAAAGTACACACCTACGGAAATGGATTAGAAAATCTAAAAGGATAATAAAATGTACTAGCCTTGTGAAGAGGATGTGAGATCATATTGGACCATCATTCGTTTATGATGTCCAACCATGCTTTAAATCTTCTCCCAACTGCTTCTCTAACCTTCTCCCTCATGCATCACATTGCCTCGTAGATGACTCCCATAGTTGGCTTCTTATCCCCATCTACAATACACAATGCAGAAACAACATGTTCCAATATTTTCGTGACCCTTGTCACGTCATCCCAGAAATGGAGATCATTGATGATTCTCTCCACTCTCCTTCCTCCTTCAGTTTGAGCTTTTGGGTTCTCCAACCATTCACCTTGGCAGCACATGGTCTTCAACCATGCCTTGTGCTGTTTGAGGCTTTGCAACGCTATAAAATTGACTGCAAAGTATGTGATCCCATGCCTCACCGACTCACCAATGCATGTCTGCCTCATCAAGGCTAACACATTGGAATGGTTGTAAATGAACGTCGTGATCACCCGTGCTTGATCTATCACCTTCACGACGACCTTCCTCTATCTTTCCATCATGCTCTGGGACCAAGCCTGATGACTTTCCTGCGGCTAATCACACTCTTCGTACATTTATTACTCTATTATTTGCCGCGGAGAGGTTCCCGGATTGGAGACCGGGTCTGAGATTACAGGTTGACCTACTTTCTTCGCTTCGAAATTCCCTAGGGGGTCCGCTCGCTCCGCCTGTAGGCTTAGACTAGCTTCGACCACCTAGTGCAAATGGCCTGGGTTAAATGCAGAGTGAGGTAGCGCTACGGGAAGGAGTTAGAGGCTTTCCCTCTGCTATCTCCTACTGACCCCTTAACCCCTTCTTTGCCCTTTTCTTTCTACGACTTCCAAGCATTTTTCCCTACGACACTCGACAGACCCACTTGACTGTGACCTTTGGGGCATTCCTGCATTCATTGCCCCAGCCTCAGCTTGAAGCAATAGTTAAGACCTCACCTTCCCATACGACGCGAGGCCCCGAATATCTAGTTGCGGGGAGTGGGGGTAGCACTCTTAGCCGGAAGAGGGGAGTGGAGGCTTGCACCTTCCCTCTGTCATCATCCCCCTGACTTCTCTTTCCTCCTTCGTTCTAACCTGACTCCCTACCTTCCGTCCCAACGACTATGTAGCCAAAGACCCCGGAAGGTCGCCTATAGTGACGTTGCGAGCCGGTTAACGTGATATGAAGGAAGTCGAGCTAAACAACAAGAAGCCATACTTTTCCTATATCCGAAGGTAGGAGTTGATATCGAGGGAAAGAGCTCAAAGCGAGGTCGGCATGGACTTCTACGTGCGAAAGGCAGGCTCGTCTTACCTAGCACCATCCGTCCAGTATTATGACTCTGCTCATGAAGAGTTGACTCCTATTCTCTTTTTTTCTTGTTCTCCTTGCTTTCTTTCACTAGACTTGACTACTTAATAGAATCCTATCCTCAGAATCAAGAGGTCTTCCCCCGCAGCTTTCACTTTTGTCTCACCCCACGGCTGAGGCCCATATATCTAGTGAAGAAAAACAGTAATATTAATATAGTCTGCAAGAAGACGTCAGGCCCTCAGAAGAAGGAGGCGAGCGAGCTTTGAATCAATGCCCCCGTCGACCCCCCAAAAGGCTAGTTCGTCAAGTCAATTTCATAGGTCTATCAGTTATCAACAACGACTATTGGAAGTATGTCATTTCGAACAGACTCCCAATTCCGGTCTCTATGCCTTTATTCCTGGGATGAGTCTCCTGAGAGGCCCTTTTCCTTTTAGCAAGCTCTAGAAGCGAGTAGTCTACAAGCGCCAAAGCCCAGATTGAAGCTCGCCGTCTTAGAAAGGACTAAATGCATTACTACGGAAGCTATTCCACTTTATGATTCCCGCTGTTTCCGTAGTGAATGGAGCAGTCTAATCAACCTAGGCACAAGGCTACTCCCCCCTCACTCACTCCACTACGGTCCCCTTCGTGTCGTTCCCTGTTCATGAGTTGACCTTTCTTTATATGAAGAACCGACTCAGGGATTTGAGGCCTTGTTCAAAATAAATGAGGGCTATTCGACTGAGTCTTGTTGGGATGAAAGAAAGTAGAGGGCAGGGTGCCATAATGTGAATATTCCACCAAAAAGTGTGATTTGAGTTCAAAACGATCAATATGAAATTGGTGATTTTTCTACATTGTTGACCTTAGTGACTGGGGGCTTTCGGGGAAGACCCATGTAGGGTACCTTTCGGGACGGTAGCTTCTGTTGGAGTGAAGATTTTCATCCCCATCCTCTTTCTGCTCTGAACTCCTTTCTCATGTCAAGGACTCAGACGCTCAGGTGCTGTTTGAGTGCTTGATCATAAACAAGCTGAGCTTGAATTCAGTCCTTTTGCTCTTTTTTTGTTATCAACGTTGCTGACCAAGCGTCGAAGCGCTTTAAGCTTCTGAGTGCCTCGGCTATCCGCTTTCATGACACTGGGGGCCAGTCAAATATGCATGTCAAATGGTCCTTCATTCACACTCCACTTTAGTGAAAGAAAAAAGTAGCACAGCAGGCGGGCTTCTCTCTGTCCCTCCCTCTCCATTTCCACCATCCCTCTCCAGTCAATCGAGTCCGCTGAAAGACCAGAAAGTGAAGGAGACTGGTAAAGGGGTCGAATTACCTACTTGAATCAGCCTGACTTAGTGTCGGATGAAATATAGGGGCAAAGCTCGGGGAGGCTCACACCTCCTCTACGCTCCGGTGAGACTCTTCTGACTTTGTACTCACCTACTGATCACCACGGTCATCAAAGGTGGACAGACTGACCGGCTTCGCTTCGGATCTCGACTCTGTTACATCCTGAGCCGAAGTCCTTCAGAATCAGGTCTATGCAATGCGCAGCACACGATGTCCAAAAAATGTCGCAGCTGCTGGACTTCATTATTGTTTCTCCCGCTTTTTTAAAGTTATTGCCTTTGTCCGTCACAATCTGTATGATGTTCTCTTTCCCAACGTCCTTAATGACGTCCTTCAGCAACTTCAGCAGGTACTTGTAGTCCTTAACCTGTTCAGAACCATCGACAGATTTAAGAAAAATCATCTTACCGTAGCAGTAAACGAGGAAGTTGATGATCTGCTTTCTCGTGTAACCTGTCCAACCATTACACATCAGCGTCGTGTCGTACTCTGAACATCTCTTCCTCAGGTCCAAGATGTACTCGTTCATCTCCTCCTTCTCTTGTGCAAGATACTTGTTCATCAACTCTTTGGCACTTGGAGCATTCACTTCCGTTCCAGCTACGACGATCTCATCAATGGCGTGTTGTAAGAAAGGTCCACTAACGACATGGGCTGTGATGCTCTCCCCAAAGAAGAGCTTGCCGATGTCCCTGCCAACTCTCTCTCGTGCGTTGGTGAACATCCCCTTCATCGTCTTCTGCTTCGGGTCCTTGCTTGGCTTGTACTGCATGGAGCCACTCCTCATCAGGAATGGTTCTAGTCCCTTCCCCTTGTGTTTCTTAGTGGGTGGTGGTACCGGTGCACCTCCAGTGCCACTCCCACTGCCACCAGCACCGGGGAAGCCGTCGTGTGCACCAGCAAGTCCTCTCCTCTCAAACTTGCTCCTCTTGGACTCTTTTGTCGCCCTCCTGTACGCCCTCCTCTTCGCTTAGGTCTGAACGTCATCCGGGTAGACAAAGTTTTCATCGTCTGAATCAGAGAGGACATTGAACTCCTTCTCAAACATGAACTCCTTGAACTGTTCATCCCGTCTCAACCTATCCACATCCTTCTCCTTTTTTCCCTCCATGCTGGCCTTCACTAAGTCCCTCACGCCTTTTGGACATCGAGTGCACATGGCAACATTTTTATTGCTGCCAATAAGGTGATGCTTCAATCGAGTCCCTACTGCGAGTTGCTTACCATAGAGCTTGCATTGCAGTTTCGCTTTGTTGCCATCTGGAGCGGTGGCTTACTTCCAACCAATCCCTCCACTCTTGAAATCCATATGTCTACGAGAACCATCAGAGTCTGAATCGGAGTGTGCCATGATCTCGAATACTTGATCTGAAAAACACAAAAAAATTCAAAAGCCCCAAATTTCAACACCAAATTTGTCAATAATATCAAGAATTAAATATACTATTTTCGGATTTAATTAATTACCCCAATTTAGCTAAGATAAATCACCAATTTTAACAACTCAAAATTTGAGGATTTTGGTGTGAATTAAACCCCAATTTTAGATTTGATTACTAGCTCTTAAAACCATGTTTTAACTTTTAACAACTCAAAATTTAGGGGTTTTGGTGTGAATTAAACTCCAATTTCAGATCTGATCATTAGCTTTTAAATCCATATTTTAACAACTCAAATTTTGGGGGTTTTGGTGTAAATTAAACTTCAGTTTCAGATATGATCATTAGCTCTTAAATCCATGTTTTAACAACTCAAAGTTTGGGGATTTTGGTGTGAATTAAGTCCTTATTTTAGATCTGATTATTAGCTCTCAAATCCATATTTTAACAAGTCAAAATTTAGGGGTTTTGGTGTGAATTAAACTCCAATTTCAGATCTGATCATTAGCTTTTAAATCCATATTTAAATAACTCAAAAATTTGAGGTTTTGGTGTACATTAAACTTCAGTTTCAGATCTGATCATTAGCTCTTAAACCCATGTTTTAACAACTCAAAGTTTGGGGGTTTTGGTGTGAATTAAGCCCTTGTTTTAGATTTGATTATTAGCTCTTAAATCCATATTTTAACAACTAAAAATTTGGGGATTTTGGTGTGAATTAAACTCCAGTTTCATATCTGAGCATTAGCTTTTAAATCCATATTTTAATAACTCAAATTTTGGGGGTTTTGATGCGAATTAAATTAAGTTTCAGATTTGATCATTAGCTCTTAAAATCATGTTTTAACAACTCAAATTTTGGGGGTTTTGGTGTGAATTAAACTTCTGTTTCAGATCTGATTATTAGCTCTTCAATCCATGTTTTAACAACTCAGAATTTGGGGTTTTGGTGTGAATTAAACTTCAGTTTCAGATATGATCATTAGCTCTTAAATTCATATTTTAACAACTCAAAATTTGTAGATTTTGGTATTAATTAAACTTCTGTTTCAGGTCTCATGTTTTAACAACTCAAAATTCGGGGTTTTGGTGTGAATTAAACTTCAGTTTCAGATCTGATCATTAGCTCTTAAATCCACGTTTTAACAACTCAAAATTTGGGGTTTTTCGTGTGAATTAAACTTCAGTTTCAGATCTGATCATTGGTTCTTAAATCCATGTTTTAACAACTCAAAATTTAGGGGGTTAGGTGTGAATTAAACCTCAATTTCAGATCTGTTCATTAGCTCTTAAATCCATATTTTAACAACTTAAAATTTGAGGATATAGTGTGAGATTCACCACAACATAATTTGAACTAAGTCTAAATCATGATATCCAAGTCCATCCTTATATATGAGTATCTAATAAACCAAAAAAAAACCAAAAGCCCCAAATTTGACCACGAATTTACTCAATAATTTCAAGAATTAATGTATTATTTTCGAATTTAATAAAAAATAATATGGAAAATTGTTTCCTAAGACCTAAACATGTAATCCAACTATCCAAGTAACCAAACTATACTCACTAATTAAGAGAACAAAAGCCCTAAAAAATATGAAAATTTACTCACTAATTAAGAGAGGCTAATAGAATTCATACCTCAAATGCTTAGAAGGCAACATGGATGGAGGAAGAAGTCTTGGAGCTCCAAGTTTGTGTGTGGTCGACATGAGGCGATGTGCCCATTTAATAGTCGAAATCCTCTGACATAAGGAATCAATATATAGGTGATATATCGTCGACACCCGGTATTTGGATATACAGACTGATCTCGATATCCCACCCCCGTCGACACCGATATATCGGTGATATACCGTCGATATATCGCGATATAACCTTCCATGTGCGAAACTTTCTAAAATTGTTGCAGGAAGTTTCTCATATGACGCATGTTTAACATGCGCTATGTGAGAAAGTTCCTGAAACTATCCCGAAATTAATGTAGGAAGATTACTGTATATCGCATCTTCAAGATGCGCTACCTCTATAGTTCCGAAGAAAAAAATATTTCAAGTAAATGTAGCTTCGATGTAATTTTTTTTCGTAATACCGGAAAATTTAATTAAATCCAAAGATACTATTAAGAATTTGATTACCACGACAATTTTCTTTACAAAGAAACCTATCGGCATACAGCCGCAAGTCCCTCCCTCCCCGTCCCCTCTCCTGTAGCGCGCAGGTCCCTCACTCCCAGCGGGCAGCGGCCCAGCCCTCCTTCCCGCTCTCCACCAGCCGCAGGTCCCTCCTGCTACCAACCCAGACCCAAAAGTCCCAGCTTCACGTTTGCCCTAGACGGACCACCCCCACCGCCCTTCCCTTCCCCCCCCTCCCGAATCTCTCGACCTTACCACCCCTTTTCCCAAAACAAGGAAGCTCCACTCCACTCCCTTCCCTCACCCTCTCTACGCAACCATACACCGCCTCTGCAGCGATAACCGCAACCGTCGTGACAACTCTCCCCCTTCCTTTGCTTCTTGGAGCGAACGCATCACTGTACGTTGACCTCTACCAAAACGTTTAATCAGTTCTACATAATACGTAACTTCACGTTGTAATTCGTGGGGATTTTGTTGTCTGTTGCTGTTTTTATAATTAAGAATCTCCTGTCACCTTCTTTTAGTTACTGTCTTTTCGAGCAATTTGCGGTGGTCATGTTCAAATGATTCCCGCTTTGCAACGCAACGGTAGCCTTATTGATTTTCTGTGCACCTCGTGTTTGTCCAAGATGAATTAATTTGCAAATGGACCACATAATCCAAAGTTCACTTTAGACAATTTTAGTTCTGCATGTGTAATTGCAACATGATTAAAGGGCCGCACAACATCTTGTTTAGTTAAAACGCTTTTTTCCCATTTTGTATCCGAAGAAATCGTGATGTCGTTAGTGTTTTCTTAAACAATGTAGATGCACACTGTTGCCACCTTTCCTATTTTTGCTAGTTATGTCTCTAGTATCATTGCATGTTTTGATTTGTTCCCTTAGATACTTCAATCCAGTGTTTGAAGATATATGCTAGCTTTTGTTATCTGTTATTTTATAAGTGTTTCAAGATGGTATCTTCTCTTAAAGATTGTTATGGACTGATAAGATAATGATCTAGGTCATCTACAGATGCTTATTCCAAAGAGCTCATGACATGGATGACGGGCTTGTGACAAGACAAGAGATACATTTCAATGCATCATAATCACTTTGTCATTGTATGTAAGAAGCATCTCCTGGGGCTGAACTGACTTTAATTCGTTATGGCGTGGAGGAAGATCATGAATCTCACAAGTCAGTCATACAATAGTCTTCTTAAGAAACTTATTATCGACGGAAACAAGCATCCTGCCCCATCCATGCTTGCTGTGTATCTCAAAGAATTTGGGATGACTGGGATCAAGACTGTAAACATTGTGTCATTGTATTTGTGCAAGCACGATATATCCAAAGCTCTAAATTTCATCAAAGAGAGGGGCTTGGAGAAGGCATCATGTATTGTATCAACAATAATTGTCGATTCTTTGGTAAAGAAAGGAAGAGTTCATGATGCGGATGATTTTATCAAGGAGAGTGGAAAGAAAGGTTCTACTTTAGATGTATTTGCATACTCAATTGTTGTTGACGGGCTTTGTAAAGAAGGACATCTTGAGAAAGCATTGGATCTTTGCGCAATCATGAAAGAAAGGGGAATCTTTCCAAATGTGATTACATATAATGCCATCATCAATGCTCTTTGTAGACAGGGATGCCTAACCGAGGCATTTAGGCTATTCAACTCTATGGAGCTAATCAATGTTTATCCTACAATTACCACGTACGGTACACTTTTATCTTGCTTATGTGCAGAAGGTTTCCTCGAGGATGCAATACATTTATTTGAAAAAATGCTTCATGATGGTATAACTCCCAATGCACACATTTACAATTCATTGATATATGGACATTGTAGATTTGGACAGATGGAGAAGGGTCTACAGTTGCTTCATGAGTTGGAATCAATATGCTTACAGCCTGATTGCTTTACAGTTAGTGCGATTATCAATGGCTTTTGCACGACGGGTGACATGGAAGGTGCCTTAGGATTTTATTCCAGATATCAAAAGGACACGCCTCCTGATTTTTTTGGTTTCTTTAGTTTGATTAAGGGACTATACTCTAAGGGTAGGATGGAAGAAGCAAGGAGTATATTAAGAGACATGCTTCATTGTCAACCAGCACTTCATTTTATAAATCAAATTGGAGATAACATTGATGTGGAATCGTTAACAAGCATTCTTGGTGTTTTTTGCGAGGAGGGAAACATCAAAGGTGTCATGAGCATCCTCAGCGAAATCGGCTCTATTTCATTTCCTTCAATGAGATCAAATGGAATAAATAGTCACAATAATGCCAGAAGGAAAGATATCAAGTCTTGGCCAAATTACATGGGGAGTCTTCCTTCCACCGTTCCTCCCCCACCTTGGCGACCTCAAGAACATGATAGTGATAGTATATGCACATTAGCCACTTCTCATGACATGAACTACATGAACATTGGATCAGAAATGATGAAGAATGAAGAAGTCTTGAGATACAATGAGATACCAAGACCCGTTCCACATGACTTCTACACATATTATTCTATCATCTCGTCGTTATGTTCAAAGGGGGAGCTGCAGAAAGCCAGAAATGTAGTAAAAACAATGTTGTTAAATCTCAAAGTTTGTTGATCTGTAGAGCCCATACACCACTTAATTTGCTAAAAAAATCGTCGATCTTGTTCACATTGGTTGATTCACAAAACTGAGTGGAATATTAATATGTTTAAAATTTCTAGTGGCCATGTCTACAAATTTTTATTGATTTCTTTTGTCTTGCTTTTTCTGTGTAATATTGTGATTGGGGACAGAATTGGGTTTTGATATCGGTATTTTGGTATAGTTATGTTTGAATATGCATCATGGTTTATGTGCCCTCATATGGTGGACCCTTTTTTAATAACGTTAAGATGGATCATCTTAGCCAATTTGCTTATTGCTCTCCCGATGTTGAAAAAGGATTCTATGGGTATGAAAGAAATAATTCGATGGTATGTAAAAGGCAGCAGGCATAAAAGGCATTTTCTGAGAGACGTCCTCAAGAATAGTCAAACATGCCAATTCCTTTAGCATTCTAAACATATCAATCCTTTGGAAAGTTATTTGGTGAATGTAATTACAATCACTCAGCTCGATTTTGAGTCATGGGTATCAGACCTTTAGTTTAAAATATGGAACTCAGGTTAGACTCAGTAAGTAGAAGTAATTTCCACTGAACCATAATATAATGTTTAAATTAATGTTAATAATGTAAGTAAATTGCTTTTTAAAAATAACATAGGCAAATTTAGGGGCATTGAAGAAAACAACAAAAAGTTTGTAGCTTGAGTCGGACATGTGCCGTATCTTGCTTCTGGCATGCCATACGTGTGACTTGTCAATGTATCTTCATCGCTCTACAGATGAGACAACTTGTTGCTTCTTCTCCTTTCACGATTGAACATGATTTTGAGGACTTGTAAGATAATAATTATATATACAGGCCCTTTCACATAGGATGGGATCATTTTTTTAAATTGGAATATGAAACACTGTGGGTGATTGAATAATCAGAGTGGGGTTGCTTCATAGAAAGAATATATCATCGAATTTGTATACAATAGTTTCACTGGAATCAATCAAGAATATATCATCGAACTTGTATACAATAGTTTCACTGGAATCAATCAAGAATATATCATCGAACTTGTGTAAGACATTTTCACTGGAATCAGTCAATTGATATGATCATGGGATATATTTGAGAAATAAGAATGAATACGTACCTTTAAAAAAGAATGATCATGCTCTTAATCGAACATACCTCACTTGAAGCAATCGTGATGATAAAGCAAGAGATGAAGAGGATCATACTACAGTTTCTTGTCATTGGCTTTTCAATTTGGTGGCATTTGAAAGTAGTATTTGTAGATTACATGGAGGTTTTCAATGTTTAAAATGATGACATTTTGGGGATTTTAGTTTTGGTACTATAACCTTTTGTCAACATCCCCTCTTTTTATTAAATGATGAAACTAACCTTTTTGTTATAATTTATGTAAGGCATGATGATTGGCTATTTTGTCGTCATTTTTATTAATTGCATAAAAGAATCGGTGTAGAGGTGGGTTCTGAATTTTCTGATGTAAGGATGTTTTGAAAGATCTAGCTCACAAACAATTCCTAGAAGGTAGAATATTTCAATCAATTAGTCTTTATGTAAAATGGAATGAAAATGTATTATGTATCAAATGTCAGGTATTTCATCTGTCCATAAGATGAAAGACAACCTTAATGGGACTTGCATAAAAATATATGTGATGCTGCTGTAGTCTGACATAACCTGGGCAGGCTGAATCAGGCTTTTCTAAGATGATGCGGTTGACATTGCAATTGAAATTGGGGGAGAAACAGATAATTAGTATTGGTGGGTTTTTATAATATTGGCGTGCATAATGTTGCACTCGATCTTTCATGGTTCCAGTCAATGGTTTCACTCAGGAAGAAGTTTTTTGTTTTGTTTTGTTTTGTAAAAGGGGAGATGTTTGCTATGGTGATCTAGACTGTATTTGACAGTAATTTACAAAACAAGAGTGAGACCTCACTTGAATGTGAGGGGCTAATATTGAAGGGTTTCAGTATATATGCAACAAGAGAAAGATATCAGCAAGATTTTAGCTTTTGCTCATTTGATAATTAGTTTAATCCAAAACCAAGCCTATTGGGTATGGCAAGCACTCACTCATCAACTGAAAAGAAGTTATTTCAATCCCATAGAGATTCTTGCTAACTTCTTTCCACTTGATCCTGACTAACTTTCATCTCTCTGTGGAATGAAACCTTCATCTCTTATGATGTCATAAGATATTTGCCATTCCAAAGATCTTGCTTTATGCATATATTCCATGACATTTTTATTTGATAAACAGTTAATGTTAATTCATTTGCTTATTGTAGAGATCAAGATGGAAGAAATGATAGGAAAGCTCCCAGACCACCTTCTGATTGAAGTTTTTGTCAGGATACCAATTTCTGAATGGTCTGTTATATGCTGTGTCAACAAACAATGGGCTGCTATAATTCAAGGGGAGTGTTTTTGGCATACTGCTCTCATCAGGAGATGGCCATTGGCTAAATTAGGGAAAAAATGGCCTGGACCCATTCCACGAGGCTCAAGCAGAAGGTAATCATTTCTAGTATCAACTAAGCTAACACTATGTATTGCTGCTCAAGCTTTACCAATCATTATGCTTTGTTTTCAGGGTTTTTATTAGTTGTGCCCGCCCTACCTTTTTTTAGAATATCAGGTGTACCCCTACCTTCTTGCAAAATTCACAGTTCTGCCCTTCTCTTAAGGTAAAGTAGGGGCATAACTGATATTACAAAAGACATCACTGTGAATTTTGCTAAAAAGGTAGGGGCACAACTGATATTCCAAAAAAGGGAGGGGCATAACTGATATTGCAATACCTCAGACGGGCACAACTGATTAAAACCCTTGTTTTTAAGGACATTTGAAGGAAGAGAATTCAGACAGCCTGCAGTTGTTTTTTCTTTTTTAAGGGATAAGCAACCTGTTTTTTTCCTGTAATGTACTAAGCCTTCTCCCACTACAAGTAGGGTCGGCTACATGGATTCTTGCTCAAATCCATGTTGAAAGATTCGACTATTTTTTATGCTGGCCGTCGACTACCTAACGCAATTACTGCGAGAGTGGGATTTGAACCCTGGTCTTTTGTGTCGTAGACACACTGTACATGGTCTTTTGTGTTGTATTTTGACAAAATGTACACTAAAAATATGACATGAATGAAGGATATGAAATTTATCCTCAAGCGCATCACGGAAGCGTGATCGTCGTATCGGATACGACGAAGAATGACTAGTCGTACTAGTTGTTCCATTGCAGCGGAATTTAAAAATTTTCATACGATGAAACCACATGATCCAAGAACATTTCTTGGATCGTTTCATCTATAACCACATTAAGTATAAAGAATATCTCTTGAAGCGTGGTTGATCGAGTCTCTAAGAGAAGAGACCTCCTGTCTTAAGTCCGATCGTCGGTGAGATCGCTTGCGAGCGCGGGGATGAACCACGTTGTCCTCGCAATCCAAGAAGATGATCCAAGCACGGTTGCTCATGATCTCGTCGTACGAGATCGAACGTCTCCTTCGCGAGCGTAGTACTCCAAGAAGACGGAGAATCGAAGAACGTCAAAACGGCGGCGCGGTGTCGAGAGCGTCGATGAATCTCTCCTCTAGGGTATGGTGGATGGCCACCAAAAATAGAGGGAGAGAGGGCTGTCGTGTATGAAGAAAGAGAGAGAAAGAGAACTTCAATATTCCATCTTCAAGAGAGCAAGGTATGCCTCTCTATTTATAGGGTTTTGGGATCCATGGATCTCAATCCATGGGACATATAAAATCAATGGATGAGATTGATTTATGTCTAATCCAATGGTCAAGATTGTTGTTGTTAAAAACAACAAATTTGGATTAAAATATATTTGACAAAATCAAATATAAAACAATCCTAAATTATACCAATAAATAAGGAGAGAATATACATGGAGATTTCATCTCTATGTACCTTCCATGTGGACGGCCACCCATTCCAACTAGGAATTGGGTGCCGCCCACCCTTTCCATATGGAGAGCAATCTCATGATAATTCATGAGATTGCATATCTCCATGGAAATCTCTCTTTATTTATTTGCAACAAATTTTGTTGGGTTTTATTCTTCAAAAATAATTCACAATTATATTTGAGAATATTGCAATCGTGCCGTGGAAAAATTGTGAATCATATTCGTAACCCAAAACAACGTATAATTTACATTGTCAATTAATTACACAATGTATATCCAATACACATAATAATTAATCAGCACATATAAATCATAATTAGCTCTCTCTAATACATTATAAATCACATTTATAATATATTATGAATAATTGGATATTTCTATCCACATTATTCTTATCCACAATAATTAAATCACATTTAATTATATTGGATAATTTCTTCACACATCAAGATGATTAAATCACATTTAATCATCATTAGCTCATATGGAATTATTCTTGAACCCTTCAAGAATAATGCGATTTCTTCGCAGATACTTGGAGATAAGGACAATGCGATTGCATTGTTCCACGTATAGTGACTTGGATGTTGAGATCATATCTCAAATCCAGATCCCATGGACCTCTCACTGATGCTTGATCAAATCAAGACCGTAGACCTAATCTTCTCATTGTATCTGAATCTCATTCAGATCAATGTCCACTTTATGGACCAAGATTAGGTCACTTCTCTAATGAGAGGAGTCACTAAAATCCAAACCTGTTTCATCACTCCCTCGGAATGGAAGCGTCATGGTTATACAATCGTTTATGATCACATCACCCTCATGTATTCCCAATACCTGTACATCATACATACTGGAAGACCTATGATCATTCTGAAGATAAAGATCACTTTTACACTATCATCTTCAGGGTTTGATCATTAAGTTTCTCAATCTTGATCACTGGGATTTGGTATAGATCATATGCTTTCACAAAGCATATATCTTACCTTCAAATTCATGTCATGCTTCCAAAGCATGACCACCATGCATGGAATTTGATCAGTCCCAATACCTCATGAGTGAGCTCATGTCTCCCAGTTCACAAGTGAACCTGTATGATCCCTTTGAGAGATCGTATTACTCATATGTCCTTACATGCACACCAGCTCACCGGTGTATAGACCTTGGTTAGGTCATCAACCTATTGGTCTGTCAAATGTACACACTCAGACATATAGCAATACATCCGTCTCTGGTCAGAGGATTCATGCCTATGTTGAGACAGTATTCAACATAGGTCTTTGGTTATCTCGATCTCGTTAAGTCAACCCATTGACTCAACTAACCTGACACCTCCGAATCACTATTCCCATGCAGAGGACCTGCATCAAGAGGTCAATCAGATATCAGCCATTTGAGATAGGATTGCCATCTCCTACTCAGGCTGGAGATCATCACTTAATAATCATTTGACGATGCTTGATGAGTCCTCTATCTAACTCCTTAGATATTCATCCAAGCATCGGCCTCTATGATTCATCCAAGGAATCAACAACTGTATGATCATCAAGTTGGCCATGGTACATAACCCTTATTGTACAGAGGGACCTTATAGTGCATTCATTCATTCAATCTCAGAAAGGGAGTGAAAAAATAATCAATAATTTTCATTGATAATTTATTCATTACAATAACATTTATTGTAGAAATGGTTCGCCCGGGGCTCACATTGCTAACAATGAATTCTAGTTCAGATATATGCAAAAAAACTCTTCTACTGTTGAGTAATATATTGTTACAATTCAATAAAATTTTAGATCGTCAATGTGTCAAGATTTTCATCTTAGTTTGTTCCGCATCTTTTTTTATTCGAAAAGGGAGGTTGTGTGGGATGCTTATAGATATGCCTGCAGCCTCAACAACACACATGCTTAAATGCGCATGGATTGCATGCAACTTCTATATATACATGCTTACACCTGTTTGTGCTCAGTTACATATTAGTTTGTTTTTTGGAATAGCATGGTTGATCTATGCATCAGTTTATTGTACTGACTTTCAGGAGGTATGCAGCCCTACATGCTAGTGAGTGCATTGTCTCAGCAAACAGTGATGCTGATGAACTCATGGGTCATGTCTATTTGTATTTGAAGGAGCAACTCGAGCTTTCAATGCTGGCCCCGGCTCCTTCGATACTTCATGGAACTATTATCGGTAGGCTATCGGATTCCTTGTGATGATGTTTACCTGATGTTTGCTCCTCTTCCGATTTATGAAAGCTGCAGTGACAACCTCTTTCCAGTCAATATGTGCCATCTACTTTCCCAAGTCCTTGTTATTACTATGAAATTCTTTCAATCGTTTTTTGACTTTCCTTGTGCAGACCAGTTCATAGCTTGTGGTACATCTAGAGACAAGGCCTATGAACTTGCTACGCAAATCTGGCTTGCTGCTATTGATCATATAGATGAAAATCTTCACACATTTATGCTGTTGAAGCATCTAGCACTTGAAGAAGTGAGCAAACGAGAAGTCCTCTGTAAACAAAAATGCAGTGTCTTTTTAATTTTTACAAGAAATTCTACAAATTTCCTCAGATTCGTAATTAAATTTTGGTAGAATATCATTGGTATTGTTGTCACCTTCACACGATTCAATTTATTCGCAAAGTGATGAGAACATCTTTTATAAAATTTATAAACTATAGGGTCGGTATTTGAGTTCCTAATCGAAGAATTTGAAAATGCTGACTGTAGAATTTGATATTTTGTTGAGTAATTTACTGGGAGGTCTCTTAACTTTCCATGATTCCATTTGATATCAACGTGATCCCCAAACTTACAAATATAGTGATTCGAGTCTCAGACTATTTTAAAGGTAACGATGCGGTCATCCGTGGGTCCAAATGATGTCGCGTGAAATAGTTTGGACTCTTATTGTTGAACTATAGATAACCACCATGGGATCACATTGTTACCTTTGAAATAGTTGGGACTCAAATCATTACATTTGTAAGTTTAGGGACCACGCTGATTTCGAATTGAAAGTTTGGAAACCTCCCAATAAATTACTCTATTTCGTTTTTGCTTGTACATGTATCTTATAGTTATCCTTTGAAAGTTACCATGTTGTGGTCGCAGGTGTTCCTCCCGTTTCCATACTCACGATCTCTGAGAGTACAGTGGCGAGTTTTTGATAAGCTATTAACAGACTTCCGGGACTGCTTCAGCCGCACTGATTATCACAGCATCTTGGCACATGCCAAACTGAACTTCCAGAGTATCCCCCCATCATGGTTGGGTTACTAGAGGCAAGATCTTGACTCTCCTCCCACACCCTTCTTCCTTGTGTATTGTATAGTATTGCGTGTCTGATTCTCTAAATGAATGCCAAACTGTATACCGTGTATATTTTGCTTGTCATGGTGTTGCCGAAAACACGTAAATATAGTAGGATGTGCTTTGTCAAGGAAATTTTATATTCTAATCCTTAGCTCCCACAAAAAAATGGGGGATTACAATGTAAGTCAATATATTTTTTGTATTTACATAACATTACTTGCTACAATATTTTGTTTTACATATTATGGTATGCCTCTGGCGATGGTTTGGACTGAGGACATTAAAAAGAATACAACATTTTGCAAATCGACCCTCTTAAAATATTTTTTTGAAGAGACCCCTCTTAAAATATTTATATCTATTTCATTCCACTTACGAATTACGATTTCCCTTGCTTCCTCGTTTCTTTCTTTGCCAGTCCTTTTTTGTTTCGCAAGTCTCTCAAAGCTTGGTGACAGTTACACACACATGTATGTGCGTGTATATGTACAAATGTGTGTGTGTGTAAATACTCACATATGTGTAGACATATATTTACACACACATGTATATACATATACATATGCATATGCATATAGATATACATACTTACATCCTTGCTCAATATGTATGTATATGTATGTATGTGTGTGTGCACGTGATAGAACTGGGTAAAATTGGAGGCAGGTGAGGACCTGGTCTACCAGACAGTTGTATGGGGGGTTTTGGCTACAAGGGTAATATGCAGTTGTGTGATAGCAACTGTGCGGGGAATGAGTGAGGTCTTGGGGCAATAAAGGCAGTTCATCAAGGTGTATGGTGGTACTGGTACAGGGGAAGGGCGACGGGGTGCTGGATGGTGAGGGCTACAGGAACACGAAGAGTGGTGCAATAGCTCAAGGACGGGTAATGAGGTGTTGGGCAGTGATGGTGTGTGGAGACCGGATGAGGTCATGTGGGCATATGGGAGGATGACGAGGTGCGCGTAGAGTGGTGTGGTGAGGTTGAATATTGGGATGCCTGGAGGAAGAGGACAATGAGCCATTGGGCAGCAGGAGAGGTGGGGCGACGATGGATGTGGTGTAGGTGGTGGTGGTGGTGGTCATGGACATTCAAATAAGACGAGGGTTTTGGGAATGTAAAGAGGTGATGGTTGAAGGAGATTGCAATGGATCTAAATTGAGGAGGAGATGGATGGTGGGTAAGAGGACGAAACAAAGGATGTAGATACACTATAAGGCCTTACTTACGCCTACGTGCCCCTAGTCAGGTTATCCTTTCCCAAACTGATAAGTTTGAATTGCTACCTTTGTTGTCTGTAGCTTTATATTATATTTTACATCATTTAGGACAGACCAATGATGTATAACAAAAAAAAATCAATGATTATAGCTCAAGAACTTATCTAGAATATTTTTTGATCTTATACCAAATAAAACACCATTTAATCCAGGTTTGGCAAGAGGAAGAGATGGAGCTGATCCTCATGTTGCCATTTAAAAAATAAAATGGCCTTTCTCCTTTGTTATTTATTCTCAGAAGCTAAAAAGTGACTTATCCTTTGTTATAACCGTGATGTGATCGTTTATCCTGGGATAGTCTATTTCAGAATAAAGTGACTTATCCTGCAAACGAACAAAGCCTAACTTGATTATGGTAAGCAATGGTTTCTGCTTATCAAGATAACTTAATCGATTTTGATGCAGACATTGATTTGATATAGCGTCTTTGATTAAGATCGACCTAGTTGTCTTGATCTATGACTTGATGCAAATGTAATCATATGGAAGGATGGACATGTTCCAGTGATAGTTTGTTTTTTGAATAATAAGTATCCACATTTCTATACATATGTGTCCCCTCAAGAACATCATACCGCATTTTTCATATTTGTCTGATTTCCGTACACTACTTAGATTAACAGATATGGATCATGTCAGTCTCACTTGTTCTTCACGATAATATTTCAAGCTACAATCAAATTAAAAAAAGCGAACATCAAAAAGATATTCTTATCATAATACAATGAATATAATATATAAATAATATTACATCACATCACATTTTTTTTACCGAGATTACTGCCCTTCGAAGGGGGATATCCATTGGGGAAAACCACCAAAGCAAAATTACTTTTAACCAGTTCCTCGCCCTCTCTCGATCTCCTGCGAACAGCGGGGATCAACTCAACATGGCATGCGATGAATCCGCTCACAGCGATGAATCCACGAACATCGGAGATCAACTCAAAAAGGTCAAAATATGGATCGTATCATTATCAATATCCGATTTGATTCAATCCATTAATATCATCTAATTTTATTGAAACCTCTCTCTTCTTCCTAAATCCCCAAACATACATTTCGTCTTTCTGAATCCCCAAACGATTCCTTTTTTTCTTTTTAAATCCTCAATCCACCCTATTTTCTCTCTAAAATCCCCAAAACAACTCCAACTTTTTGTCACTGACTCAATGCCAATAGGCAATAACCTACAATTCAAAACCTAATCTTTCTCAATGCACTACCCCATACGACATTACCACTGCCCTGCCTCCCCTGCACGTGCACCGTCACCTCCCTTCCCCGTGATCGATACTGTAATGTCCCGGACTTAGGTCCCCGGTCCGTTATCGAGGAAAACTAGCCCTGACAACTTGTTAGGTATGGGCTCAGATGGACCCGTTGGCAACCACCCAAAATGCTTAAGTCTAAGTTGACAAGTAGTAATCCACACCACTTAAAAACCACATGCACACTTTGTGAGTTTTCCATGTGGTACTATGTTTGGGGTTAGGGTGTTACAGATACCGCCTCACTCTCCCGATGTGCGATGCCTTCCTCCCACTGATGTTTTGATCCATGAGCTTGCTGACAACGCTTCTCTCTTCTGCACGCGTGACACCTCCCTCATCCACGTGCACCACACCCTCCGTCCCTCTTCTCCCTCTCACATGAACCCTCTTGCACGCGACGCTACCCTTTGTCCAATGTGACCTCAGCTATCTTAGTTAAGGGTGTACATTCGCCTCTCACTTCTGTTGCCGTATCGATCTTGGATAAATGATAATATGCTTTGATACTCTATGCTTGTTCAACTATTTCTATGACAAGAAATTGCATGTGGATCCTATGCCTGTTCAATACTGTCTATGTTTGGGTTTATGTTATAGTGCAGGTTCATGCAAATCTGCAATTATAACAAGTTAATATAATAGCATGTTTATTTAATATTTCTATATATACTAAGTAGAGTGTTTACGTTATAAGATAGGTTTATGTTACGAGGTGAAAAGATGGAGCTTGGTTATATATTATTAAGAGTTCAATGAATTGTAGATAGTATATACATATGAGAGCGCTAAAAATCCAATCCAATTGAATACGTAGTTCGGCGGATTGGATTGGATTTAAATATTAAATGGATTCGAAAAGAAATCCATTAAAATTGGATTGAACAATGATTAAGTTAAAATCTGATCCACGTGATTCGGATATACTTGAAATGAATATAAAATACACAATCAATTCTAATTCATATATCTTATAGTATACACACAATATATTCTTTACAAAACATCAAATGTTATACATATATAAAATTTCTGAACTATAGTAGTAGTTGATTAATATTATAAATCCAATAGAAGAGGTTGTGGTGGAATAGTTGGTCAAGAGTTTGTGAGGGGTAATTAAAATCCATATGTTCAACTCACACTAACATCATTGTTTTGAAGAAATTCAAAATTGAATCACGGTTAAATTTTGGTTGAAACTGGTTGTCAGGTTTGAAACAATCAATTAAATAGATGATTTGGCTGATATCTAAGCATTCAAAACCCAACCGGTAAAAATTGATTAACAGGATGGATTCCAGGCTCATTCATTATAAATTTTTAATTCAAGAGCAAGTGATCTACTGGATCTGCTCGATCTATCACTGATAAAGACCTCTTATTAACTACCTCGACCATCTTGTTTATTCGCACATGATCTTTCAGCAGAAATAATGAGTGGGTAGAGTTTTTTCTCACATTTTTTCCTTTCTCCTTTTTTACCCTAGTTTAAAATATTTATATTACATTATTATTTCTCAAATTAGATTCCATTTGGAATTTTGAAATGCCATTTTTAATAACAGAAATATAGAACTTGGGAAAAAAACGCTGAAATGGAGATGCGGGGTATCGATCCCCGTACCTCTCGCATGCTAAGCGAGCGCTCTACCATCTGAGCTACATCCCCGTTTCGGACTCCATCAAATACTTCAAAATTCATTTTAATAGATTATCTCTACCAATGCTTCGACTTCCTTTTAAGGTTGTAATTGCCCGTGTATTTGAAATACCATCAATACCAACCGTTGTGATTATTTTACTCCACAATGCGATCGATGCAAGGTATTTTTTTCCCAATTTCTATCAACATGCCATCCGCCAAGGGCACGTTTGGTTATCAAGTTACTCTTACGTAACCCGATTTATTCCATGCATTTCTATGGATTGAAATTCTATCACAAATCAATGTGACATCACATCACATTCCTTATTTCAACACTTACGAACACTAATAACCATCCAAACATCTACTTTTTACATGAGGTTAACCAATCAAACCAATCCTATCCTAGTAACCAAGGGTCACTTTGTTATGTACACAAACAAGGGGAAGCGGCTCATGGAATGACACACCATCCATGAGCTACTAAAGATGGCAGAAGATGAATTTGACGTCAAAACTCTTGAGGAGATCGAAGGGAGGAAAAATGCGACATCTATCTGATCTCTCGTATGTGTCGGTAGTGAGGACCTATGGTGTGACTGCAGCCCAAGCACTGGTGTGGGCGGAGCCAGGGCCGTCCCTGAGCCTCGTCTCGAGGTGCAATGGCCTAGAGCCCCGCAATTTTGGGGGCCCATTTCTAAATTGTCTACATATAGTTAGTTTTATTATTTTAATTTCAAATACTAAGGATGAAAACGGACCGGATACGGAACAGATATGCCTATTTCTATATCCATATTCGCTTTATCTCTATCGAATACGAATACGAATACGGATACGGATATGACTCGGATATGCATTAAGGAAATCGTATCCTTAAAAATACGTATACGAATCAGATATTTATCGAATACGAATATGGATCGAATAAAGAGCGAACATAAATACAGATTAAATAAAGAGCTAATCCAAATATGAACCAGTGAACGAGTGAAACCAAATATGGATCCAACAAATATGGAATCTAAATACGAGTCTATTAATGATCACATACGAATACGAATTGATATTTAATGAAAGTTTACAATGATTTCAAAAATTGATAACAAAATATAAATAAGTTGCATCCTGACAAAATGGATCATCGAGATGACATGCGTTCTTAACCAGAAGCCAAAGGGGGAGATATAGTTTCGTAACTTTTGTGCGTGCCCATCTTCAAATAAACAGAAGTTTATTAATATCATGATATATTGTATATATAATATATAATACTAATATAATAACATGGGGTTGTGTCTTGTATTATATTAACTAATATATAAAATAATATTAAATGTTTTATTCTAATATCCGGATCCGGATCAAGATATTTAAGCTATTACCATATCTACATCCATATCCGAAAAATTTTACAATCCATATCCATATCTGATCCTTATTTGATTAATATTTGGATACGGATATCTGTGTCCAGTATTTTTTCGAATATTGTAAGTAGATATTCAAATATATCCGTATCTGTTTTCATCCCTATCAAATATCAATCCAATGTCTAAATGGTTACACATGTCCATTAATTATTTACATTTGCATGTGTCATTTGAATCTTCATATTCCTAAATGCTTAAAAATCCTTTGGATTCCCCAATGTCACATTAATATCTTAAAAGTTAAGACCCCACATTGAACTTAAATGTGTCTTTTGGAGACAAATATGATTTCCTCCTCTTGTGATTTACGATTTACGCCACTACTGCAATTTGTCTTGCTTTCAATTTATGACTTGTTGTTGTTGGGCACCTGCAAATCACGACCTCAGTTAAATATATTTTTATATTTGTGCATTGTAATTTTTCCCTTAGATCCATAAATCACGATTATTTTTTGGATTCACACATCTACTTCCCATATTTGTGTAATTGTAAGTAATCTCTTATCTTTTTTTCTAATAAATTACAAAATTGAAAGTTATTACACATTTAAAAGGGTTGGAAATGTGGCGTTAACCACTTGAATTGTTGTTATCTTTTTTACAAAAAAATCATCTCTCATTTCTCAATCACAGGACTTACGTTTCCTTTTTCAAAGTTTTTATTGTCATTATAATCAGATTTGTATTTGTGGTATGAATATTTTATGATTGGATTGTGAATAACCATCAAATAATCTTTTTAGGTAACTTATTTTGTTTTCCATAAAATTAAATTTTATTATTTAATTTAGGTTTCAATATTAATGCTAGTTGTGATTGAGAAGTTATTTTATTAACATATATAAGTTTGGATCTTGGACTGTTAATAGAAACTATCAGCTTGGCATGATTACCATGTCAAATAAAAAACTGATGACTTGATTATTTTTCCATAACTATTATTTTGTTGTCTGTTTAAATCATGTATTACTTTTATTGTATTAATTGTTTAGTGCTTCTTGCTTGAATGTTATTATTCTCTAACCATATTTTTCGACTCATATGATATGGAAAATAGACATTAAGAGATGGAACTCTTAATTTTTAAATATTTGTGTTATTGTAGTCAATAGATATGCATGCTTCTGTGCTTGAACGTTTTCAAAAATCCTAACTTAAAAAAACAATGCCGTACATTTTTTTCTAGCTATTTCCCATAACTTTTGTTTGTACTTACGTTCCTTGAGTTGCATTATATCCATAGATATCTATTTCGATTGTAGAAAATATTTTTTATAATTTTAATTCATTGCTTATTGTTTGACTCTCGTTGATCATAAACCTACATAGTTCTTATTAAAATTTAAAGATCTTTATTTATAAGAATTTTATAAATTAAAAAATTAAATTATTTTTTATAGGGACCCTTTTCTTCACTTTTGCCTAGGGTCCATGAAATGTCAGGGACGTCACTGGGCGGAGCTCACAGGAATAACAATAAGTTTGATAAACCACTGGCACAACTACAGGGACGAAGTTAGGATTTTCAATTCGAGGAGGCTAAGAGACAAGGAAAATACACTCCTATATTATATAAATGGATACTAAATTCTTATACTAAATATATGAAAGTATTTTATACCACTTTTTATGTTATAAAAATCTAATTTCAATAATTTTTTTATGACTTCACGTGATTTGTGAAGTAGAAAAGTTGTAGTAACAATGAATTGCTGCAAAGAAGAATTTAGCTGCAGATTGTTACTTTTGCAACGAACTTTTAATAACAGGGAGTAAGGAATATTTTAAAATAGATTATTAGCTACAGATTGTTCGATATTATGTTTAGCAAATTTTACATTGTTAAAGTAGTACAACAAACACATTGTTGATATAATCCTTTGCTACCCTACATTTGGTATGGGATTTTTAGACGGTTAAAGTCGTTGCAAAATAAAAAAATTGTTGCCACAATTAAAAAATCTAATGCTGCTAACATCAAAAAGAAATTATTTTTTTAAATAGTTCTATGATTTCATATTTAATTCTATTATGATTTTTGTTATTTTTGTTAATAATATTGTCTTAGATTGAAGTATTTATACCTCGTATTTTAACCTAATTCAATCTAATTTCAATTTACTTTAGAAAAATAAAGTTTTTTTGTCCCAACATTTGGTTGGCTTGTGACAAACAAAATTCTTCTTGAAATCTAGACATTCAATCAGGATGAACTTCAATAACTAATACGAAATATTAGATAATATTCTTCATAATATTTATTTTGTACATTTATTTCCAAATAATTGTGCATTGATTCCCCAAAGTTTCTCATATTTTATCTATTCCTTAATATTAAAAATAAGAAAACAATAACATAGTAATAGATAAGACGTTGTGATTGTTTCAAATTTTAAAGCAGTACATTTTTTATTACAAAGTTTACCCTGATTCATGGCCTACATAGGCCTAAATATTTTGAAAAAAATAAAATAAAAATATGTTCCACTGATAAACTTTTCTGGATATTTCTACTACCAACTACATTGAAATTTCAACTTGCTAAAAAATCAATGTAAGAAAATATGCCTCTTTTTGAGAATGTGAATATAGCAAAAAAATTACATAGAAGAAACGATATTTAAGAGAGAAATGGAGATATTATGTTGGAGGGAGAGAGAGAGAGAGTGATTTGAGAGGTCCAAACTAATATTAGAAGGTAATCTTAAGATCTTGACTCGAATTAATTTTTATATCTATTCATAGTAGTTAAGGACCTATATAAATAGATTCAGATTCTATTTTGGTAAGTTGGGAATTGTAAATATAAATTATCTGGGGGATGAGCCTCCGTGTATTATCTCGTGTCTCGAGGGACATGATGCATCGAAGTCCGAAATCAAGTGGAAAACCCAAAAACTATGAGGATGAATGGACATCAATCGATGACCATTTAGGGCCTGGTTGGGTTGGAGTGGGTTGGGTTATCCCCCACCTGACTGGGATGGGGATGTGGATAACCTGATTGTAATAGTAGGTGTTTGGTTGCAGGGGTGGATTGGGGTATTTTGCAATTACCGTGCTGTGCAAATTTTGTATATATTTTTTAGCCCTTAAACTTTCAGCAGTCTTTCAAAAAGTCCTGTTACATTAACGCTTTAGACCCTTTACTTTCATTTTTTTACATAATGGTCCCTCCACATGTCCCCTCATGTGGCTATGCACGTGAGAAGAGTGGCAATTTGCGGAGGGAACCCTTGACTGTTTTCATATTCCGTTATTGTCCACTGAAAAGTAAATATATTGTCCCCGCTATCTACGTTTCCATGCGTAGTTGTGGAAATGGGGAATTACGTTGAATATATACATGTACATCGCTAATACTTAATTTCTTACGAGACTATTTCCGTGAATATAACTAACACTATTACAATGTTATTAAATTGAGAGAACAATATTATAACAACCTGCAATATTGGTTCTAAATGACGTGTAAAAAAAACACACGGGCCATCAATGTTTGCATTACCATATAGAGCGAATTCACCATCTCTCGTTAAATGCGGCCAACGGCCATTAACAGGATTCAGACTTAGGCCACGCAGACATACATTACGATAACTTGCCAAAACCAAACTGACAGACTCTCCTCATACGACGTGCTTGTCAACAATACGATCATCCACTGTGTCGATGCCCACATGTCCCAGTTGGATGCGAAGTGTATCCACCATGTCTTTCAGCGAAGTTGTTGCGTCCTCAGCGTCGTCCAGCTCTGAGTAAACGAAGGCAAGCTCGCAGTCCTTGTCGTCTATCGTTGTCTTAGCACTTTCAAGTTTTCGTTGTAGTACGACATTCTCACGCTCGGCCTCCCACAGAAGGCCGGCTATAAAGGATAACTCATTTGCGTGATTGTCCGATGTCCTAGGAGCATCTGCGTAAGGCAGGCGAAACCCACAGCGAGTGGTGGAGCAGACATAGAAAATGCGCCTCAACGGGTTCTGTTCGCCCTGTTCGTACCTCAATGTCATAGGTATACCACATCCACATATTGCAGTTGGGTCCATTACCTGTTACATAGAATATATAACAAATCTGATGAACAGAAAATCCTCAATTCCAACAAGCAACAAGAAAATAGTACTACAAGCAACAACAAGTAACAACAACTTTTGCCTACGACATGGGACGACATGTGATACACTCGTTTTGGGCTTTCGACTACTCGGGGTGTTTAATCATCTCTCCTCCTCCTATTATTCCACATTGCACGAGCTATCCTGTCACGGAGGACCTCGCGGCGTCTTATGTCTTCCCGAAGAATGCCAACCTCACGTAGTTGATCTTCGTCCACAGCCTCCGGCACCATGTCCTCCTCGCCCTCTTCGTCGGATACTGAATCTCCACCATTTAATCAAACGAAGTTGTGTATGATACATGTCGCTCTAACTACGTCCATCTGTACTTCAAATGGATACGAGGGCATACGTCGAAGGCATGAGAACCTGTTCTTCCACACTCCAAACGTGCGCTCCACCACGTTTCGCAACTTCGCGTGACGATGATTGAACAGGTCCTTGTGGTTCTCATATAAACATCCACGTGCCCGCCAAGCCGGCAGATGATATAGCGATCCGCGGTATGGAGCGATGAAAGTGTCCGTGTTCGCGTAGCCGCAATCGACTAAGTATTTGCATCCATCTTGTACAAGTAGGGAGCCGCTCTCGACAGAGTCACGGAGCACCGTCATGTCGGCAAACGATCCCTCCCATCCAGTAACGACGTACGTGAAGCATAGGTTGAAGTCCACAGCGGCCATTACATTTTGTGCTGGAAATTGTTTCCTACACCTATACGTTCCTTGCATCTCCGGATCGACATGTGCTGGGATGTATGTCCCATCTATTGCGCCAATCACTCCCTGTGGCACAAAGTGACAATTTATAACAAAATTTCAAGAGTGAAACTAATATGATGATCATCCTTACTTTGAAATACGGGTAGTAGCGAGGATCTGCAGTGATCCTAGCTGCGGTGACAGGCGGAGCCAATCGTATATACTCTTGCTCCAATGTCAGTATCTTGGATAGGACATTTCTAATATGATGGGAAATGGTCTCAGCGCTATGATGGAATGATTCTTGGATTGTCCTATTTGAATGGCCATTACCGAACGCGTACAGGAACATGCAGACCTGCTCGTCGACATCCATATACCTTGTCGGTGTCAGCCCATGTTCCGATAATAAACGCACAAATCTCCTGAGCATAGGGGGCCTCATCCTGAAATTCTGAAATACCCTGTCGTCGTGTCCGTCAAGCATCTCCTTAATCCAATCACGACCTGTGAGTGGACGTGCAGTGGACGTGGAATTTGTCGAACACGTGAGTCCCACTCTTGTATAGCAATTGCTCCTACTACCGCAGCGCACGCTATGAGGACCTGTTCCTTGACATCACCGAAAGGATTGTAGCCACGTAATGTCATATTCTTAGCAACGACCCCTGTCAAGCTGTAATTTTGTGAAATATTTAATAGTTGTACTTAAGAAATTCTGCCTTATCAAAATGCTGCCTTATCAAATTATGCAATAAAACCTGCAACAAAGATTCTGCCATATAGAAGTATGCAATAACACCTGAAATGTTTAACGCCCAAATTCAGCCATATCAAAATATATAATAAAACCAGCAAGGAACTTGTTAGTCTCTCGCAATGAACCTGCATTGAATATGCAGTAAACCTGCAAAGATGTGATTTCTGCAAGAACCTGCAACAGAGATATGACTCCACTCAAACCTGCAAACAACAACGTATATACAGAAGATAAATATGAAGTCCTGCAACGCATTAAACATAAGATAACGACCTAGGATCATAACATAAATGTTGTCCAATGTCGAAACAAGTACCCTAGATTAGACATAGTCCATAATTCTGACGAACATAAAGTTCTAAACTAAAAAGGATTAAATCAGGGATGGATAATCCTCTCAATCCAGGCGTGCAGCTCTGCCGGATCACCCTTTATGTGGTAGTAAACATTGCGACCGCTCGTAGTCGCCAACTTATCTGCAATCCTTTCGAACTGGATACTATTTAGGTCGGGCCGCATCTGACTTATTTCCCTGCACGCAGCGTTAGCAAGTTTGTCCGGGTCCTCCCTAGCCTCAGCGAAAGATTTCGGAAGGTCGCCGAGGAAATTCTGCAACAACTCTTGGCCTGTTGTGCTCAATGTCCCCCCACTCCTTGCTTTCTTGCATGCTGATCGTTTACCTCGAAGGTCTCTCTTTCGAGACAAAGGCGTTATTGTAACTCCGTCGCTCTCATCCGCATCCTCTCCGGGTTCCGGCATACACTCGTCCAGATTTTCGTCAAAATCCAACTCTCTTCGACTAGCAGCTGTGCGTGAAGTACTTCCTCCATGCTTCTCCCTCCCAGGACGACTAGATGTGGCATGTGCGCCGGTTGCTATGTCTTTCACCAAAAACCTTTGGATCTCACCAAAGTACAGGAAGGGTTTGTTGCGGTATTTGCGGTATCTGTCTGGCACCTAGTGGTAGAAAAGTACAATCGATTGTAAAAGAAAGGAGATACTTCACAGATCCGTAATTTAAAAGAAAGTTATAACTCAGAACATACCTCAAACCATGCACTATCTGAAGGTGGAATTGGCTTGTTGTATACACTATCCCACCCCCATCCTGATTTGTTGCGTAGATACAAATAGGAGGAGTAGTCTTTCTTCAGGTTTTTCCATCGATACTGCAGTTGGATCTTCGTATATCCCCTTCCCGAACATTCGTTGAACCTTTTCGCGATCAAATGCCATCCCGGGAGGGTGAAGGTGCTGCCCGCCCACGAAGTCTCGTGCTCAAGCATGATGTCCACGAAAATTTTATCTAGCGCGGTATTCCAATGTGCATTTTGAGCACTTGCTGCGATGGGTGCATCAGAAGGACCGCCTACCTCGCCCTCGGTCGTGCCCACGTAGTCGGACATATCTCTTCATAATGGTCAATAGCATATCGGGTAAATTCATAATTAATCATAATGAACAGGCAAATCCACTTCGCTTCAAAGTGACATCACCATTGCAATGATACCCCCAAATCAAATTAATACAACAGTATTGGTGAACCCCCGATACATCTCATAATGGACCCAAGAACCCATCGTTTTCAAGCACCCAATTCATATCCAGCAGGTAAGTTTAAGCCCAAATCAAATGAATCACCATTGCAGTTAACACCCCAATTCAAATCCCGTAGGTACATGTAAGACAACAGTGGAATGAACACCCACTACCTAGTCAATTTGGATACCCAAAAACCCATCCCAAAAATGAAATGAGCACACACTACCACAGAGCCAATGAAACCCCACTGTTCTGTGACACCCAAATCAAAATAAAAAAACAGTGGATTGAACACCAACTACGAATCAAATTGAGGGCTCAAACAGATATCTTCTAATCAAATTGAGGGCTCAAACAGTGGAATGAACACCAACTACGAACCAAATTGAGGGCTCAAACAGATAGCCCAAAATTGAGATCTCCACCGTATCACACAAATCACCCGCAATCCATCTCCAGGCCCCACTCGAATGAAGAGCCTCATCCAATAAAAATACCAAATGAAATCAGCTACTCTTGTAAACGAAGTCACCTTTGCAATTAAGAGCATCATCCAATAAAAATACCCAAATGAAATCAACCGAAATACCCTTCTTTTTCAACATGAAATCCCTCTCAAGTGAACACCAAAATCCAAATGGATACCAATATCCAAAAGACAAACAACAAAACCAAAAAATCCAAAAAATGATATAAACGCCCCTTTCAAATTATGTCTTGCGGGATTTTATATTTATCCAAATGTACCCACACTCAAAAACACCCAAACAACCAGTACACACAATCATATATGTTGTTAGAGACGGTGCTATGAAAATGAAGGAAGAGCCACAAAAGGAACATCCACACAACCAGTACATGTTGAAATAGGACCACTGCAAATCAATAATCCTAAACCCTTTTAAACCTTATATTATCCTAAAACCAAAGTGACAGCATGATTTTAATCTAGACCCAATGATGACATACCCGACGATAACATATACCCACTCTGAACAAGTATAAAATCAGTGAAATCCAGAAAGTGCCAAAATGGTTGAATAGATCAAAAACACCCAAACAACCACTACACACAATCATATATGTTGTTTGAAACGGTGCTATGGAAATGAAGGAAGAGCGACAAAAGGAACAAGCAAACAACCAGTACATGTTGAAATAGAACCACTGCAAATCAATAATCCTCAACCCTTTTAAACCTTATATTATCTTAAAACCAAAGTGACAACATGATTTTAATCCAGACCCAATGATGACATTAACCCGATGATAACATATACCCAGTAGAAAATCAGTGAACTCCAGAAAGTGGGAAAAGGGTTGAATCGATCAAAAACACCCAAACAACCAGTACACACAATCATATGGAACTGAAGTAAGATCCACCAACCGGTACATTTTGAAATAGGACCACTGCAAATAATCAGTACACCCAAAAAACCAGTACACCCAATAATCATAAACGGTGCTATGGAAATGAAGGAAGATCTAACAAAGGAACGCCCAAACAACCAGTACTTTATGAAATAGGACCACTGCAAATTTGCTTGATAACATGGAAAACGCAAATCACATACATGTAATCCGTTACAAGAACACCCAACTTCAGTCCATAAAACGTGTAATGTGTTACAAGAACATACATCAGCCATGGTAAGGCATGTCGACATACCTTCCGAACAGCAAACCCAGGCAACGCGTAATGGCAGCCAACTTCTCCGCTCCAAGGACGACGCCGGCTGAGGCGAGTGCGTGTATGGCAACAAGGACGGTTGCAGCCAATTTATAGGGGTAGATCTCCTCTTCTACCCCCAGTGCCCTTCTTCCCCCTCTCAATGGATTTGGAGAAATCGGTGGGGCTGACGACTCGCACGACTGCGCTTGATGGCTAGACATCACTCCCTGTTACCGATGGAGGTGGACATGGCCGAGCCCTACTCTTCACACCCGCGGATGCTTCCTCCGAGGTGGACATACTTCTGACGAGGTCCTGGCGACGCAGCCTTCACGAGGACGCCTTTGACCATAGCCGTGTCCTCAAGCGGCAGCAACGCTCCGGGATTCCTGCGTCGATGGAGTGATGGCAGTGGGTGGGAAGAACGACGAAAGCAAAAGGACGATGGGGACGCTGGAAAGATCCCAATACCCTCTATCGCCCGCGATGGAATGACTGTTCACCTTTTGCAGACAAAACCCCTAACCCGCACTTGGACCTTCTCCCCAACCCCGCTCCCCCACACCACCTCCCGATGCCCCCAACCCCTACACACCACTATCCAAACGGGGGTTGGGTCGACCCAACCCGCCCCACACCAATATCCAAACGGGCCCTTAAGGTATGTTTGGTTATTAAGATGTGGTTGGTTGGGTAGCATCACATGAATAGTAGTTGTTTGAATTGTTACGAGGGTTGGAATAAGGAATGTGATGCGATTTTACATTGATTTGTGATGCGATGTCATGTTGATTTGTGATAGAATTCCAACCAAAGAATAGAATGGGGTAAATCGAGTTACCTCAGAGTAACTCGATATCAAACGAACCCTTAGGGCCCGTTCGATTTGGGAATAAGCAGGAATAAGGATGGGGAATAAGGAGAATAAGGGTCTATTCTCTGTTCGGCTGGAGGATAGGAATAAGGAGAATAAGGTGAAATAAAGGTAGGTAAGGTGAGATAAAGATAGGAATAAGAGTAAAATAAGATGGAATAATGGAGAATAGTCGTACCACTGGGAACCGTGTCAGGAGGAGAATTGGCCCTTTATTCCAAGGCTTATTCTCCTACCAAACAGGGCCTTAAAGTTCGGAGAAGCACCTTGCAAAATTAGCGAGGAATGACTCAAAATCCGAGATAGGTAACGATTGTGATGTACTATCGAGGATAATGTTTCGGACTACCCATTTTCCATTATTCGGATCCAATCTCAGGATCCGAATAATGAGTGTCGGATCCGCTATGGTGTTATCGTCGTCCACTATCTCCCTATAAATCGTCCGCCCCTCCCTACAGACGAAATCTAGGGTTTCCATTCTCGCAGCAGGACGTCGGCGGAGAACGATGGGCGTGTTCACCTTTGTCTGCAAGAGTGCCGGCGGCGAATGGAGCGCGAAGCAGCTCTCTGGTGACCTCGAGGCTTCCGCTGCTACCCCCTACGAGCTCCAGAGGAAGCTCGTCTACGCCGCCGCCGCTGTCGACTCCTCTGGGGGTGTCCAGTCCTCATTCTCCCCAGTCTCGCCTTCCTCCGCCGTCTTTCAGGTAGTCCCCAATCTGATCTGCCATCATCCTGTTCATCTGTTTGTTCCAATTATATACATTACTTCGATCTAGATTTGGTTTGATTACGCGTATCTCCAAGGATTGTTTTGTCGTTATGGTAAAATGTTCGGAATCCTCAAAGTTACGGAAAAGTTCTAAAGCTTGGATCTTTAATAAAATTCGTCTCTATTACCTACTTCCAACATGTTCTGCTTTTCCTAGCATTTTTGTATCTTTTACGGATATATGCGAGATATCGTGTTTAATTTACTATGTAACTTTATGTAAATTGCTGACTGTGCTGATATTCTTTTGCTCAATCTAACGCTTAGTGCGTTATTACCAAAATGTGCATTTCGTATTGTTCATTGTTAATAACGCGATTCACATTTTCCATCATCAAAACGCAGGGATATTAAAAGTAGGACATTGGTTGCATAAGAATCACAAGCTTGCAATTATAAACTCTAGGAATACTTTCTATCATATGTTTTAGAGTGTAATAGAGTAAGGAATGTTGGTAGCATGCAATTTGATGATTAATCTTAAAATTTAGCCATATTTAACCTTGTGATGCAGACCTGCTACATCAACTTGTTGCACTTCGTGCTTTTTGAGTATCACCCATTGACTTCCATATGTTTCCCTTTTAGAATATATATTTATGTTTAAGTATTGAGAATCTATCTGGCCGCCATAAAATCTATGAGATATTTGTACTAGCGCACCCATTTGTGCATTCTCCTGCTGAGGAATTAGTTTGTTTGAATATCAATCCATATCAGTTCTTTATACCGTATTTTTGTGTAAGACCTCGAGTCCTTTGCTACCTTATCGCTCCTGACCCACATGATTAGCTTCTGGATTTACAGAATAGATTTTTTAGCCTCTAAACCGATGGTCTTCAATCCATTCATTGTCTCTCCTGATATAACTGATGTCTTCTGTATGTTTAACATGGTTCAATGTTGAAGGCATATGCTGTGTTCTTCATTAGTAAAATGTTTCTTGAGGCTGCCTGCTGGCACTTTTGGTGCAGTTGCCTCTTTTCAAATGTATTCTGGCGAGGTCTGTGATGCTAGTTCCAAGATATCACATCATAGATTCTATTGATTTGGGTGAAATTGATGGTTGGTTAGGCTGATATTTATGTGGATTGCCTGATAGTTGCTCCTTGCACGCTGCCAATTTCTCTGTTAATTCGGTCACCTTGTTGATAGATAAGATTATTTGAGAATCTATCGTGCATCGTTTCAAGTTGTCTTTGTATGATGAATATGAAGTGATTGAATCTGTTCCTCACTCCCTCATGACCTCAAGATTCGTAATTGCAACTGATGACATACGAGTAAACTTGCTGGTCTTCCAGTTTATTGTTGTCTTGAAATAACCTATTTTAATGTTGTTTGTTATGTCTGCATTCTAAACAGAATTATCTATTCGGATTTCTCTTATTTACAATCTAAATGACTTGTTCACAAAAATAATAACCTTTTGTACATGGAATGGTTATCTTCGTAATTGCTCGTGATTATCTTCTGTGATGTTCAGTTACTAATCTTTGTTGCTACAAACTGCCAAATTGTCTAGGTGATTATTGGTGGTGGTGGAGGTGGTGGCTTCATCAGTAGTGGAGGTGGTGGCGCTTCTGCAGGTTCTGGTGGAGGTGCCTCAGCTGCTCCTGAGGCACCGCCGGCAGAAGAAAAGAAAAAGGAGGAAGAGAAGGAAGAGAGCGATGATGATATGGGCTTCTCTCTCTTCGACTAATATCACTACTTATTTCTTGTTAGAGGTTATTATTATTCAAGGTGAAATGGCTATGTAGTGACACTGAAGGTTCTGTAGTACTTTATGGTTTTTGATACCACTCTCCCTTTCTATCTTCCAATTTCTGTCTGAGTAAATGTTGGTTACTTCAATTCTGTTTCTCAATTTGCTGCTTCGCTTGTGGATTGATGAACTCCAGAGTTTGAATAGCGTGCTGTTGATTTTCAATTATTTTTTGTATATTTCTTTGCTGTGAAGTGCTTGCTCATTTTTATCCAAATTGGTATCTGTTCCCTGTTTTATTTGAGTTGAGGGTGAATCATGGTAGCTGATGAGTAATTTCTTTGTTCCAAGTTGGCATAACGATGTTGCTATGGAACATAATGTAAGCTCATTTTGTCCTCTTGAGTATCACAATCACTGATTAATCACATCCCATGACTAAGAGTGGATCATCGTGTATGAACTTCAACATGGTGCTCGATGAATGGCAATGTGAATCGGACATAGTCAAATTCAATAAGCTTGCAGAGAATGATGTTTTTGAATGGTAGAATCTCATAATCTTATGCATCATCTCTGACCAAGGATACTGTTTCTGTGATAGAGGTTAATCCTAACAGTGTTGCATATTAACCATACAATCAGTTCATTAAAATGGACTTTAATTATCTGACTAACATTAACCTCTTGCAGGTAGGGATGCAAACGGTCGGATACAGATACGGATATAGGTATTACCATATCCTTATCCGTTTTTAATACGAATACGGATGTGGATACGGATATTGACGGATATTAAAACTATCTTACCATATCCTTAAAAAACGGATACGGATGTAAAACGGATATTGATCGCACACAAGTAATGTTAGTAATACTCTATAGAATCAACTTAAATATATAAGAATTGGATGGAAAACACATGATATTAATTTACTAAATGTATTTCTATCATAAAAATTATATACATATGGTAAAAGGAGGTAGAGAGTTATATTGTATATGGTTAAAAATAAATATGTGACTATATTTATATACGAAAACGGATATACGGATACTGATACGGATGTTTGCGGATATCAAAATGATATCCATATCCGTATCCATTTTAAAACAAATACGGATACGGATGTCAAAATCTATATAAAACGGATACGGTGACGGATCGGATACGGATATATCCGTATCCGTTTGCATCCCTACTTGCAGGTCTCCAATATGTAAAGGAATGAATGCTCCTATAGGGCCTCTCCTATTGATATTGGTTACAATGTCTCCACTTTTGTATTGGTCGAATGCATATTTAATAGATACTCATTAGATAGGCAAATGTCCAGTTCAATCAAATGTGATATCTACATGTATGAAAATGTACTGATATTCATGTTCCGTACGAGAGATCCTCTCATATCCCTGTTGGAAAGAAATAAATGCCTAATCAATCACCACAAAAGCAGCACATGATGAAAAAAATATTGATATAATGGTGGTAGATCACATCTCTCGGTTACTAAAGAAGAAAAGAAATACAACTCTCTCAATTGCTGTGCTCTTTCCATCACTTTTCTTTTGTTATCTTGTGTTGTAGTAAATGACTCCATCTCTTTCAAGGATTTTGTGGATACCTCTATCACATTAGAAATCTAATTTCTCAAATAGAAATATCATATTCCTAATAAGTTCCCAATTGAGTTGCTTTTCAGGGTGATCTTCACGTCATTGTAATTTTCCACAAGAGAATCCTCATTATATGCAATCTTCTCTAACGATAACTCACCCTCTCTGATTTTTGCACCTATCTATTGAATTAAGTCTGAATGGTGCCCATGTATTTAATTTTCATTTTTTTTCATTTACTTATCTTTATTGAGTCACGAGATTAGGAGTTTGGGAGGGGTCTTCTCGTTGTTATAAAAGGGTAAATTGCATCATCGACACAACTTAGTGTTATGCCTTTTGACATCACATGTCTCTCATGGTTAGAGAGTACGCTATCACCCTATAGGAATGAACAACACTTGCTTCATTTTCTTGTATGCTCATGCAATATAAATGTTAGCAACTTGTAGCTTTCTCCTTGTACTGCTCGTCTTGGGAAAAAATAGGGTTCTATCACTTATCACAACTCACGTCTCTTCTTTCAAACTTGTGCACATTATTCGACATCCTCATTCCTTGTGTCGCTATGATCTTAATCTTAATGGATCATTGTAATTGTTGGATATGTGACTTTATGCAAACAATCCCTATCAATTACAATGTTATCGTGTCTCATTACACGATCTCCTTTCATCCGTTGTTAGTAGGTTCCTTAGGCAGCTTCTGTTTGTTTCTCTGAGTGAGCATTGTTGCTATTTCTTCATGGTTTATGAGGAATACACACTTGATTGCCGGGTCGTGTCCTCTCATCAACGTCCTCGCTCTAATACAAGTTGTTAAGGAAGAACAAATACACAATCAATAACAATAAAAGCATGAGAAGAAGAAGACACATTATATAACGATAGTCGATCACCTCTTATGAGTTATGACAATTGTAGAAAAATCAATAAGAAAAATAATAAATACAACTCTCTCTCCTCCCCCTCCTCGTTGTTTTCTTGTGTCGTGATAAATGACTCCATCCATTCTATTTTTATAGACCCGGATATAATTTTGAATTAAATATAACAATCAACCTAAATGAATCAAGATCCTAGTGAGATTCCATCATATGTAATCAAATTTCTTTCAAATATTGACTGAAATCCAACTTTTATGTAACGTCTCGAGGCCTAGGCTCAGTCTGTTATTGGGATTACTGACCCGGAAAACCTATTGGGCTTGGACCCAACTGGAGCCCTTGACCACAACTCAAAATGCTTAATCTCGGGTTGTTTATTAGTAGTAGCCCCTACTACTTACAAGCTGCTGCTAAAATTTTGTAATTACTACATTTGGTATTATATTTGGGGTGCTACATCTACAATATTAATATTCCAATTTTCTCAAATAGAAAATTCACAATCCTAACTAATATCTAACAATAAATCATATTCCAATCCAAACTTATCAAATGTCTATGCAAAATATCTGTACTTCGTTTAAAAAAATAAACTTCAAAATCACAATGTAGACACCATTCCAATAAAAACAAAGAAAACATCATGTTACACTGTACAAAAAATAAAATAAAATCTCAACATATAGAAAAGATGACACCTCTTGCTAATCCTTCTATATATCTTACTCCAATTCAATCAAGTTAAACCAAAGAACAAAATCCTGCATTCTTGAAGTTATTATCAGGCAATTTCTTTTCCATGATAATCATTCAAAAAGGACTGTTAAGTTGTTAAAGTTATGCTTTGATTGCAATTGATTGATTTTGTACTTCAATTGCTTTGTTGGTGTTTGCTCCTTGGACGTTGTCAACATGCGAGCAAAGAGAGAAGTTTTGATCTTCTCTCAAACAAGCCACTTCCAACAATAGGGTTTTTTGGAATCTACTTAAACAGTCTGGTGATGGAGTAATGTGTCTTGCCACTAGAAAAGATTCAGAATTGAAATCCTATAATCATCCCTTCTTTGAGTTTCTCAATATTGCTCCCAACTTGAGATCAATTGAGTACAAGGCTTCATGTTCAGACACATATCCAATATGTATCACAGGGAGGCATAGCCCCTCTATTGTTCTCTTATTTCACTTGCATGATATATTAAGTATTTAATATGACCCCTCATTAAAAAATAAAACCAACCTCTTTCGAAAAAAGGAGAAAAACTAATTTAATGGTCTGGTGATAGAGCAAAGCGATTACTACATCGCGGAGTGGGGTTTGAGCTCACCTTATCTACTACTTACTTTCTTTTTATAGAATGTTGATGGGTAACAAACCCGGAACAGGTTGGGAAAAAAATTACCGAGAAATATTGACGGGATTTTTTTCCATTAGAAAAGTCAAGCGAAATAAACAGAGATCATAATTGATTTGGCCCAATTTTCTGATTCGTGTCCATCTCTTCCTTCTATTTCCCTCTTTTTCTGTTAACTATGCTCTCTGTCCATGTCGAATCATCTTTTATTTTATCCTCCATTTGATTGTTTGTCGCTCTTTCCCCCTAACTTGTAAATAGCAAGATCAATATGCGATGACGATCACTCGAGCCCGAAGAGCTATGTGGAACACACCTCTGTTCTAAGGATTGCAATGCGAGCCAATAAGGCCCGTAACAAATTTAATTCGGTCTCTTTTAAAGTAGTAAAACCATATGTATAGTTTGATATAAAATCAAATTTGAGCTCATTTATCTCTCGCATAATTTCTAGCATTCCTTATAAATAAAATAAAATTTGTTATTTCTTTTTAATTATGGTTTTTTACTTTAAAATTGCACTTGATAATTTAACTTTAGGGATGGTATTAGATAAGTTTAAATTACTCGATTTATCAAAATTTATCATCGAAATTAATGTAATCTATTTTAGAAGTCGAATCCTACAAATATATTATTATTGTAAGTTTATAAAAATTGAAAAAAAGAATCAATTTATTTAAAAATATCATTCGAATTTTTTTTCATTTTTGAGCATGCATGATAGTTGTTTACTTAACCTCCTTGATTAAATTCATGATTCCTCTTTGATCATGTCTATGATTATAGCATGTTATGTTCATTGAATCACGTGGACTTGTCTACTTGTGAATTAGAGATAAAAATTTTCATGCGAAAATGCTATGATCAAGGATTGAAAATAAAAAGTTGAGTTTCCATCCATGAAGGTAATGGTGACTATCCAACTTAATTGATACATATTAATCTTAAACTCTCAGGTACCCAAATGAAATATGTGTGTCACGATACTGACATGCCATAACAGATGCTCTGTTGAAAACCTATGTAAAATATTGGTTATCCGCCGATTATAGTTGTTGTTGGAGTGACGAAAGATTAGTGATAGATAAGAAGCAACTTAGAGGGAGAGAATATGGATCAATGCACAAGGTAGATGTGAACTCAAGAACTTCTTTTCATTAAAACTTGAACTTGCATACAAGAATTAAACTTATACAAAAAGAGAACTTACAATGTTTACAATAAAGGAGGAATGACTTACAAGACTTGGAAGGATGGGGACTCTTGTGTTGGTAGTGGATGTGTTGTACTTCTCTTATATTGTGTTTGTTGTGTGAAATGAGGACCTCTTGGGTGGTATTTATAGGCCCCCAAGATGGTGGAGATATTTTGGAAGAGATATCTAGAATCATCTTCCATGTTTATCCTTTAAGAGAAAATATCTAGATATTTTGGAGGTGGAGAAATATCTAGATATTTTCTCAACCTCTTTCTTTTCTAGAAATTTCTCCCAAGTACATGTCTTCATGAAACTTCTCCTTATATGCGTGGAGGATAGCATGCCCACATGTTCTCATATGGGTAGAGGATTGTAGGCTCATTTGTATAAGGCCCATTACAATAATTATACTTCTTGTGTAAATTATAAATTATATTTTCAACAGTTGCTTTCTAGCTTCCATTTATTAAGAATTAGGGATGCAAACAGTTGAATACATATAAGATATATGTTACATGTAGACATTTATATATTGACAGATATTTATACTAGGTTAGCATGTCTTTAGAAATGGATTCAAATATCGGACATCTACGGATCGGATACAAATAACAATATAACAGTTATATATATATATACATATATACATATACATATACATATATATATATATATATAGAGAGAGAGAGAGAGAGAGAGATAGCTTACTCAATGGATCCTATGCCCATTAGCATCTTGGTGAGCACCTATTCTAGGTCACACATTGATAATTATATTTCTAATTATAGGCTAACATGTATTTAATAATTACTATATTTCCAATTATATGGTATCCTTAAAAAAAGTATGACGGATTTGGAATGGAAAGTTTCAAATCAATGGTTTCATGCATATGATTAAGATCAAAACGTTGTGAGCCTGTGATAGTAATATATATACTTCGATCAAGTAAATGATTGTTGTGAGATCAGTAACGCCAAGCTAGTGATAAGTAATTATACACAAATAGTTATCTTCTACATAAATTGGTAATATATATAATGGTCAAGTAAATGTGTGATGTGAAATCAATAATACAAATGGTTAGTTAGAACATTGTGTATGTAAAGAACATTGCATTTATTTCTGCAATATTTTTTCCCATTTTCTCCAACGAAGCATTCCATTAATTTTACTAATTCATTTCTCCTTATTGCATGTGCTTAGTAACTTCTTTTTCAAAGCACCATTTCCATGTTAATCGTATAGGAGAAGAATATGTTACTGATTATATGTTAATCTCTAACTTGAGCAATGTCCATGCCTTACTAACCATTATTTTATTATTCCTGACCTCATAATATTGTATATATACTTCTACAGAATTCAGTAATATATGTATATACAATGGTCAAGTAAATGTGTGATGCGAGATCAGTAATACCATAACAAATGGTTAGTAAGAATAGCATGCATGTAAAGAGCAGTTCATTCATTTCTGTAATATTTTTTCCTATTTCATCAAACGAATCATTCCCATTAATTTTACTAATTTATTTTTCCTTATGTGCATGTGTTTAATAACTTCTTTTTTAAAGCACCATTTCCATATTAATCGTATAGAACAAGAATATGCAACTAATTATATGTTAATCTCTTACTTGAGCGATGTCGATGTCTTACTGTCCATTATTTTGTTATTATTAATGTCATAATATTATATATATATATATATTACTAATTCCGTTTGTACATGTTACGTACAATATATAACATGTTACTTTATCATTCAATCATTCTTATGCATTGGTAAATTATTACTAATAACAAGTTGAAAGTTACTTGTCATGAATTTTTTATTAATTCTTCATTGCTCTTTCTGATATGATCTTCTCGCGGACCAAATCATTGCTCTTTCTGGCGACTAGAGGTTCCGTACTGCCGGCGCACACATCCGACTCCAATCCAGTTGTCGGTAGTCCTCACACCCCACACTTCCCATCGGTCCCGAGCGGGAAGAAGAAAAGCAGCAGCAAAAGCAAGGAAGTAGTCGATGTAGACTCGAACACTAGCTCCAGTCACGAGCATTCAGAACACTGCAGCAGTTCAAATCCAAGTAAGATGTACAACAATCCCAAGATCCACGATGCCTTAATGGGAATCATGGACTAGCATTTCGGGCTCAGTTTCAGGAGGTTCGACAGTGCAGATGGCAGACTAGCAAGCTTTGGCCATTCATGATCGGCGGCTCGACTGGCTTCTGCAACATAAAGCACAATTTTGCGATCGCGGTTGCTGTGAGCAAGATGTCACTGGGCTGCATCACGAGGAGCATAATCCGACTCGTGTGTTCAGAGATGGGTATTCCGGTGCCTCTCGAGTTTGCTGTGGGAGGGGAGCGGGGACCCGACATGCAGATGAATCTTGGCTAACCAATAAGTAGCACCTAACTGATACACGCAGAGGCCCTCTCGCCTCGCCATACTGGATGCTCGTTGCCCGGGCACCCGAGTCAAGGTGCTGGCTACATGTATTTCAAACGCGCGGCAACAAGTTGCCGATACTACAATCAAGCTGGGGTTCAACCATGGAGCTTTTGGTGCTGCTGAAAGATTGCAACTCCAGAGCTAAGTGCAGGAAATATCAGCATTTTGCATGTAGATAAAGTTCCAAAACTGTCATTACTTGTCTTCTAAACCCATAATCATAAAAAGATCAAAATATTATCAACATGTGCCAAAACTCGCAACTGTATTAATGTATTGATTCTACGAATTGATTTGATAATAAACATTAATCCATCTCTCAGAATTGGTATTTATATAATTAGTTTCATTATCTGACTCTTCTATTGCATATAAACTCTAGGTAAACTTAGCTTTAATGTGAATGCCACATACGACTTGATACGTTTATATTTTTTTTATTGATTACTTCAAAATAATATGGCATGCTTACAAGTTTTGGATCAACCAGGGCAGATTCCATATATTTAATCTTCTTAATGGAAACACTTTAAATAGACAACTGCAGGCACCTGTTACCCATCAAGTGAACTAGTTACCAGCAAGAACTGGTAGTATTGGAATGGATCCGGTCGACCTACGATCTGATTATGATGGGCCGAGTCAGATCGTGATCGAACGAATTGGCACAGACATTGCAAATAACACAGATGTACAGAATCAAAGACATTGTGTGAGGCAAGCGAATGTAAGAAGAAATCCTCGAAACCCTGTTCACATCTAGATTTGAAACCTAGACAGAATTTACCGGTGTGGCATCACTTCCAACGGGCCTCTTGCAAACGGCCCTGGTTTATCAGGCAACAAATCCAGGTTATCCCATGAAATACGCATGTTAAGCATCAAAAAGACGAATAAAACATGATTTGATGTGCACATTTGCAATAATAAAAGCCTGCACACATTGGGTCATAACCAATTTGCCCGAATCACCTTGCACCAGAGCATAAACACATCATTAAATCTATAAAACAGGTTCCAACAAGTTTCCGGAGAATATCTATAGATACAGATTATATAACACCCTATTTGCTAACTTTACAGTACCAACAATCGATTTCAGAGCCTCCTACAACCCCTTTAATCCGGACCTTCAGATCCAGTTCACCTAATGAAAGCCCCTTATAATTCATCTCCCTCAAAGAGTATTTGATTTGTGACATAATACACGCAGATCCTTAACATTCTGCGGTTCCTCAGTTCATTCCGAAGCAGTGCGAGCCTCTGCATCAGACAATCACAGCTTTAGAGAGAGAGAGTGCACAAGAAGGTGCAAGTATACGTGTATCTGCTGTGCGACTTATATGCAAAATGTAGAGTTAGATCTTCTAGGAGAGTGTCACATTGACTTATGATTCACTTACTGCTCCTAAGAATAGCAGGATATTCAGGCTCCTGGATTTTATTCCAGCAGCTTAACTGGAGTCATCTTCTTGTGTGTTTCTCTAGTAGTGCCGATGATTTCTCAGGAGAAAACTTGTATCATAGCCCAAAAGCATATCGGCAAAGCGGATATGAATGGATAAGGTGTCGAGGATCTAAAGTTGGCAGTTGGCACCATATGTTATAAATACTCACTCTTAAAAAAACTTTCTCCGAATCATGTCATGAGTTCTATGTAAAAAAGTCACCGAAGATCAAATTTTGAGGGGTTTGCAATAACTGGAATTTTCCAGTATTATGCTCCTACGAAAACCATGGGTTAAAAGCTGAATGACCAATGACAGACTTCGCAGTCAGGACGGTAAACCAAATACCAACTCAAACGAGGATGTATTGACAGAGGTAGAACACGGTAAAAGAAACAGAGGAAGCTCGAATGGGTACTTGCACATCTATGGGTTAAACAAGTGTGTGGCATATCGCACATGACAGATGCTTGAATCAATACATACCTTCTCCGCATAGCTGTTCTACACGAGCAACAATGTGCTTGCCGTAAGTGTATCTCTTCAATGCTGGCAGATGAACTCTGATGCGATTCAGCAATATCTCCTGTTGGTTGTGATTACATGTCTCAAGGATCTTCTGGACGACGTAGTTTGCAAATTGATCCTTCATCATCATCTAGCAGTAAGCAATACACCAAAAATAAGACATCATAACTTTAAGATGCATGACATAAAAGAAGTGATTTGTAGTACAAAGATAATATGCTGAATAGAAAGCATTGCTCAGAAATGCACTTAAATTCCATTGTTCGTAGACTTCTGCACCAGCAAGAACTTTATTGGGGAAACTACATAAATTTCTGACTTCCTAGCAAAATCAGATCAGTCATATAGAAACGAGAAGCGTGATTTCATGAAATGTTTCTATGGCAGGGGGAGAGGATGAGATGACCTAAATAAAAGCAGAAAGTGACCATCCACATTTAGTGATTGTTGAAAAGTTTCTTAGATGGCACGCATTGTATAACAGAATAACATTTACGGGCTTCAAATTGCACTAGCTGAGTGGCAATAATAAGCCACTAAGTGGTGTTAAAATTGCGTATTGTTTATTTCTGGTTTTTGACATGGTGTTACTGACAAGTACAAACTTATCTAAAAAACTACTACAACAACAAAGCCTTTTCCCACATTAAGTAGGTCGGCTAAAACTTATCTAAAAAACTAATCACTCAAAAATTAACAATGATTATGAAGAAAGTGTATATCAGCAAATGAAAAAGAAAAGAGGCTCAACTCAAAATAAGTGAATTAGCATTGTACCTCAGACGGACTTTTACTGCTACTCTTTGTCATCGTCTCAAACTACTATTGTACATCAACTTACTGCATGAAGATCAGCACTCCAATCTAGCCACCTTCATGTCTTCATTGAGTGTCCACTCTAAAACCATATTTCTCCTCTATATATTATCAAACTTTCGACCTAGTCCCCTCCCAAAAACAACCATCTATTTCAAAATCCATATCAAGTAGAAATTACAAAATTATATCCATGTCTATAAATTTCGAACAAATGAAGACTTATGTATCCATGTCAACATAAATATCAAAATGCATATCCATATCATACAGAAAAGGTTAGGATTTGCATCCCTAGTCACCCTCTCCTTGTCTAGATATGTCTTTAATTCATTTTAATCTATATGCATCATCCTCCCCAACAGCTCTCTGCTCTGTTGTCCTCGCCTCAACATCATTATGGTGAGACTGCATCATCTCAATCCTCTCAAATGTGGCCACAAACACCAGAGTTGCATATCTTCTCACGGATCACTCGGTAGTCAGGCTACATCAATGGTCCAACAATGGAAACCACAGGGACCTTGGTGTATCCTTTTGCTTTCGAGTCCCAAACAATCCAGTTGCAATCGATCATCAGTCTTCACCAAATCACTGGAATCTGGCTCATGAAGCTAAAGACTTATCAGATTTGAAATTAGAGTGACACGTACAATTCTCCTTCGACGATCAAAGCAAGGGTGTACAGTAAAAATGATGCAAAAGAGCCTTAACTCGAGTGTGATCCTGTCTGGAATTAACCATCAATGAATCATGCACGTCCAGCTAAATTGACAACTATGGACCGGAAATCTGTCAGTTCTAGCTCATTAACATCAAAGAAAATGTACATAGAAGAATTCCAAAATGGGATGCTCGCCCGATTGATACCTTATGGAAAGGGTGATATTGAATCAACTGCAAACAAGAACGATCTTCCATCCATGAAACTCGCCACTACCCTGAAGTCGGCATCCATCAGCCCTTAAACCAACACCATCAAATATGAAGTCATCGATAGTATGCCCCAAAATCACAACTAATACCCATCTGTGCCTTCCAACACGTCCAACAAAGCAAAATTGAACCTCTATGCAATAAGTTAACCACTTGATCTACCAATAGCCTTTTAAGTCCCCGAAAGCAAAGGCAGACCTCCCTTCCACTAGAGTCATCTAATGGCCTCCCAACATGTTATCTTGGTCTCTTGAAAACGGACGATTTAAGCACTCCACCCATGCATGTGCCCCCCTATAATGCTCTTTTTCACATCTCCCAACCTCTCACATTCTATGATAGAGGGATTCAGAATATGAGAGTTGAGAATAGAAAAAAAAGGAAAAAGAGAAAAGAGGAGAAAGGGAGGGGTAGAGAGATGGATATAATGGGAAATGTGCGGGTGAAAATCTGACAGATTTAGATGGGGAAATGACTTAACCTAGTACTTCATGGACGGAAAAAAAGGTACACAGGTCCCATATCTATAAGGGAGATTACATGTCAATCGATTCATTTCAACATTAAATAAAAATAAAATATAATTTAAGAGGCATCCTTTGGGATGGATGTTACCACCAAAAGACAGCATGATTCCTACATTTCCACCCAAAATTACAGTAAATTGCAAGAAATTCTTTAGAACTTTATTATACTGCATCAGTACTTTGCCAAGCATCACACGAATGTCCGTGAAATTCGCTGACATTTTCGCCAAAATTTCGATATTACTGGGTTGGCGAAACCGAAATTAATAATTTTCGATTCAGGGGGCAATTTCGCCAAAATATCGGCCTCGCCGATATTTCGATTTCACCAACTTGTCGACATGAAATTAAAATCGATATTTCAGGCCAGGCTGTCAAGATGACATCCATATAGTTGTGAAGATCTTGATGCAACATCTGGAGTTCTAATTCATTAATCCGCATGTTCTCAGGGATGTTGTGTTAGGTCCAATGAACTAAAAAATGCTGAGGTGTCCATCAATTGTTAGCCACCTCTCATACACCAAGAACGTCATCAATGAGTTTGCATTGAAGAGGGAACCTAAAATAAAAGCTGATTGAAGTAACGCTCTGTTGATATGTTCGATGTGTTGGAATCACCATGGTAGGAGAACATTTCAGATTTGTTGAAGAACGACGATGAAGGAAGATCTAATATAATAGGCATTCCGACCAACCCTTTTTTATTACACAGAATGGACCGAACATTTCGGAACTCCATTTGTGGCAGATACTTATTGGAGATAGCTCATCTCGAAAGTACACCATCACTAAACGTCATGGGATTCAGATTCTCTCCTGTGCAATTATTGTTTGGGTTCAATATTTTATGACCATGGCATAAGGGTCGAATGGGCATTGTGGATTTGGTGGATTTCTGATGCTAGCTAATCTCTCAGCGCTTGGCCTCCCATGTGGAGTAAGGGAAACATGGTCCAAAAATTGAATGCATGATAGTTTTTGAAGATGTGCAGGCAAGGTCCCAAAACAAGGCACACCAAGAGAACCTGATTAAGATGCAGAAAAAAGCTTGCAAAGAGCAAGACTCGAATAGAGTCAGCATATTCATAAATATCGTATACATAGAATTGTTCTTTGAGGATAACCCCATTACAAGATAAGCAGATCACACGTGAGATATCTAGCAAATGAAGAAAGACAACCAGTAAAACAGAGCAAGAAACAGGGGAAGCAATCTGCACAGAGTCCTAGAAGCTCACGAAACTCGTAGTAGAGAACAACCAGAAATTGAAGAGAGCACAGACCTCTCTCTAGTATGGCAAGAGAGGAAAATTTGATCAACATCATCTAATGCAGTTAAGCAACTTGGGTAGAGATCATCATTGCTGTGCAAGATCTTGGCTCTGAAAGACTTTGTCATCAATTGTTCCCTCTTCAATAACAACAGGAAAACCATGACCTGCAATGGCAAACTAGATGTCCATATTAACCTAAAGTCCTGAGGCATGGCCCGGTCAGACGAAGAAGGGACTAAAGCCATGTAGGTCTTTCACACAGTATCGCCCAGCTCCATAACCTCATGAGGCCCTCACATAGCCCGTTGAAATCAAAAGGCAATTCGAACAATACTACAAACTCATGCATAAATATTCCAAGTATCTTGCATAGAAAGGTGAGGCCTAATGTCCATCACAACAAGCTTCAACCACTGTTCAACGCTGTCAACACTGCCAATGTCTATCACATAGGACTTGGTGAACCCACGAACTACGAGTCATGCCTTGTAGCGATCAATGCTGCCATATGCTCTATGCTTCACAGTGAACACCCACTTGCAACCTACAACGGACATGTATGCATGAGCTGTAACAGTACCTTACATGACACGAGAATGTAATGTAGTCATTTCTGCTTCCATGGTCAGACGTCATTCGCTCACCTTGAGTGCCTCTTGATATGTGTGTGGGATTTCAACAGATGATAATCCCACAATAAATTTTCAGAACTCTGGTGAAAGCCGCTCCAGAGATACTTGACCTGCTATGGGGTATCACACACAAGAACGTTTGCCTTTCCGCAAGGCGATGGACCACCCAAAATCATTCTTTGTTTTGACCTGCCATGGGGTATCGCGCACAAGAATGTTCTCCTTTCCACAAGGCGATGGACCACCCTAAATCATATTCTGTTGGTGGTTCTAGCTCAACATGTATGTCTACATGCTCATCCAGTACATGAGGGACTCATCATGCTCAGAGGGACTCATCATGTCACATGTAGGAGAGTAATACATGATGGACTCAAAGAAGGTGACATCAGCACCGACATAGTACTTTTCTTGTACATAATCAAAACATTGATAACCCTTCTGAGTGCGGGAGAAACCAACAAACATACATTTAACAGCTCGAGGAGCGAGCTTATCATGACTAGGACGAAGGATATGGACAAATGCTACGTACTCAACACTGGTGAGGTAAGAGAGAAGAAGTCCTTATCAGGAAAAGCAAGAGCAAACGATGCCTTTTCACCTAAGATTGTGCAGGGCATCCGATTTATGAGAAAAAAAAGTTTTCATCACAGCATCACCCCAAAAGACTGTGGAGCCCGACTCTGTATGAGGAGAGTCCTTGTGATATCTAGAAAATGTTTGTGTTTGCGTTCTACCACACTGTTCAGCTGAGACGTATAAGGACAGATAGTCTGATAAATGATGCCTCACGAGCTGAAAAATAAGAAAAATATGTAGTACAAAACTCAAGCGTATTATCCAAACGAATGTATTTAATTGAAGTAGAAAAAATATTTTTGATTTTAACAGCAAAATGTTTAATAATTTAACTCGCCGCAGATTTTTTTCTTCAAAAGAAAAACCCAGGACAAACTAAAGAAATCAACACAAACAAGATAATATGTGTTCCTGGTGATCAAGTACACGACTTGAACCCCACATAGCTAAAAGAAATAAATCAAACAGAGCATGACTAATAAGACCTTGACGACTTGGAAAGTTGGACCGATGATGCTTTTCAAGTTCATATGACTCACACTGGAAACTAGACTTAATAGAGATGCCAGATACGAGGAGACAAATTTTTTGCAACGGTACATGGCCGAATCTGAGATGCCACATGTAGGGGGAAATGGATCATGCAAAAAGGGAAGTGGCACCAGCATACGGAGACTAAAACAACTTGTATATCCCTACATGTTCACGATCACACCAATCACCCTGTCTTTGAGTATATCCTGAAAACAAGGGAACTAGGGTCAAATAAAGTACAACAAGGTAAATCTCCTGTAATCTGGCTAATAGACAGTAAGTTCATGGAAAATGCAGGTACATGAAGAACATTCTGCAGGTGTATGGAGGGTGTCAAATGAACCTCCCCATGTCCAGTAATTGGGGACAGAGTCCCATCAGCAATCACTATTGATCTACCTGGTTGTGCCGGATTGTATGTACCAAGGTTGCAAAAGGCGGTGGTCGGTACTCAGTCGGTCGGGTCTCTGATTAAGGATTAATTGGTAGTCGAACGACTAATCATATTTAGTTGGACTTTAATCGGCTTTGAATTATTTTGATTATTTTAAATATATAACTCATTTTTATACATATATTTACATAGATTTGGTACATTTTATATTTTCATGATGAAATAAAAGAGTTAATTGAATTCAAACAAAACAATAAGCATATCATAATACGTTTGCTTTAAAAAAAACAAAACTCAAAAAATCAAGCAAAAAATGATCGACTAGTGTGCATAATCGGTATTAGTCCATATTCGATCGACCACCCCTCTGACTAGACTAGTGGAAACTACTACTCAGGCGACTTTTACAACATTGGTATGTACCAAACTGCAATCTATCTCCGCAAAGATGATGTGATGCTCCGGAATCCATAGTCCACTCTGAAGGACCTAGTCGAGAGTAACCAGTAAATGCATGAGTAATACCAGAGCTACTGGTAGAGGCAGAGGTTGCAATATCTGACGTACCGGTGCTGGAAGATCCAGCGGCTGAGGCATGATCTCTCTCAGACGAGCAACAAAATCATCGCAATGATGATCGATAAGATCAACAGCAGTCTGACTCTGCTCTGCGACACAAGCTGATGGTGGGAATCCGTGCTTGGAGTAGCATGTATCCTCTGAATGACTTGAACGGTGGCAGTATGAACATGCCTGATTTGGGCATGAACCGCCCCTATCGTGTGTGCCTCGTCCTCTGAAAGGAGTAGATCCACCTCTACCACATGATGCAGCCATAACCGAAGAAACCGAAGAAGGTGTGGCAAAGGAGATACTCAATCAGCTTAGCCTGCGGTATGCTTCCTCCATAGGAGGTATGGTAGCATCGATAAGAAGCTGAGAGCGAGTCAAGTCATATTCTAGGTTGAGGGTAGCCAGAAAAACACCAGTCATGACAGAGTCTATGTACGATGCTACTCTGTAGAGGCCTTCAGGGGTATGTAACAATGAAGTCGCTCAAACATACCCCTCAAAGATGTTTGCAGAACATGAATAGGACGATCACTGGTTCGGTTGTGAAGCTATTGCACTGGAGTTGCAGTATCTTAGACTCATTGCCTTATGTGGGTTAACAAAGGATATCGTTGGCTATCTCCAAAGAAATGATACCAGATAGCCACTCATGGGCATGTGCATCATCAGCCTCCCATGAGGTGTTGGTCCTAATCTTGTCCACCGACTCATCATACATCAGAATATGCTTCTTGCCATGGCATTGCATCATATTCATGAACTGCATTGCCCACAATTCGTAGTTTGAACCGTCCACCTTGATAACAGGTGATGGACCCTTGAATGCACCCGTAGATGGCGGAATAACTCTGCTTTTTGACATCGTGAACAACAAACCGGGACCATAGACAGATCCAAGGTTGCAGAAACCGGTAGTCGATACTCGATCGGCCAGGTCACTAACTAAGGATTAAGCGGCAGTCGGCAACTAATCGGATTTAGTCGATCATTAGTCGGTTTTGAATTTTTTTATATATTTTAAATATATAAATCATTTTTATACACGTATTCTTATATATTTGCAATATAAATCATTTTTATACATATATTTTTATATATTTGCATAGATTTGTATATTTTATGTATTATCATAATGAAATAAAAGGAGTAATTGACTTTAAATACAACATTAAGCATATTGGAATAAATTTGATTTAAAAAAAGTAAAAAAATAAAAAACCTCTACGTAAAAGTATAATGGCCGACTAGGCCTAGTCGAATCGGTTACCCCCCCGACTCGACTAGTCGGACCAACTAGTCGGCCAAGTCGGGCGACTTTTACAACAGTGGGATTTATTATACTCTCGCATCCAAATTCTTTGTCAAATAGATTTGCAACTTAACATTTGCAAATAACGTTCCATTTCGTCATGTATTCGGATGGACTCATGCGATAATGTAGAAGGTTTAGTAGCATGGCAACACACACAAAGTAATGGTAGACCCTTTGAAAATTCCTAGGGGTGACACAAGAGAATTCATGTATAAATTGTTGTACTTCACGAGGGATAATATGGCATCGAGAACATTGACATCATTGACAATTACAGCATACACCACATATATATATATATCATGTACCTATTGCTCATAAACATTTCATTTATGAGCATCATGAAACTAGAGGTAGGTCTATTATTGGTAGGACTTCCTAAATGAAGACTTGCATTATTTGCACGACGATGAGATAATACCATTTGTTGTGAACTAAAGATGTTACGATGCGGTCGTATAGTGATTTGGATTTGTCTCATAAGAAAGGAATATGCATTCTTTCAACCCTTAAGATTTGTATATCGATCACATTACCATGGTCGATTTAGAAGAATTATACAAACATCATGGGTGCAATGTGGCACCAAACCTCATCTCAATAGACAGGTCCAAATGAAATTGCATGAGGCATTGAAGACATACTAGTATTAAGATCACACTCTTAAACCATACCACATTGTATAGCTAGCCAATGGTTGATGCTTAGTAGGGCCCAACTAGTCTACCATTTCCAAGGAGATAAAATTTTCACCACCCACATTATCAATAAATAACAGGCAGTATCAACCGTTCAAGGCACATGTGGTACGAAAAATGTCGCTCTTAACCATTCTTAGTCATCTTCAGTAGGAGTGAGCATAAGTTGCCTGTCATTCTTTCTAGTAACCTATATTGTCCGAGAAAACATTCATATTCAATAATCAACAATGTACTAGAAGATTCTCCCTCAACACCCAAGCAATCACAACCTCATCTGGGCAAGTGTATCCAGACTCGATTAGGGGATGTTCATCGGCAGCATGCATGATATGATCATAAGAATAATTAGCGTGCTCTTCTTGGATTAAGTAGGCATTTGATTTAGGACACTCAGAACCTCGATGTCCATTCTAAAAACATCAAAACACTTATACAAGACCAAAATTGGGTCACGAACCCAAAATCATAGAGCCAGTCAAAGTAGGAAGAGGGTAAGAGAATTGTCAATTGAAGGATGAAACAAGGTAGGACTGTAGGAGCCTTAAGAGAGGGCAATGAATAGCTACCCCAAGGTTCCCATAAGGGATGGGAAAGCTTAATGGAGCAGTCACAATGGCAGTTATGATCCCACAAGTGTTGAGATCAGTGAATTTCAACTCAGCCAGTAGAGCATGATCATATGCACTATAAACAATCCAATAATCGCACATGTATAATTCATCGAGGATAACCTCAATGCATGGATCTATTGTGCAACTAATTGTACTGTATGTACATTCTTTTCTTTGAGGTTATCCTAGCCACCAAGACTTGAAATTCTTTTGTGTGCTTGTACACTTTGAGTACCTTATCATAGATTTTGCAATCAAGTATAGAGGTTTAGTTGGTACTCATCAGATAGACACTTAAATTTAAGCTTCTTTGATCTTTGTCCAAGATTAGATTTAATCATTACCTTTGCGAGGACGCTCATCTTGGATATTTTTCAACCAAAGCAAGGTGTAACCTTTAAGTTTAAGGGTTACAAATTGTATCTTCTTTGCAATAGATAGTTTTTTCCAATTGAAGAAAAGATTAATATGATCCATCCAATCAAGGAAACATCAATGAACGTGACATCCGTCAAAATCAAAAAAAGACAATGCAAATATTGTGATCCCAGCCATGGTCTCGCCTAACAGTGGATGATTATCATCCCCATCATATAAAACAAAAAACACAATAGGATAAGTATGAATATTGCAAATATCGCAACCCGTTTAAAAAAGCATGAGGCAGTCCAAGGCGTTTTCTCTAAAATTGAGGCAAGGCGTAAGCCTCGAGGCGGTCGAGGCGTAAGCCTCAATTTTTTGAAAAAAATAATTAAGCAAAATATATTAGAAAAGCATATAATAATATTAAGTTTTGCCAAAAACACATTCAAAAATAATTTCACACTAGTAAGAGATAAAATACATAAGCGATTATTCTAAGATTTGCAACTAGCGATCTTAGAATAACTATTCTAAGATTCACAACTTTATATTAATGCCAAAAATGTTGATGTGCCAACTCTTTGTGGCTAATGTAATGTATGTCGCAGATATAGATAAGAAAAATTTCCAAGCTATACTAGACGGACCCATATATTTGGAAAGTAAGCCATGGCTCTCAATATGGTATATGCTAAAGATTTGGTGTGAAAGATGTTGATCATGGAGCCAGCAGCATTCAAACTTGCAACTAATACAAAATACTTATTATAATTCAAACTCAAATATGTGTGCAATAGAACTAGTATGTGCAGATGTATGATAAATTGAACATGATATATACAAGATCACATAATTTTAATTGATTCAAGCTATCTCTTCTCTTTGCATGGAGCTACATATATAAATATGCAAGGTTTAACATGGAAAAAAAACACAAACATTAAAAAAATAATGCTTAGGGAAAAAATAGGGTCATGTGCAAAGCACATAATTAAAAAGCTAAAAAAAGCTTCATGCTCGAGGCTTACGCCTCCGCCTCGAGCGCCTCACGAAGAGGTGAGGCGTACGCACCAACAATCGGTCTCAAGGTGCATGCCTCGAGGTGCTTTAGGCTCGCCTCACCTCGAGGCGTACGCCTCAGCGCCTCGAGGCGGTGCTTTTTAAAACTATGATCCCAACCATGGACTCACCTAAGACATGCTGAAATATATGAAAACAAAGATCACTGAAGTGTTTTAATAATTGTATGTCGTTTTTTTGGAAAGAAAAGAAGAGTAATCGATGATGAGACAGGCACCCCAAAACTTTATATAATAGTACGCCAAATTAAAATAATGAATGTGGCGGATATAAATAAGAAGGCTCGGGAGTCAAACATAGGGTTTGGCTCGAACATCACTTGTTGTAGTCCACGATATCAAACTTTATCTTTTTAGCACAGTGGCTTAAGTCCCAGGAATTGCATGGACCTCAAAAGACCGCAAGGGGCAAGAAAAACTTTGATTGCACAAATGTCCAGCAATGTGTCAGAACCTCCCTCAATTGTATATCAACACGAACATGAGGTTGCAAGCAAACAAACCCTGCCCGTGGTTCTTGTCCAAAATCAAAGGAGCTGCACCACAAAGTCGTTGAATTTCCCAAAACCAAAGGGACTTCAGACTCCTAAAATCCACAGGACATAACAGTAAACATTGAAAAGCACATCACAACCTTCGCAAAGTCTCCTCCCAACATGTCTTCAATCACCTTAACACTCCCCAACATGTGCACCTCATAAATATAGCCCTCTTCAAAATCATCAACTAAGAACTTATTTCACCAACATCAACCAACCCAAAATTATTAGGGTTGTTCGCAGTAATCGGAATGGACGAATACCTGATCCCATCCACATGATGGTATCCATGGGTTTTTGCTATCCATGTGGACTGCCCGGTTCAGGTTTCCATTGGCAGCGACCCGAGTTGCTATGATGCCCGATCAAACATTCCAGGAAATCCATGGATCGATCTGGTTCTTCTACCAACATGCCACCTTCACCATCACTAAGGCAACCTTTCCTCCCCCATAATAGCCCCATAAGATATGGAAAGATTTTCGGGACCGGAAGATCGAGGAAAACACCCCGTAGCATCCCTCACCATCGCAAACCCGTAGTTACTGCTCTCCAGGACACACACACCCTCCAACCAACCTCGATCAATCACCCATCGCTCCCCATTCCTCGGCAGTTGCCACCGCGCTCTGCCCTCTCATCGCCTGAGCACTCCGGCTCTGTGCTTGTGCGTGCAAGTTATCAAATCCTCTCCGTGTGTGTCGTTGTTGGCATCATCTTTATCGTACCCTGCATTCGGGCCTCGCGCTCCATAGAGCCTCGCCTCAATCCAGCTTCATCATCCGTATCTAGGCCCAAACCTCGGCGCACTCGCCGGCACCGCCTACACCTCCGCCCACGTGTCCAACCTCTCGGCTTCGTCCACATACCACTGCCAGACAAACTACTATGGCCCGAACACCTGAAGACAAAAACACCTTCATTTCGGGATATTTTCCAAAAAAATCTTAATTAAATATCTGATGTAGGGGAGTAAATTATGCATTGTTTGTTCTGTGATGTTAATTGCATGAAGCAACAACAGTAAGTAGGTAATTTTATCATACTAAGATACCATTTCAATAGGCCACCATTCTACATCCAATAGATATCCGTGGGTAATCCACGATCCACTTGGTAAAATGGGTATCTGATCCAACTGATAACCATTTCAATCGGCATGGGTCGATCCACTGACCCATTCCAACGGTTTGGATCGGGTCATATGCAAATGGGGCAAATACCCGTCCCATGAACACATTTACTAGCTTGGAAGGAATCCGAGTCCACCCAACATCATTTCAATAAGAGCTCCAAGGGGAGTGCACCGATGCAGATGTACCTCCGTCCACTACTCCTGAACTCAACCCCCTCCCCACCCCCAAATCCCACACAAACCAACCTAATATGTGTCTGCCCCTGTGCCCTCCCCGCTCCAATCTCCTAATCTCCCTATATTGAGAGCCATACTGACTTAAATCTTATATGCAGTAATGGTGATAAAGGAGTCTAGAGATCGAAAAGCAACAAATATGACACAATATTATGTGCCATAAATGCAATATGCAACCTGATCAACTTAAAATAAGTTTAGATTTAGCTAGCAATCGACTAAAGAAAATAAACATTACTGGATAGATTTATCTAGTAATTAATCCAGTCAAAGTTTTGTGTTATCCTAATATAGCCACAAAAGAAAAGGACAAAAACTTATCAGCAAGTTAATAATATAAATCAACATCCAATAAATGCGGGATAACAGTATCGTGAGTACAGTCCACAGCATTAAGGCATACCAGCAATACATCATTTCCCTCAGTTTCACCAACAATTTCCTCGATCAAAAGTTCTCTTTCAGCGGAATCACCATGCTCGAGACATTTCTCAATAACATTGGATGCAAACTTGTGCTGGCTCATCTGTAATACTTGGCCAGCTAATTTGCTGATGATTTGGCCCCGTTCACGAGGTCTTCCCCTTTCTAAGACATGCTGCAAGAAGTAATAGTCATTTAAAACACATGTTATTAACGATATAAATGATAAGACGGTCACCCACACTATAGCATTCAAGGTTTACTGCCGAAATGTGATTCGTCTAATTCCAATAATGTTGAAATACCGACACAATAAACATTTCCACATGCATCAACTTTCACTCATAAAGAAAGTGAAGAAAGTTCATTTAAGATATGGTGCAGGGAAAGGTTAATGTCAACAATTAAACATATTCATGGAAAATAATTGCAAAAGTAATCTAGTTCGAAATAGCTTACCTGTATAACATAATTGCCATATTGATCTTGGGCCAAAAGGCATCCAGATTCCAAAATCTCATCCACTATGCACTGAGTCTGAACCTCATCATTGCAGTGTTCAAGAACTCTCTGGAACCAAGAAAAATATACAATCTCAGGGTTGTCCAATGTTCCACAGAGAGAATTTTTCCAACTAGTTTACCTGAATGACACGACAACCATAAGGATGCATAGAAAGACTTGCAACTTGCCCGTGGAAAGCAGACATAATAAACACGATTCTATCAGTGGGCACGCACTCAATGCATTTCTGTATAACATGATTCCCATTTTGGTCTCGCACACACCGCATAACATGTCCATCAAGTTCTGAAACAAGTTGTGTTTTCTGATCAAGCTCAATGACCTCCAATGCCTGCGCACTTGCAATGACATTGCATAAAAAACGGGTAGGAAAACATCTCTAAGAGTTGAACAAATTATAGTAGTGGTTTTAAATTGTATTATTGGAGTTCACATGAGAGCGATCCATATCTCTTGGCTGCAAAAGACTTCTTTTAAATTATCATTTGGCTTTCAAAAAAGGAGTAAAATCTTAATTCTAAAATTCTTCTCAAGTGCAAAAGTAGTGCTATAGTGTCCATATATACCAATAAAACTCTCACAATGCCTAAATATAAATAAGGCGAGACTAATCTTAAATTCAACTTCAAAAAGGGCCCTAGGTAAGATCCAAATACCAATTTAACCTAAATACATAATTATCGATTTATCAGAATACAGGGACTCCCTCTAGACTGCTCAACTTTAAAATAGAGAACCGACTTATTTCATTCAACACAACTTTGACGTGAGAAGAAGGCAACCATATGGAAGTGAAACCAAGCATGAAAGTAAGTAGGTTGATGATCAATGGTATATGGAGTTGCTGAACAATAAGAGACTCGTAGTGATAGGTATGATTACAAGAGATGAGTAATGATGCATTTCGTTAATTTAAACTAGGGTTAGTCGTCTCAATTTGGTTAAATTTGAGTCATTTGAAATTGTAAATAAAGAAATCGCATGTGTTCTCTAATTAGTTATTTGGTTAGAGATATTTTAAACATCAATTAAAATTGTGATTTGATTATAATTTTACTATCTTTCTATATAATTGTAATTCCACCACTCCTATATAAAAGGGTTGGTAGTCATTGTTTACCGCCAGTTCAAAGTAAAGTAAAATTGGATATTTCTCCTATTACTCTCTCCTTCGAATCTCTCTCCCCCACACATCTTCTTGCTTTCCTCCCAAAATACCACGCAACAGGCATGTGTCTACCTCGTTCTCTCCTCTTCTCTATTTTTCTACCGTGCAAATTTTTCATTTGCATCAATTGGTATCAAACTGTATAAAAACATATTGTTTTCACAATCCGGTGATCTGTCCATTTTTTCGAGGAATCATCGATCGAAAAGTTTTATCAAAGGGTCGTCTAATATGTGCAGAGGTAGAAGAAGCACTATCCAAGATACTCCAGAATTTTTTCCAAAAAAAGGAGGGAACACGCAAAGATGCCCGCCCCAAATATATCATTTAGTGTAATTAACATATGGGATCCGCATCTAGGGACACAATCTCAATCTGGATCCTCATCTTTTATTTGTAATAAATTGAGTCCCATTTCATTTGGAAAACAACAAAGGAGCGTACCATTACGGAACTTAACTGAGTTGATCCAAATACCCCCTCCAAATAAAGAGCCTTGCACGGATGGACTTAAGCGATGAAGGTTCAGGTTGACGAAGATGGCGAAGAAGGGAACCAGGGCGGAGTCTTGCATCGATGCTAGTTGGTGTTGGATCATCGAGTTCTATCGGATATCTTGTGCAAGTGGGTTATTTCAGATGGTTAACGATCGGGCTCGGTTTGTACAGGTGGTTTCACACTCGATTGTCAGCGATGGGTGTGGATATTGGCCGATCTCTAAATGCTAGATCTCCACATGCTTTCTCAAAGATTCGGGTTGCGATGATGAATGGGGGTTCATGCCCTTAAATTGTGATCCTCGTTCAGCTAAGGGGCTTGGGAGCAGAGGTAACTCATATACCTCGACTCACAAGAGATGGCCGGGCCCGAAGACGATATCTTGGAATCTCAATCAATTCAGAACTTTGATTCTTGATAGTCTTAAGACTATGAAGCTATGTTTGAATTGTTCTCCAGATCTCTGTAGAAGATCGGTGTGCACCAGAAAATCAAAGCCTTGCTCGATTCACAGTAATCTGATAGATGAATAAAGAAACACGTGGATTCACAATAAAACTCTTACATCTTTACTATAATATTCTTCACGAAATCTAAGATTTGTACATATGATTTCTTTTGATGTTGGATCCTTTACGAAAGATGTAGATCTCGTCAAGACAAATAACTTTCATGAAGACCACCAAAAATCGTAGGAGGTGTGGTAACAAGTAACTATGGTCGTGCGGCATCATACTAAGGATCAAGAGCTGTCAAAAAGACACCAACCATGGTGGTGCACCTTTACACCTTCTGCTGCGCGGTGTCGCTGCAAGAGGCATGAAGCTGTAGAGCATCAAAGATGCCCCTGAGAAAAGTGCATAAGGTGTGATGCAGGCAACCATTCTACTTGATCATGAAGATGTCATATAGGAGCCGCATTATCTTCGTCTCATTCCTTACCTGAGAGTATGTGATAGCGAGGATGTCCCACATCGCTTGCTTGTGGGCTGGTGTAAGACATCATTGGCTATCTCTATAATAAGGGTAATGGATAGCCACACACACGCATGTATCATCTGCCTCCCAAGACGCATTAGGACATATCTTGTCGGTCGGCTCCTCCTGTGTCAGAATGTGCTTCATCATGTTGCACTGCATGTCTCGTGAACTCCATGGCCCACAACTCGTAGTTGGTCCCATTCATCTTGACGATGGATGGGGGACCTTTGAAGGCACCCGAGGATGGGATCTCGACATTATTTTAGGACATGATGCAGGAAAGAGACAAAGACTAGGGATGTAGACTGAAGCAAACTAATGTACACGAACATATAGGGAACCGACTTTGCGCAGACTCATGCTACAATCATCCCCATCAACCAATGGGACTCTTTAGGGCGCAAGCGTCAAAATTAAAGTCTGATTCATCAAAAAAACGACCCAAAATCGGATTATTTCAAGAGTTCATCGACTGAAGAGTGTCGCAAGGAGGCCACCTTAAGGGTGTTGGCGGATGTTAGAGATGTCGACTGTGACCAGCACGGCTAAGAAGACTTAAAGGCAACAAAGGAGAGCCCACATATCAAGATGCAGGTTTCGGAGGGTAACGACAATGCTGCAGGGGGCCTACACCTACAGGGGTAGCCCCGCCAGGTGCACGTTGCACCTCTCGAAAGGAGCAGTTGCGTTATTGAGGCCATAGGTGGCCATCACGCGGTGTTGCGCAGCGCCACGGTATGGCATGGGATGGCACGGGGAGGGACTAAGGGCAACATGGCTCCAGTCTAAGACCGCCGCTCCGATATCATGTAGAAAGAGAAAGATGAGTTGCATTAAACAAAGGCACTAGGGTTCTCTTATATAAAGAGGAGAAACCATGTTAGGCAAATTACATAATAGAGACCGAAAGAATGAAAATACATAAAACAGAATAAAATATGGAATAAGACTCAATAGCTTTAAATCTAAGTTAAACTCAGATACCCTTGATTTTCAAAATACTCCATCAATAAGGGATGACAAGAAATTTTCCGTATCGACAGCACCCATCCAATCCTACGCGATAAGATTACACGTCTCTTCTAAGAAAGAACAAGAAAGAAACAGATATTCTACATCTTTTGGATACTCCATACACATGGGACAGCTAACATCATCAACATGTAAGTCTCGACATGTGTAGTATGCACCTTTATCATCACCCTTGATTTTCTAAGGGGTCGCAAGAAGACCTTCACCATTAAGCATGTTCTAAAATCATACATCAATCTACAATCCCTCCCAAGACTTTCCAAAGTACCATGCCACTTTTTACAGAGAATTTACCATCACACCACACCGAATTCACCATCACACCACACCTTGTGATCATGGAAAATTATACATGAATAAAATGACCAAAAGGTAAATGCCTCTCCGTAATTAGGAAGATGTTGAGATATTTACATCTCTGAATATTATGTCTTATTTCTATTTATTTCATGTACCACTCGTGTTATTTACCCAGGGCTTTTCTCCTATATAAGCGAGCCCTAAGGACTCTTTAATGAATCAATTTCTATTTTTTTCCCAACATGGTATCGAAGCAATGGTTCTAGACCGGGGTTCCTACATCCCACCAAAAACCCTTGCCCCCCCCCAACCTTCCGTCGCCATCGTCAAAACCGGCTTACCTCGCCGCCCAGCCCCAAACCAGGCGACGCTCCAGCCCGACTCGCCCAGCCCCAGATCAAGCGGCACCCAAGTCCGCGTCGCCGCCCCAGGCTGTCGCGGTTGCACCAGCCGGCCACCCCAGCCCGCGGTTGCTGCCCCATGTCGACCCTCGCCGACCTTAACAGTCCCTCCGATGGCCCAGTCCTTGAGGGTGTGTGATGAACGTGAATGTCACCTCTTTAATAATCGGTAATTGTCGTATAGGAGGTGAAAATCGATTGATCAAAATACCACAATCTGTGAATGTTGTGGAATATTTTTACTTGGTAAGTCTACCAAGGTCGAATATAGGGAACGGTGATCCTTAGTTGCGTGGTCTTAAATCAGATTAAATAACTAACTAATGCTTGATTAATTTCTATGTTGAGAAAATATACACTGCAATGTAATGATGAAAGATGCAAAAGAAAGTTAAACAGAGAGGATGAAGCACCGGATCTATGATTTAGTGATGTTTAATCCAAATAATATTAATCAATATCCGTGAAATGAATCACAGATCAAATAATATCAAATCCAGCAAGATGTATCAAATTAATTCCTGATGCAAGTAAGAGTGAATTAATCCAGCAATGATTTTATCTCCAAAATACTTCTAATTTTATTCTCAAGAGACGTTTGCAGTCAATAACCCCAAGTCAATAACTCTAATCAATCTCCTTCGTTCAAACCCTGCAAAAATTAACTCCTCAGATATGAGATCAATTTCATCATTTTCTAAATCGAATCCCTGCAAAAAAATAAATCGTGAATATCTTAAGAAGGCACAAATATGTACAACTCAACCCAGCAGGATTATTTGAATAATGAGTCTTAACAAGTAGCCTCAGATCAATCCACAAGGCATGTAAAATGAAAGAGCATGAAAATAGCTTCAAAATGACATATTATATGCTAAAAACAAAGTTTGTATGAGAAAGATATGCCAAAATGAAATTGCAGGGACTAAACTGTAAATAAAATAAAAGTTTTTCTTTCAAAAGGTCCCTGGAGGGGCTTATCTGTAATTTATAAAAGTTGGAGGGACCCGAATGTAATTTACCCCTGGCGGGGTATTTTTGCAATTTCAAAAAATGCCAGGGGCCTTGATGCAAATTTCCCACCGCGTGCGTGGGTAACACGTGCGCCAGGAGGTTCAGGGCGGCGGCTGAGGCTCGGGGGTCCCGACCTGAGGCTCGGATGGCGACGCTGAGGGTCGGGTGGCAAGGCTCAGGCTCGGACGCCCGAGCCTACGTGGCAGTCTGGCGTTGCTTCGGTGGTCAACGGCTTGTGCCCTAATCCAACGGCAACTGTACGTTCGAGGGTGGCGGGGCGAGTCGTGGAGGCGGAAGCCGCGCAAGGCGGTGCGGCCGAGGTGCGGCGTCGCACGGTGCACGACGTCTGCGGGCGGAGGGCGACGACAAGGCGCCCTCAGCCGGTCGACACACGATCGGAAGGGCTCACGAGCGGCTAGCTGCGGTGGCAGGAGCGACGGCTAGGCGCAACCTCGGCGGAGGACGGCGCTCGATGAGCTCCTGTACCTGCAAGGGTTAGACAAAACACAAGGGGAGGGACCGACGGCTGAAGCGCGTGGGCGCGGCGAAGGAGAAGGTTCCCGGCCTGTGCAAGGCCAGTGGGAGCATGTGTGGCGGATGAAGATTGACGCTCAAGGAAGCCGTCGAAAGAGGACCCGAGCTTAGCTGCTAATGGAGCAGCAACTCGGCTGGAGATTGCCGAGGATCTCACCTAACTGCCTCTTAACTCGACGGAGCTTTTGCCACTACTGTCACTAGGGCTGAGATCGGAGCTGGACGAGACGTCTGTTAATGGTGGATGGTGGCGAAGGTGGAGGTCGGTGATGCTCAAGCTTGCAAAAGTCGACTGACTAGTCGAGTCGGGGGGGTAGCCGACTCGACTAGGCCTAGTCGGTCCACCCGACTAGTCAAGCTGACTAATCAGCCGACTTTTACAATAACTTTTTTTATTTTATTTTTTTTCACTTTTTTTAAAGCAAACATATTCTAATATGCTTAATGTTATATTTAAAGTCAATTACTTCTTTTGTTTCACCATGATGTCATATAAAATGTCCAAAATCCAAATATATGTATATACATACGAATATATGTATAAAAAACTTATTTATATATTTAAAATAATTAAAAAATTCAAAACCGAATAGTGACCGACTAATTCTGACTAGTCGCCCGACTGCCGACAAATCCCTAGTAGGTGACCCCGCCGACCGAGTACCGACTACCGCTTACTGCAACCTTGGTGATGCTTTATAGGGGGCTGGCAGAGGCGAGGCATTACGCAGGTGAGGGGAATCGGAGCGGCGGTGGTTTCGCGAGGGGGGGGGAGGAGGAGCGGCATTGGGGTGCGCCTGGGCAACGGCTGGAGGTAGAGGACGGGGGTCACGTGCCTAGCACGTGGCCTGGGGGAGGGGCTGAAGTGAGAGGAAGAGCCGCCACGTGGCATCAAAAAAATTTGAATTTTGTGAAGAGAATAGGAGATAGAAGAAGACCTCGGATCGAAAAATTTTCTTCACGAAAGTTGCTCTTCTTGACGAGATCTACGACTTTCACGAAAGACCCATGAGCAAAAAAGGTCATCTGTGCGAAGTGGTATTTTTGGCGGTTTCCCATATATATAGAAAACCGACTTTTTGGAGTTTTGTAATTTTTTTTGGTATTTTTAGAGAGGATAAAAAATCTTGAAAATACAATAAAATATAAGGAAATTAATTACACACTAATCTAATTTTTTTGGATTTTTAGTGAATAAGAAAATAGGAAAATAAAATAGAAGTGAGGAACACACAATTTTTGTACAGACTCACAACGGACACTTGTACTCAGTCAGTTTCTTTGATTTCAGTTTTCATCTGGATCTGTACTTTGATGTCGCTTAATAAAACTTTCATCAAAGAACACAAATTAAGAAGAAATACAATTAAAAGGGTTAATTATGTACATAAAAACTTAGGTCAAAATGGCAAAAAGTCATAATGCGCAAAAGAGACCCAAAACCCGACTTCCACATATGAGCTCCGAATTTTACGAAATTGGTCTTGTTTTGAAGGTATTTGAAAATGGAGTACTTTCAAAGTGAGTAGACCAAAATCGGACACTGTATGTGGGAGATATGCTCATTTTAGTCTGTCAGATGTGAAATTAGACTTTGGGATTATTTGACACTTCTTTGAGTTAGTAATTTTTTGTAATTTAATGAAGTTAGTAATATCTATACAATGGAGGTGGTTTTGGGACAATCGGAGTTAGGATGAATTATTTACAAATGTGAGAAGTTAGCGGCTTTTGGGGCTAATTTACACTTAGAATTTTTAATGCAATCATGCATGATGAAATGCAAATATTATTTACACGTGTACGAATGCTAATGATGCTTTATTAATGATTAAATGCATGTGAATGTTGGGGAACAGAGCTTAACAGACTACTTTTAACATGACGAATACGGGATTCATCAGTGTGCCGCTCGCTGCTCTTAGAGGGCAGCAATTCAGGGTTTTTGCATGCCAATAAGGTCTGGTTTTGATAGGAGTACGTGATTTCAGACACATAAATCACGTTTTTTCAGCTCTAGACCTCTTTAAGGATTGAAGATGATGGTTGTATGAGTCAACACATACAATCGATCCCCCATATGATGGTGTAGACTTGCCCATAGAAGTCTACTTCCCAGTTTGCTCTGGAGTTTTCGACATTTTTTATAAAAAAGGAGGAAACACGCAATGGTGTCCGCTCCAAAAAATTAACTAACTAAAATAAAGTACATAATACAACATCCATGAAACCAGCAATTGCTTGTAATGAAAACAAACATTCTCGCAATAAAAACGGTGTCCAGAAAAGAGCACATCATTACGGGGCCAGCCAAATGACCCACAGCACCGCCACCGAAGTAATAGGTAATAACCTCTTTTCTTTGTCGACCCCACGCCCAATAAAGAGATGACCAAAAAGAGTCGAAATCAAGAGTGCACAACCAATCCAGTTCCATCTCATTCCACACAGGCAAGGAAACGTAACCGCCGAAAAAAAGGTGCTCCAGTGTCTCAATGTCAATTCCACACAAGTGACATCTATTCGATATCACCTCAAACAATCTAGCACGTCAATCGCGGGTCGAGATGTGCTTCCGTCTAAAAAGCAAGAGGAAGAAACCAATACTCTCCGAGAGACCAAGTGTCCAGATGAATTTGCAGTCCCGAATCATACTATCCGTAAGGGAGGGTGGAGGCCTACAAATTGCGCCATAACCCTTTCTAACTGATAAGGGCACATTCTTCCAAATCCGATGGCCCAAGCCAGAAGAGGGCATGGCGACCTGCCCAAGTGAGTCTAGAAGACAGAGGAACTCCTCCAAACGCTGATCAGAAAACGAAGATCTGAATGCTGGCATCCAGTTACCATTGTCCCAACACTCCAAGACACACGTATCAGGATTAGCAACCAAGGCAAACAGGCAAGGAAAGTAGCTACAGAGGGTGCCACCAACCCTCTAATCGTTTACCCAAAAGCAAAAAGTGGCACCATTCCCAACAACCGAGCTGAAAAGTTCATGAAATCAGGGCAAAACCTTTAGAATCTCCTTCCAAAAAGCCGACTGATTAGGCCCTTGCTGCAGCACACCAGGGCCTACCATGGAAACACCATAAAGCTGCCGGATTAAGAGACAGCACGTACCCTTATCTTTACCCCAAATCCTACCGACCCATTTGAGTAAGAGAGCTTTGTTGAGAGACTCCAAGCTCTTGACCCCAAGCCCCCCTTCCTTCTTAGGCTGAATAATGGTCTCCCAATCAACCAAGTGTATATCGTGCCCTCCTGACTTGTCTTGCTCCGTAAGAACCTGCGCATCAGCCACACCAAACTCCATCTGATGCCCATTGGCAGCAGGAGAGAAGAGAAGAAGAACACTGGGGATCGCAGAGAGAACTACCTTAACTAACACTAGTTAGTCGCCACGCGACAATAGAGCCGCGTTCCAACCAGACATCTTACTTTCCATCTTCTCCACCACCGACAACCAGTCCGACAACCTACTTTTGTCGTCCGTGAGAGAAAGCCCAAGATAACGAAGAGGAAGAGAGCCACATGTCGTGCCCAGCTCCAAACACAGAAAAGTGCCTCCCCCTCTGAAATGCCAAACGAGACAACATTGGATTTGCCAAGATTCAGCTCCATACCAGACAACTCACCAAAAATCTCAAGAGTAATGGTCATGGCACCTGCTTCTTCTTTGTCGCACTCAATAAACAAAATCGCGTCATATGCATAATGCAGCAAGGGAATAAGCAGATCACCACATTTGTAGCATGTTACAATCCCATTACTCTGAACCCGATCAACCATGCAGAAGAGCCAGGGGACATCCCTACCTGACCCCTCTCTGTGACTGAAAATAACATCCCTCAAGATGGCCATTGACCAGCACCGAGAGCGACGTCGTAGTGATGCACCGCTTCATCCAAGAAATCCACACATCCAGAAAACGCTTCATGTACAGAGCGGCCCACAGAAAACGCCAATCCAAGGTATCATAAGCATTGGCATAGTCCATTTTCCAAAGCAGTGCATGTTTGCCACTACGCTTTCAATCGGATATAATCTCAGAGGCCATCACCAAACTATCCCCAATCTGACGACCAGGGATGAACGCCAACTGACAAGGAGAAACTAAATGATCAAGAACTCGGTTGAGATGAACCGCAAGCACCTTCGCTACGATAAGAAATATGCCATTCGAGAGACCAATCGATCTGTAATCTTCGATTCTCTCGGTCACTCCCGTCTTTGGGAGAAGGAAAATCAACGCCTTCTTTAGCCTTTCAAAACATGCATTGCATCAACAAAACTCCTCTACAACCTTCACGACCTCACCACACACCACATTCCAGAATTCTTTGTAAAAAGGTATAGGAAAATCATCCGAACCCGATGCACCATCCGCATTCAAACTCCACACAGCTGATTTTACCTCTTCTAAAGTAACAGGCACTGTCAAACCGCCCGCAAGCGCATCAGAGAGTAGGGATGCCCCAAGACCACTCTACCACCAAGGTCTGGACGCAGCCCTTCTAGAGAAGTCATGAAAGTGTTCAGCAAACGCATTACCTAGCTCTCCATCCTTTTCAACTTTGTTCCCACGAACAATCATAGACCGGAACGGATCGGTCTGACGCCTGCAACTGCAATCTTGTGAAAGAAAGCCATGTTTGCATCACACTTTTTATCCAAGCAAGCAGTTATCTCTGTTTCCATTATGTCACATGCTTCCTATCTTCCTCCACTACCACTCTATGGGCAGAGGCCCTTTGCCCCAATTCGTTAGCATCCAACCGCATGTCATTCTCTAAATTGTCAAGTCTCTAATTCTCAAGTTCTGCAGACATTCTCCGAGCTTTCATAGCCTCTCTCACCTACTTATAAGCAGACAATCTCTGACACAGATATTTCAATTTCTCTGAGAATCTTACTGCCGCCGAACCAGAGACAAATCGGGACAACCAAAGAGTGCTCACAAAATCACTTAAAGACTCCTCCAGAAGCCAAGCACGCTCAAATTTGAAAAAAAAAACCTCTCACCGGCAAGGTAGAGCCAGAATCCCAAATCAAGGGCGTATGGTCAGAATGCGTGTGGGGTTTACACGAAACAAAAGAACATGGGAACAAATCCAGGAGCTCAGACGAAACAAGAAAGCGATCAATACGAGAACGGGATCCCGAACTCCGCCAATTATACTTTGTGTCTGCCGCATCAAGGATCTCGAGTTCTAAATCACCAATCAAATCAGCAAAATCAGAAGAACCCGAGTCATGTCCGTCCCGTAGGCGGGGACGATATGAAGAGAGCAGCAAAACATTGAAGTCATCCGTAATAAGCCAAACACAATCCGAAAATGCAATTCTAGCTGCACAGATATCCGCCCACAACTCATGCTGCAAAGTTGGTTGACAAGGGACATACACACATGAAAAAGCAACTAGAGATAAGGAGGTAGAGCACTCCAAAACAACCAACAAGACGTGAGAGCCCTTCAACTCCCCCACAAATTGGAACGAAGCATCCTTCCACGCCAGAATCATGCCTCCTCAACTTCCCACGACATCTAACGCCCGAAAACCAGACAAAGAGCCATCGCCAAAAGAATACCAAATCACCATAGTACAAGAATCAAGCTTTGTTTTCACTAGAAATAGGACATCACACCCCCACTCCGCGAACCTTGCACCCAAAGCTCTTCTTTAACAGGGTTACCCGGACCTCTAACACTACAGGACAGAATCTTCATTTAAACATAACTTGTTTACACATTGTTTTCACCACTCCGCAATCACTTCCATATGCGCCTTCCGTTCTGAAACACCATGCCCCTACTCACCCGACAATTTTTTATTATGTCTCCTTCTGTATCTCTTCGCAATTCCCATACCGCTTCCCGAGAACATCACTTCGCAGTTCTTTCATCACCCCCAGTAACAGCTTCTGTACCTGACGGCACATGGTCACTAGGGACAATACTAACCCAGTTCATGACGCAAGTGGCCTGAGAAGAAGAAGACCCATCGTAAGTCTGCAAGTATGTGGGAGCCAAAACCTCGGAGGCAAACACCCCCTCCGCTGAGGAAGCCAGCAGCGATGAAGCGAAGTATCGCACAGGGAGAACACGAAGCATTTTGCCCGAAAAGTAGAACACACAAAACGGTACGGGTGACACATGATCCGCCAGAGCACCCAAACCCGAGACGATGGAAATCCTAACCGGTCCATTCAGCAGCAGACCCGACCCTAGCACCACTAGAAACTGATAAGGAGAATCAGGTAGGAAGATCCATCCATCCCACTCGACCAAAACCGATACACATTCCGGCGAAATCGGCATTTTTTATCGTGTCAGACAACAAGGGTGACATTTTTTCATCGCTCGATGCCTTCAAAGGCCCGGTTCCTATCCTGAAGATGGATGAAACCTACTACGAGTTGTGGTCAATGCAGTTTCGCACCCTTATGCATTACCATAACAAGGAGCACATTTTAACTGATTCAGAGCCGACGAACAAAACATGGGTTAATGGTTCATGGAAGCAAGATGATGCATATGCGTGAATTTGGCTCTCCGGGACGCTCACCACGAAGATTGCCACTGACATCGTCAACCAACCCACGGCCAAAGCCATTTGGGATATCTTGGCTGACACTTATGGGCAAGCGAAGAATGAGAGCAAAATCCTCCAGCTGCCATATGACATTTTCTCAACCAAACAAAATAGTCGACCTCTTCATGCCCACTTCTCGCATCTCCGAGGCATGTTTGTGCATCTTCATAGCTTCATGCCCATTACTACCAGCACAGAGCAGCAGCATGCAATATGCATATAGGAATGCCACTGTGACAGGAGTTTTTCTGTCATCTCTTGACTCTGAGTACGATGAGGCATGTACACAACTTACTGAAGAGACGATACCCTCGATGGAGGAAGTCTACAAAAGACTCAGCGGGATCGCTACTTCATCTACTACTGTGGTTCCAACTCCCTCTGCAATGGCAACTTCTCAGGGCAGAGGGGGTACTTGACAGTTAAGCGAGCGTGGATTCTGTGGTCGAGGAGGAGGACGTAATCATGGCCCATGCACACATTGCCACCGTCCAAGACATTCGGAGGAGACATGCTATCTGAAGCATGGGTATCCAACGTCTGCTCGTGTAGCAGATAGAACCTACTGCAGCTCTTTCTCATGATGCGAGGTTTGATGATATTGTCTCAAGATTGAGAGAGATGATGACTACACTGCCTGCCCCAACAGCAAGATCTTCAGATATTGCAGCTATTGTCATAGCATCTACGAGTTCGTTAGGTACTGTCTATGCACTTACCAGTTGTAGCAGTACATATTTGACTGATTGGATCATGGACTCTGGAGTTTTTCATTATATGTGTGGAGATCGAGCTCAATTTACTTCTTACCATGGTATTAAAAGGCGCGCCTCGAGGCGGTCGAGGCGTACGCCTCGAGGCGAGGCGGGCCTTTTTAGCCTCGAAGTGTGCGCCTCGACCTTGTCCAGTGAGGCGTGCGCCTCGAGTGGCTGAGGGTTAGCCTCGCCGAGGCGTTTTTATTTTTTTGAAGATTTTTTATGATTTTAATAGTTTACATGGTGGTTTGAGAAGCTTATAAACATATACTTGTTTAGGATAATGATTATACAAGTTAAATGCCTAAATCTGAAGTTTCTTTCATACCCATAACTCCATATTTACTATTAATTATGTGTAACTATTTCAGCAAACTCCTTCATATTTACTATTAATTATGTCTAACTATTAATTTATGCAAGACGAATGCTTAAATTTGACCTCTTTCATATTCATATGCTTAAATTTGACCTCTTTCATATTCATATGCTTAAATTTGACCTCTTTCATATTCATATTTACCATTAACATGCCAAATTATTTTAGTGAACTCTTACTAGTACATCCTTAAACATATAAAAATGTGTATACGAATTCGAATACTCATATAAAAAATGGGACAGGGGTGCTGCCCCCTACACCCCCGCAAGGGGGGCCAACCTGGGCCCCCCCTAGCCCCCCAGGCTCGCTGACCGGGCAGCGAGACCCCCGTACTGGTAGGGTATGGAGGCACAGGGAGGGCATCAAACCGTTCTTCATCTAGGTATAGTAGAACATATAGTTAGGATTCAAATTATATGATTCATATCAACAACTTGGATATTTATAATGACAACTATAGCCAATCCATTTTAGATAAATTTATAGTGATAGTTATAACCAATGATTTCCTTCCGATTGGGCAGAAATTTAGAAAGGTTTATGATATTGAGTCATTGACATATCATTTTTTCATATTCTTATATTCATAATATCATCATATATTACATCGTTATATACTATATGTTTGTCGGATTATATTATTTCACCAATAAATGTATTTATTATATATTTTATAGTTATTTTTCTATAAACAACTGAGGCTTACGCCTCGACCGCCTCGAGACTACGCCTCGCCTCGCTTCCAGGGAAAACGTCTCGTTCCGCCTTTCGTTTTTTAAAACCTTGCTTCTTACAGATCTATCGCTCCTAGTAGATCAGTGGTAATTGCCAACGGGGATCATCTACCATTTCTAGTCAGGGGAGATTGTTTTAGCCTCATTGATGCATTTGCAGAATGTCTTATATGCTCAAGCATTTCATATGAATCTTTTGTCTATTAGTCAAATTACAAAAGATTTACATTATTGTGTCATATTTGATCCTTCTTCTCTTGTGTTTCAGGACATACTCATGGGCAGGGTGATTGAATGTAGTCGTGAACAGAGAGGGTTGTACAGACTGGTCCAACCTCCGTGTGTTGTTGCTGCCACTATTCCATCTGGATATGTGTCTCCTTTATGTGGCATCTTCGTTTTGGTCATCCTCTGCAGAAGTTGTATCACATTCTCCCTCAGATCTCTATTCGTGCTACCTTGGAGTGTGAAGCGTATCAGCTTGGGAAGCACCATCGCTCTTCTTATCCGAGTCGTCAGAGTCGTCACAGTAATCGGTTATTTGAGTTGGTTCATTTTGATATATGGGGTCCTAGTCGTGTTCCCGATCATCAGGGACATCGATTCTATATGGTTGTTGTGGATGATTTCTCTATATTATCTTGGATTTTCTTGTTAAAGAATAAGTCTGGAGCTGGTCCTGTTATTAAATCCTTTCTTGTTGACATTAAGAACATTTTTTCTACTAATGTGAAGTTTATTCGCACTGATAACGCCTTGCAATTTTCTACTTTACAGTTGTCTGACTTTCTCAGATCTATTGATGTTGTTCATCAAACTTCTTGCCTAACACTTCACAGCAGAATAGTGTTGTTGAGCGCAAACATCATCACCTTTTGGATGTCACGAAGACTCTTTTAATCACAGTCGAGCTCCTCATTCATTCTGGGGTGATCTGGTTCTCACTGCAAGTTACTTGGTGAATTGCATGTCTTCTACTATCCTTGAAGAAAAAGTTTCTTCCTTGATTGTGTTTTCCCGAGAAGGACCCATTCTCCCTTACACCCAGGGTCTTTAGGTTTGTAGCGTTTGTTCACAATTTTACTCCTGGTCGTGACAAGCTCTCTCTTAGAGCTGCCAAATATGTATTCATTGGTTATTCTCGTACCCAGGGGTATAGATGTTCTGATCATATTGGAAGAAAATATTATGTGAGTGTTGATGTCACATTTTTTGAGTCCATAATGTATTTTTTTTCTTCTACAGGTAACAGGTTGTCCAATGGTGACTCTGGAGAGGATGTCTTTGTTCCACCTCTGTTGTCTCCACCAACAACCACCCATGTTGAGTCTCAGTCACCTCCACCACCTCCATCTTTGTCTACCTTGACACAGTTCCTATTACGGTTTTACATTCGCAGGTCCTCTACTCGCCCCTCTGCTCATGCGTCTTCCCCGTCATCCAGCACGCCTCAGGTATGTCATGATCACATTATTTCTACAGATGGCACCGGTGATGAGTTTGTTCCATAGGATACTATACAGAAGGAGTTGATACCAGAGAACCGAGAGGTTGATGATCTTGAAGTACCTATTACATTGAGGAAATTGTGTCGTAATTGTGCCACGTATTCTCTAGTTGTACATCTTTCCTTGGACCATCTTTCAGAGGGGTACAATACTATCCCACGTACATATCAAGAGGCCATACAAGATACTAGGAAAGCAGTTGGCGACTTGTTATGAAGGAGGAGATGGCCGCTTTGTAGTCTCCTGGCACTTGGAGCATTGTTTTTGCCCCTCCAGATGCATCTATTGTGTGTGCAAATGAATTTTTATAGTGAAGCAGCGGGCAGAGGGTTGTGTGGATCGCTACAAGGCAAGGCTTGTAGCATGTGGGTTCACCCGAACTTATGGGGTGGACTATCTGAATACCTTCTCTCCAGTGTCCAGACACTCAATATTGCGCATTCTTCTATCAATTTATGTTTCCCGAGATTGGTCTCTTTACCAACTCGATGTGAAAAATGTGTTTCTATATGGAAATCAAGAAGTGGATGTTTATATGCAACAAGCACCAGGGGTTGCTGCTGAGGGGAAGTCTCAGAAGGTGTGTAGGCTCCACAAGGCAATTTATGGCCTGAAGCAGAGTCCGAGAGCTTGGTACCAAAAGCTTTCAGAGTTGATAGAGAATCAAGGGTTTGCTCGGTCCACTGCAGATTACTCGTTTTTTGTTCGGGGTGCAAGCCTGCTATTACTCTTATGAATCCAAGTATGAGATTATATGATGGTGACACTGAGGAGGTAGATAAGAGGAGATACATAGAGCTTTTTGGGAAGCTCCTATATGTTACCATCACCAGACCATACATATCATGTTTTGTGAGCGAGGTGAGCCAGCTCATGGAGCAGCCCTGGAAGATTCATAGGGACATGATCTATATGATTTTGAGATATTTAAAGAGTTCACCTGGCGCTGGTCTTATATTCAGCAGAGGAACATCTCTTGAGGTGACAGCTTGTGCAGATGTAGATTATGTGGAATGCACTAGAGAAAGGAAGTCCACATCTAGCTTTGATATTTTTGTCAGGAGCTCACTCGTGTCATGGAAAAGCAACAGAGTCATAGCACAAAGGAGCACGGAGATGATGTGGGTTAGATCAGTCTTGACTGATATTGTTGTCGAGGTTCCTCTTCCCATGCAGCTTTTATGTGGCAATCAAGTATCTCTATTTATTGCCAATAATCCCGCATTTCATGAACGAACCAAGCATATAGAGGTTGATTGTCACTATACCAGAGACATGATCCAGAAGGGTATCCGTTGCACATGTTTCTATTGGAGATCAGATGACTGATATCTTCACCAAGGCCCTTGCTAGAGCCTAGAGGGCCCCTTCAGAGATGTTGTTCCAAGCTGAGCATGATAGGCATATATACTCCAGCAGGGGAGTGTTGAGATATTTACATCTATGTATATTTATATCTTATTTTCTATTTATTTCATGCACCTCTCGTGTTATTTACCCAGGGCTTTTCTTCTATATAAGAGAGCCCCAGAGTCTCTCTAATTAATCATATTCTATTCTTTTCCCAACAGAAGAACATAGCCAAAACTTGGATTCTGGAAAAAATCGAGTGTCTCAAACAAACTCTGATTTGATGTCCCGGAGCCCATGCGGCTAGGGTTTCTTCTGAAAAGATCATGGAGATCGCATGCCATAAAAAAACTTTAAGAACATGCCCTAAATCGATTACTCTAATACCATGTTGAAATAACTAATACGAAAACAGAATAGATAATCAGAACAAGAACATAAAAATATAAGATTTTACGTGGACCTTCCTCCGTGAGGAGGAGGGTGAAATCACAGACCAAAGCCTCATAAAGTCGGATACTTCATTATGATTATCTCTTAATGAATGTAAGTGGTATGACTCTTCTTGCATAGCCCTACATACAAATCAGAATGAACATTTTTAAATCAATCACTATACATGTTCAGATTGAATAAACTTTGACAAACATGGGCATGACTTGGTTTCCGAAAAAATCGAGGGTCTCAAACAAACTCAAAATTGATGATATGGAGTGTATGCAGCTAGGCTTTTTAAGTAGATCATGGAAATCACATACCATAAAAAACTTTAAGAACAATCCCTAGAATCAATTGCTCAGTAAATAATACGGAAGCAGAAGAATCAATAATCTGAACAAGAACATAAAATTAAGAAGTAGAATGCTTAATATTTTATGAGGAACCCAACTCCATAAGGATTAAGATGAAACCATGGAAGAAGGTCTCTGCGGACCGGATACTTCATTATGATTCTCTCTCAATGATGACGGTGGTGTGGGCTTGTTATATTAGCCCCACAGACAGACCGGAGTCCCGTTTATATAAGATGTGGAACTAAACAATAGAGGATTATTGGATCCTAGAGAGATCCAATTACCAATCTATCACATATTTTTTAGTGAACCTTGCATTCATCAGGTGATCATACACCATGTCATAATTCGGCTCATCACTTTATTTGAGGAATGTCCCCCATGTCATCCCATTAGAAGGAATACAAAATGTTAGGAACTCGGCAATCCACATCTTCTGATAATGGCCCCTGTGTCATCTCTAGAAGGAATACAAAATGCGAGGAACCCCCCAATCCACATCTTCTTTGAAATAAGAGAGAGTGCTTCGAAGCCTTTGTCCCAACTTTCTTCAGCTTTAAATCAACTTGTGCCCAGCCCCAAGTTCCAAAGGAAGAGGTTTTCACTCCTTTTTAGTTCATCCCCATCGAAGCTGTTAATCTGTTATCGTTGTTGCACCATTGAAAATCATGCCCTATTAGCTTGCTTGTTCTAGGGTACAATTGGAGATCCAGCCCACTGTAGTAACTCAGCTTGCAATTCATCTATCTATGCATTCTTCACATCTTACAACTGCTAAACTTCACACGAACTCTGCAAAGAACATGCATACGCAATAAACCATGCCTCATCCTATTGTTGATTAGAAACAGCAGCATCAAACTCCATCTTCATGCAAAAACAACCCACCCATTCTAATAGTTTCTTCTTGAGCATCTTTCTCCGCATGTAAACTGATACAACCTTGCTGCTCGTCGCTGTCAAAGCAGCTTCTTCTTGTTGTTCACCTAAACATGCCTCTGACTTGTTATAGTTTGAGTATTTAATAACATGATGTTGTTCTTGAACTTTTATCCAATTAGTTGTAACCACTTGTTCAGATGCTTCCATCATCTCATAGGACATAATTCCTTTCTCTTCAGTTTTTGGGATTTTACAGCATGACCCCTATAAATTTTGCAATTACACCAAAATCCTAACATCTTCATATTGGCCCCGTGACCCCTGCAAACGTAACGTACTAATCCATCCACTATCAGCCATGTACTTAACTTCCATCAATTTGACCGTTAAATCGAGCAGAATCTGTCAAAAATATGCATTATCTGCCCGTCATGTTGAATCAAATTAACAAAAGAATACACTTCCAACTCTTGTCATTGTGTGTGTGTGTGGATCCTGGATGTGGTGACGTCGCATACAAAGGTTTGAAGAGCGGAGTGACGATATTCTTGTGCGCACGTGACAGTGCTTTGGCGGTTGCCTGATGCGAGGGGAGGAGGAAGGAGTTCTTGCTCGAACTTGATCGAGCTCTTGCATGATGATTTGGTCAACTATGTTTCTGCACGTGTGGGAGTGTGATGGAGGAGAAGAGTCGAAGCTTGTGGACAACATCCACTCACTTAAGAAGAGAAATGGAGAATGAGGGAAGTTGACAGTCACATGGCTTCGCGAGATCGAGACGTTGGCGTACACGCATGCCAAGAAAGGGTACGCACAAAGCTTGATCTTCTCGCATAGTTGTGTATTGGAAAAGAACATGAAGTTTGCTTTACATAGTTGGGAAGATAGGTGTGCATGCACAGAGACTAGAAGATGTTGTTACACGCATGGTCCTCCGCACAGTGGATCAACATGCTCCCCTTATGGCTATAATCAATTTCCTCATGATGGAAAGGAAGCAAGGAGGAAGGAACTGTTGAAGGGGATATAGCCAAAGATCGCACTTGCTCGCATGTGGACTGGAACGAAAAGTGCTACGCAATTTGATGGATTAGATTCGATGGCCACAACGCAGGCCAGAGGTCTAGTGGTAGAAGTGGCAGCGGCGGTAGACTGCAAGTGAGCAATGGCTGAGGATGGAAAGAGCAACCATGAATCTTGCATGAAGATGTCGCATCAACTTCATCTCATCGGAGCGGATGATGGCTGCCATACAATGGTAGACAGTGGTGTGGTGGAAAGAATGAAAGAAGATCAAACATTGGATTTTCAAAAAAAAATGTGTGTTTCCTAATGTGGTTACGATAACTCAAGAAGAGTTGAATCGACGGCAATGGTTGTGGTGTAAGATAGAGTAAGATTGCATGGGTCATGAGGTAAAGATGATGTCAGGGGTTACGGTTTAATTGCAAAAGGTGGTTATGGCATAATTGCAAAAGGCTTATAGGGGTCGGGGTGTAAAAATCACATACTTTATTATCGTTATTTTTAAGTAGTTCCAGATATCGAGATTGACGGTATAAAGGAACAGCACTTGGCTGGCATTGTTTGGTTTGTAAACCGCATCTAACAACCATTGAACTTTGGCTCCTATTGTTGATAAAAGTAACAGGTTGTTTCATCTGATCTGATAACTGCCATCCGTAAACTTCTTTACTTGTTAAGCAGCAGCAGCGTGTACACCTTGAGATCTTCCAATCATCAAGGTCATATCCTGCCTTCGTTTATAATTGTCCAAGTCTTCATATCCGGTTTAGTCCTACTCATTCAAGGTAGGAACCTAAACTTCATGTATTTTCTCTCGGTCTTTCATTCCTTTTCAAATTCGCAACTTTTACATTCTTCCTAATATGCCCGAGAATGCAGCAGTGCATGTGGAACTTTACATTCTTCTAATACAGTATTTTCTGCTTAAACACTTGTCCAGCATTTCTAATCATAACACAATCGGTTCTTTTTTTTTGAAATCCAACGACGTGGGGGAGACACGGCATGGTGTTCGCCCCAGAAGCTTTTATTAAAAGGAAGCGGTAAACAAGAAGGCAAGAAATACAAGGACAGAGAGATGGACGGACAGAGGTGGGATCGAGAAGATCCCAACCTTAACAAAAGACGCTAATTCGACCAACATCCAATCGCAAGTAAGATGCGCCGCGTGACCCAAAATATTCTCATTGTAAAATCTGTCCCCTAAAGATAGATGCCTTACGACCCAGCCAAATCGCCCAAATGTAAGCAAAAAGGCTCAGAAAGTCTCCGCGTGTCCTGTCCCTGTTGGATCGCACTGAGTCCCAAAAACCGGCCAGGTCCGATGTGTTGATCCAAGATATCCCCGCCTCCTCCCAAATGGCAGCAGTGACCGTGCAGGTGAAGAAGAGGTGAACTGACGATTCCACATCGTTGCCACATAGAACACAAACAACCGGAGTCGAATCACCAAAGAGCCTAGCGCAATGCTCCCTTGTTAAGATCCTCCCTCTGCGAAATAGCCAAAGGAATATGGCTACTCTCTCCGGCAGCTTCAAAAGCCAGAGGAAATTGCAATCGCGGTAGACGAGGTCCAAATCGGACTGCGGATGACTAGAGATTGCCCTGAAAACCTTCCTCGTGGAGAAATCGTCATCCCGCCAAGCCCAGTGTTCACGACCAGTCGTGGGCCTGGGCGCACTCTTAAGAGAATCCAGAAGCGCAAGAAGCTCGTCGAAACGTTGATCAGAGAGGTTGCTCAGAAGCGATGACACAATCGGTTCTTGGTTCGAGAAGACCATATGATCCTCGTTATCCTTATTCAATTGGCCATTAAAATGGAAAAGCAATTTAGTATATGGGTAATATCCAATTTAAGATATCCTCCGTAAAAGAAAACATTAAGAGATGGATGAAGAATGGGTTTGGAAAGGAAAGATGAAGTACGGCATGTAGAGCAAGTATTGTTAAAAACTTCGCATCATTTTCTCCAGACTGTTATCACTATATAGTGATATCAGTTTATTATCAGTATTGTTGCATAGTGTTTAACTACATTATGAAACATACCACAACTTTTCTCGAATGCCTGCCTATTTCCAAGCTTACTGCATTGTCACAACACGAAGGTCAAAAAATATAGATGATAGTCAATCATATATTTTTCTGCTTTATGGTTAGCTATTTTTCAAACTTTTTCGATTTTTTTTTGAGAAATGATCTCTTTTCTTTTAAAAACCAAACAAAATATTATGAGCTTAAAAAAGATAATGCCTGCCTATTTCCAGCTCGTTCATGTTGTTTTTCCTACTCTAAATTGTACTGTTGCCACTATATCTCCTCCCAAGCCCACAAGTAGGAGTGATTTTTTCCCATGTTCTGACTACATAAGTAACTTCGCCCAAAATGTCAACATTATCAAGTATCTGTTAAGTACTAACCCAAAAAACAATATCCATACGAGTTGAAACAAAAGTTTCTTTCTATCAGGCAAATAATTGTTAGAGCATACCTTTTGAATAACACGGCAACCATACATCTGAAGACTTAAAGGCAAAACACTGCCAACAAGTTGTTTGGCTAGCTCTTTCCTTTGCTCCGTATTGCCATACTCAAAAAACTGTAATGATGTAATTCCAAATCAACTTCAATTCAAATAGTTGCAATGATAAATAAAATATCACAATATTGTTGGGACAAAATATAATGCAAGGATCAATATTTCACATAGTTTAACAACCTTTTGAATGACATAGTTGCCAAATACATCATTCATTAACAATGTAGCATGTGGGAGAACTTCTTTAAACACAGAAGCCTTCTCTTCAGAAGTACAGGTCTCTAGTTTCTGCTGTATAAACCGACTCCCATGCTGATCCATGCTGAAGTCACATACAAATTCCAACACTGCCCACATATATAACCGAACGGGTACGAAATATGAATGTATGAAAGCTTACCTGAATTCAGCAACACGTCCAACGACGTCTGATAGCTCAAAGCGGCGAGCTTTATTGGATTTTATTTCTTCAAGGATGGAGTGAGTCTTGGAATCGGCAAGTTTTTCATGTCCTCTGAGAACTTGCCATCCAGAATACGGCCCAGAATTCTTGATAGAACAAACAGACGAATTAATGTTCTCAGGTTTTCTAATAGGAGGAGCAGGTGCGGCCAATGGTGAACCCGGCAGTTGCAGGCTAGCAAGAGGTGAGGTCGGATACTGCATAACGATGCCAATATTTGGTGGGCTCACATAGTTACTGGGACTTGGAATTCCTTCCTTAATTGGACTTGGAATACTGATGCTTCCACTTCTTAAATGCATTTGGTCTGGTGAATATGTAGGTGGCAGTTTATGGGCATCATAACCTCTATTTGCTGGATCGTGATGACTTAATGGTCCATAAGCACCAACTGTTTGATGATGTATGTAATGCGCGTACAAAGAGTCGGAGAAGGGCGATGGCAGCACTAACCCAAGCTGTGCATAATAATTATACAGATGTTGCATGTCCATGCTGGTAGGAACATTTCCGTCGGTGACATTGACACCCACAGTTGTTGGACCCTCAATGGTCATGGGAATAGCAACAGCAGGATGATAACCAGCAACAAATGGAGTGAATGGAGATGTATTGACAGCATATCCACCTGTGCTATACGGTGTAGCATATACACCAGATTGTTGCACATTGCAGTAAAAGGGGTTTCCGGTCAAATAGCCAGCAGCTGAATAAAAATGTGGTGTAGTTCCAGTGGCCTGTAATACTACTGGCTTCTTATCAACCAGATGTAACTTCCATTGGTCATGAGAAAATTGATTGAAAATATTATGGGTGGGGACCACTCCATGTGACTGAGGAATGTCAGGTTGAGAAATAGCACGCTGAAGACATGAATTACTCGGCTGAGTGTTTGATCTTAAATGCCGGGCATCATTCTGGGATGTTATGCTAAGACCTCTAAGTGAACCTTCTACAGTGCCCTGATTTACAACAGCCACACTAACATCGGTAGAGTGGACAACTGATACTCTCTTCGGGTTTGCATGCTCCCCGGTTACATTGTTAGACGATGATTTCACCGATGAGCCCGTACTTTGTGTTGACTCACGGGAATGTGTATCGAGAGCAGTAGCAGCCGAATGTCCAACTAATTTGAGTAGTTTGCCTGTAGTAACAGATGAATCATGTAAAGGGCTGGTATGGGCCTCGGAATCAGCTCCATCTTCTGTTGACCCACGATTTGACGAGCGTACCGGGTTACTGTATACAGGAGATGGTGTCCGAGGAAAATCTTCCTAAAGATAAATATGCCAGGAAGAAAAATAAAATTGTTCATTTTGTATCAGTACAAACAGACAAATCATCTAACTTGGCAGGACATTTGTCGGATAAAATGCAATATCATCTCACCAGCAAGCATAAGAAATCCAAACAATGTGAAATGTTCAACATGTCAGATATTGAATGAGTTCAAATTGTTAGCAATGTACCAATATTATATAGATACCTAGTAGTAAAAGAAGTGGTATAAATAAACTATGAGTACCTGTATTAAGTCGACAATACTTTTATGCCGTCCCTCTAAAGAGGATACAGAGTTCCCAGATAAAATTCTCTCAGCATCACCACTGGCAACTTGAGCGAGTGACAGAGCATTATCATGGTCCTCTCTGTGGGTAGGAAGCGGACCTGTGCTGCCATCATCGTGAGAACTTGATCTCCAATCCTCCCCATAGTGACTTGCATGTTGTGCCGCGTGCCGAGCCTCCCGTGATGTAATTGGGGGAGGAAGTCTAGGATTCAAATTAACATTAGAAATGTAATATGCTGCATATGATGGATCAGACCGAAGTAGTTCTTCATTGGTGTATAGTTCATTGTTAGTTGACTTAACCATGCCACCAACAGGACTATGATAACGCTGCCCAACATGATTGTTAAGCAGAGCATCGATGCTTGGAGGAGCACTTCCGCTCCTATTGGGAGCAGTATCCTTTCGGTTCCTGCCAAACTTATTTCTCAGAAAGGGTAAACCCAGTTCTTGACTGATCATGCCACCTGAGGAGTACACCAAAGCATCCTTGGCTGAAGACCAATTTTTTATTCCAGTTTCCCCTGCAGGTCCGACCGGGTTTTCCGCAGTCATCCTTGTCAAGGATACCAATACAGCAACTTATGTTAATCTTTTACACCGAGTAACTTCAAATAGTCAATCCAATATATAAAATCCCAGATGTTTTTCATCTGTAGAATCTAGAACCTGCCAATGAGAAGCAAAAATCCAATTAAATCCCGATCTTAACCGAATAAAGCAATTTAATAGCAAATATATACAACAATCATCTATCAAATATTATACACTGGAAGCAATCCAGTCAGCTTAATCAAACAGCTGAGCTCAGAATGCAACTAAAGAAAAACCTTATATGCGAACATCAGCTAATTTCCACGTCTAAACAATGCACTGTGACGTGATTCCCACTGCTATTCAACTATCATAAATCAAGGCCCATCAACAATCCACACATCAAACTCCTAAAAATAACAAGAAAAAGGGACAAACTTTTTCGTCCTAATACCATAAATAAAGGCATAAACCCAGCCGCCCCCTCAAAATCCCACATTTTCTCCACTCATCACTCAAACACGAACGTTTAGCAGTCCCATAAGCAGAATTCAACTAGGGAAAAACCATAAACATCAGCTAATTTCCACGTCTAAACAATGCACTGCGACGTGATTCCCGCTGCTATTCAACTATCATGAATCAAGGCCCGTCAACAATCCACACATCAAACTCCTAAAATTAGCAAAAAAAAGGGACAACTTTTTCGTCCTAACACCATAAATAAAGGCATAAACCCAGCCGCCGCCCCTCAAAATCACACCTTCTCTCCACTCATCACTCAAACACGAGCGTCCAGCAGACCCATAAGCACAATCACACCAGATATCACGGGTCCCTCACCTGAGCTTCCGCCGCCTCCGAGCCCCGATAAACCCTAGAATCCGCGGAATCGACCCCTCTCCCGATCGGGGAGGCGCGGAGGACGAAAAATTGGGAGAGGGGCGGTGGGTTTTGGATCTTTGATCGCGAATGGAGATGGTTCCGGCGGAAATCGAGGGCTTTGCGGGGTTTTCGTGTGAGAATGGCGCAATGAGGTGGTTTGCGGGCTCTGCTTTGGGTTTTTTGCTTCTAAAACCCCTCCCCCTGTGGGTTCCGCAAACGGCGGGGGTTCTTTTTGCCACGGAGGGCTGTGGTTGACTGAGATCTCGGGTTGATAGTTTCCCTTTCCTCACGGGTGTTAGCTGTAAATGTCACCTTTGGATGTCACTGGGAGTTGCTTTGTAAAATCTATACTCTTACTATTATCGGGTTCTTTCCCATTCTCGTGTCACGTGTCATCACAGCTTCCTTGCATTCCTCCATATCCATTTCTGTTCCCGTTAAGTGCATGCTTTTCCCCTCTCAATATTGCCAGCTGTCGAAAGGATGTTTCGCTTCTCGAGGTTTCGGCATCAGCTGGTGAAAGGAAGGTTTCTTTATCGAGGTTGGATTGGTCGTGGATTTGTTCCTCTGACGCTTCTTTCTTCCTTCGCCTTTTCTCCTACACGCTTCTCCTCCTCTTTGCCTCTTGTCCTCCATTTTTCCTTGGGTGACGTCCATGTCTTCCGTCAATGATTTTTTGAGCTGTGTATGTTGAGTTCTTCGTCTATTGTTCGTGGAAAAGGTACGTTTATTCTTTTCTTAAAGAAATTTCTTCCTTATTACGTTATCCATGTTTTCGTTGTCGGATTACTTTGACGATCATTGATGTTAAATACTTCCCCATGCTTCGTCCTTTGGATAATCCTAATTTTTTTGGGGGGTTTTCTTGCGCCTCCGGTTTTGCTTAGATGATCTCCAAAGGTAAGGTGTTAAATTTTTTTCCTTATTATGTTATCCATGTTTTTGTTGTTGGATTTCTTTCACGATCCTTGATGTTAACTATGTCCCCATGATTCGTCCTTCACATAACCCTAAATATTTTCTCTGGGCTTTCATCGCTCCTCCAGTTCTCCTTAGCTGAGCTTCAAAGGCAAGGTGACTTTAAGGGTTTTTTATTATTACTATGTTATGCATGTTCTCATTTTAGTTTTACTTTTACGATCCTTGATTTTAAGTGCGCCTGCAATTTTGGTTTTTTTTGCCGAACACTAAATATGTTTTCTCCATGTTCCCTCGCTGTTTGCTTCGATATCCACTGTTCGATCACTGTTCCTTCCCTTATATTTCTCTTGCTCCGATAGCCTTTCTTCTCCGGGATTGTCTGCAAGATTTTTGGTGAACTAGGTGTGTTTTGTCTTAGATTTTATATGTTTCTCTTCTCTCCCTTTATTGTAGGTGATATTTATGTTTATGTTGTATTAAGAATCGTTATATGTATCCTCTCCTATTTCCATCGTCTTTGTTTTTCCCCTCTTTTCTTTCGGGTTTTTCAGCTTCATTTGCAACTGGACTTTCTATATGACCTTCTCGACGGTCAGACTACAAATTTGGCTTCTCCTTTGTAAGTTAATTTATTGTTTTACCGACGGATGTTATGGCATGGTTTCCTTTTGGATTTTACGCTATTTGCTATAGCTTTTATCTTCATTTTTTTGTGACCTTCAAGATGTTTGTCATATGTCTGTTCTAATATTTGTCATTGTCACTTTTTTTCAGAATTTCTTGATGGTTTTTGTCAGAGGGATTTTCTTTGTAATGCCTCCTCTCTCTTTTTTTCAGTTTTTCGTTGATCTTATTTTTTTCCTGCCATCGATCTCCATTTTAATGGGGTAAATCTATTACTCACTGTCATCACTTGCTTTGCAGAAGTTATTGATGTCTTCTGAGTTTTATGCGATTTGCCATAGGTTTTCTCTTGATTTGTTGGTGATCTTCAAGATATTTGTCTTATGTTTGTTCTAATTTATATTGTTGTATATTTTCTCACTTTACATTGTTTTCAATTTGTATACTGTGTTATTAAAGGAATTCTATTGGAGATTTTTTTTGTAATTTATTTGATTTGTTGATGTTCTTGTATTTCATAAATCACTTTTATAGAGTTATAAATTTACTTTCATATATTTATAAATTTTGTTTACTTATATTTATATATCCATTGCCAATACTTTCAAATTATTCTCTATTATTGGTATCTACGTATTATGTTCAACGTTAGTGAAAAGACGTTTCCAATATTTCTTATTTCGTTTAAATATTTATAAAACTTAAATTTATTTGCTATCGTTAAATTTATTTGTGGTTACATATATTTATTGAAAATAAAATACATAGTCCTTGCATTTTATGTTATTTATTGCATCTCACTTTTTCTTACTGACAATATTTACTTTTACAGATATTGTTTGTGGTACGTGTCTGTAATTAGCATTTTGATCTTCTGTAGCTGTCTTCTTCTCATTGTATTTTTTCCTGCCATCGATCTCCGTTTTAATGGGGTAAATCTATTAGTCACGGTCATCACTTGCTTTGCAGAAGTTATTGATGTCTTCTGAGTTTTATGCGATATGTCATAGATTTTCTCTTGATTTGTTGGTGATCTTCAAAATATTGTCTTGTGTTTGTTCTAATTTATGTTGTTGTATATTTTCTCACTTTACATTGTTTTCAATTTGTATATCGTGTTATTAAAGGAATTCTATTGCTGAGGTTTTTTTGTAATTTATTTGATTTGTTGATGTTCTTGCATTTCATAAATCACTTTTATAGAGTTATAAATTCACTTTCATATATTTATAAATTTCGCTTGCTTATATTTATATATCCATTGTCAATACTTTCAAATTGTTCTCTATTATTGGTATCTTACGTATTATGTTCAACGTTAATGAAAAGACATTTCCAATATTTCTTATTTCATTTAAATATTTATAAAATTTAAATTTATTTGTTATCGTTAAATTTATTTGTGGCTACATATGTTTATTGAAAATAAAATACATAGTCCTTGCATTTTATGCTATTTATTGCATCTCGCTTTTTTCTTACTGACAATATTTACTTTTACAGACATTGTTGGTGGTACGTGTCTGTAATTTGTATTTTGATCTTCTGTAGCTGTCTTCTTCTCACTGGTAAGTCAATCCTATTATTTTTCAATAGATGTCATGATGATGAATTTAACATGGTTACTCTTCTTACTCTAAAACCGGATAATAATTTCAATAATTTGTAATGAATAATTAGAAATCCCCGATGTTATTGTTATTAATAAATATGAATGTAGATGTATCTCTTATTTTCATTACACAATAAGTCCATTTTAACTTCATGTTCTTTCTCGCACTATGAAATCGTTTCCATGATAATCTTTCTTTTGTGTGGTTTGTATATAATATATTCTACTTGATGTTTAGCAAATATTTATTAATGTCATATTTATTTTTATATTTTCGATCTTTTCTTCTGTTTTTATTTATTAAATTTCTTCGGGATTGTTGTATGTTTTCGTAATATCATGAGAATGTTGTTAATTTTAGAGGATATTATTATATAACTGCTTCTTCTGTTTATGTATGATGTTGATAATTTATTTCATTAAATTTTATCTAATCTTATATATTTTATGCTTATGTTAGGTTGTATTGATTAAAACTGAAGATATTTGGGTGTACACTTTTGTCTTTGCTCGAGTGTATTACCCCTTTACAAATTTCAGAGTATTTTCTGTTTACAGATCAATTTTCCTCCTGTATGTTTTCTATATAACATATTCTACTTGATGTTTACGAAATATTCATTGATGTCATATTTTATTTTTATATCTTTGACTTTTTCCTCTATTTTTATTTATTCAATTTCTTATGGGTTGTTGTATATTTTTATAATATCATGAAAGTCTACCTTTTACATGTGAGAATATTGTTGCAGCCTTCTAGATGATGTCAATGGTTTTTGTCCTCAATGTTGGGTTTCATTTTGGACTGGTGTTGTCTTATTGTTGGTAACTTCATTTGTTTATTTTGCATCAAATGTAATTTTAGAGATTTTAATAATTCTGTTACTATGTTCTTTTTAAATGGTGTTGCATGTTTAGTAAACGTTTTTTATGTCTGCTATGATATGATTATTCCTCTTGCTGGTTGTTATGATATAATTTACCTTTTTGTTTGCAAACAATATTTATGGTTTTTACTACTCACAACTTCTCTGTCTCTAACTTTGTTATATATATTTCTGTCAAATTATAACAGGTCAATATTGACAGAAAGACAAACAAAAAATTTGAAGGTAACCTCCTTTCCATTTTATAGTATTTTCGTGTGTCCATGTTATATGCGAATTTTTATAGTATTTTTTTGTGTTCATATTATATGCGAAATTTTTTGCACATAGAATTAAAGTTCATTAATGTTTAGTAAATTATGTCTGTCTTCAATTGTAGACTAATTTTACCTATTGTCATTTTCTTGAATTAATATAAACCAACTACCTTCCCCATGTATGACACAGTTCAAGAAATTGTGGGTGATATTTATGTATCTGTTGCATTAAGATTTGTTATTGATTAAGCATACATGTGCTTTTGTAGGTCAACATACTCTACAAAACTGTTTGTTTGAATATATTAAGTATTGCAAAAATTGGTAGGATGCGAAAAAGATATATGGATGCAAATAGCAATGACCATGTAATAAATTTAAGAGAAGTATTTAAGATAAATAGACAGGGACATATGGATATAATACATATGAAGAAAAGGAAAACACATTATTTGGATTGTCATGTGAAGATAGTTGAAATAGGTGAATCTTCTAAATCATATAGAACTCTTAATGTTAACGAATCATCCAGTGGTTGTTTGACTATAGAAAATGCCAGAGAGAATAGTTCCCATGAATTACTTGAAGGTTAGTGCTTCCATGAGATTAGGGATTTTTTCTTTTCCTATCTATTTTTTACATTATATCTATCTTACTTGAATGCAGTACTAGATTTGGGTTATCCAAATTGTACTAGTGAATATTGCGGAGCAATATTTTGGTTTGATGAGTGCCTTAAGAAATCACGAAGAACGAGTAGACCTATATTTCCTTTATGTTGTGATAAAGGGAATATCATGTTAAAACCCTTGCCTCCTACACCACCTTATCTTGAAATGTTAGTTAATCATGAAAAAGGATATACAGCGAAGAAATTTACTGAAAAAAATCAGAATCTACAACTCAATGTTTTCTTTCACATCTATTGTGCAAAAATTGATCATGAAATTAACAACCAACCTGAACCTTATATATTCGTGTGTCTGGACAAAATTATCACCGTATAGGATCGTTATTACCGAATTTCGGTGAAATTCCTAGATTTGCACAACTTTATATTTATGATACTGAACATGAAGTCTCAAATAGAATTCAAGCATTATGTAATACTGCTGAAGTTGATGATTTAGATCGTAATATTATTAAAGGCTTGAAAGAAATGTTAGACGAACTAAATGTGATTGTAAGAGCCTTAGAATTATTAAAGATCATTTAAGTAATGTATTAGATGAGTTATTATATTTACATATACTCTACAAGAAACGAAAGTAATTCACAATATAATATTCCAATGGTATTATAAATTGCTGGTTTAGTCGTATGTGACTTTGGAAGTTCGTGTAGAAATCGAGATATTATAATTGAACATAAGACTGGACGAATTTCGGTGAAATTCCTAGATTTGCACAACTCTATATTTATGATATTGAAAATGAAGTCTCAAATAGAATTCAAGCATTATATAATACTGCTGAAGTTGATGATTTAGATCGTAATATTATTAAAGGCTGAAAGAAATGTTAGACGAAATAAATGTGATTGTAAGAGCCTTAGAATTATTAAAGATCGTTTAAATAATGTATCAGATGGGTTATTATATTTACGTATACACTCTACAAGAAACGGAAGTAATTCACAATATAATATTCCAATGGTATCAGAAATTGCTGGTTTAGTCGTATGTGACATTGGAAGTTCGGGTAGAAATCGAGATATTATAATGGAACATAAGATGGAAGGTTGAAAAGGATTGATATATTACATCCTTCGTTTATGGCAATGCAATATCCGCTACTTTTCCCATATGGTAAAGATGGGTTTTCTGTTGGTATGAGACATGTGATTGGCAGTAGGCAGAAAAGTAATGTTCGTGATCGACTTACTATGAGGGAATTTTACTGTTGTCGATTACAACAACGACATAGTGATGGCGGGACACTTATTAGAGGTGGTCGTTTTGTTACAACAGTATATTGTCGATGCTTATTGTTGTATTGAGGAAGGTAGGTTATTTTATATTCGTCAAAATCAGAAGGAATTACGATATGAGATTTATCAAGGAATAAGAGACGCTATTGATAAAGGTGATACTGATGGAAAATCAATTGGAAAAACGAATCATTCTACCAGCAAGTTTTACTGGAGGACCGCGATATATGATGCAAAATTATCAAGATGCTATGGGAATTTGTAGAGTTTTTGGTCATCCTAACTTATTTATGACCTTCACATGTAATGCAAAATGGAGAGAAATAAAAAGAGCATTCGAGATCATACCTGATCAAAGAGCCGTCCTGATATTATTAGTAGAGTATTCAAAGAAACTTAACGATCTTATAACTTACATTAAAACAATAGAGGAATTTGAGAAAATTATTGGTATTTTATATACAATAGAATTTCAAAAAGAGGTTTACCTCATGCACATATATTGATTGGCAACAAAAGAAATATTTCAGAAAATAAGACATTGATAGATTCTGTGATAACAGTTGAATTACCATCTAAAGATAATGACCCTGTGGGATATAATACTATGCCCAATTTATGCTTCATGGTCCATGTGGAATTCTTAATAATAAATCTCCATGCATGAGAAATGGGAGGTGCTCTAAGTTTTTCCAGAAAATGTTTAACAATGAAACAATTATAGATGAAAATGGATATGTTACTTATAGAAGGAGAGATAATGGTGAAAATTTTATTAGAAATGATATTATATTTGACAATAGATATGTAGTTCCTTACCGTAGAAATTTGATTGTGAGATACCAAGCACATATCAGTGTTGAATGGTGTAATCAATATCAAGCTATCAAATATTTATTTAAGTATATTAATAAAGGACCTGATAGAATTCGTGTTATTCTTCAAAAATATATGGAAAAGAAAGAAGAATTAAAGATTGGTCAAGAGTATGTAGACGAAATAAAGGAATATTTAGACTGTAGATACATATCATCTTATGAAGCAATGTGGAGAATTTTGCAATTCCCGATTCAATTTCGAGATCCTTCTGTAGAAAGACTTATAATACACTTACCTTTTAAGAATACCATTACTTTTGAAGGATGTGAACGATTAGAGGATATCCTAGATAAAGATCATGCTAAAGTTACTATGTTTACTTCTTGGATGACTACAGATGAATGTTGTCCAGAAGCAAGACAACTTCTTTACACAGAATTCCCTAGATATTGGGTATGGAATAACAAAACACGAATATGGACACAGAGAAAACAGGATAGATGTATAGGAAGCAACATGTTTCCATTGTTAAATGTTAGTTGTTACCACATTGAAAATGAAGGTTAGAATCTCATATCTAAATGTCACTTATTTAACATTTCTTCGTACTAACCTTCCCACTTTATAAATTAAATATGTGTACTTTGTATTGATATTATCTAACTCTTTTGCTTTATTGTATGTATCAATAAGTTATCACTGTTTACTGCCAAAAGTTACAGTATTCAACATCAGGTAATGAAAGTGATAGAAACGTACAAATCCTGAAAGTACATGGATTTATTTCGCATTTCTTTATAGCAACTTTCTATTTTATAATTTAGTTCTACCTGTTTTCCATTTTTTTTGTGTAAGTCTTTAAGTTTTGTTGCATGTAGCAATAACTTCTCATTAATTATTGTTAACTTTTAGAATGCGGAACACTTAGCAACGAAAATGATAGAAACGTACAAATACTGAAAGTAGATAGAGTTTGCCTATCATTGACATGACATATGGTATATGTCAAGTCTGCATATCTTTTGGTCACTTAGATATATTATATTTTGCCGTTTCTACAGTCGTTCGAAATAAATGCAAAGACACACACACACACACACAAAATCCTCTGTTCTTCCAAATACACCATATGTGACATCTGTACAATTGCTTTTTATAAATGAAGACACGTTTCTCAATAACATTATCTCCACTGTTCTGATGGTCTTTAAATAACAGGTGTATGTAATATACATGTTCAAACTTTTGCACAAAAAAACACATATTTATATAACATTTTATCTTTACGGCTAAGCTATGTGTTAAATAAAAGTTGCTTGTGCTACACATCTTTAACTTTCCGTATTCCGTAATTCCTTGCAATGTCTCATATATCTCTTTTGGGTAACCTTTTCTCAATATGACTGCTTATATAACTGCTGTTAGAGTTCTGAAATTTTGTTTTATGATTTTTCCTATTGTTTAGTAAAATTGTTGTATTTTCAGAAAAAAAACAATGAAAACGAATATGTCATGGATATAATGTTGTAATATTAATTTAAAATTATAATATACATATTCAAAAATTTTATTGTTTTGTTAATACCCATAAGAGGCAATGATGATCAAAGTCGCTAAACATAATACAAAAGAACTCCTAAATGTGATTACAGCTACCGATAATAGCTACACATTTAAATTTTACTTGTACATTTTCTTAAAATCACTTCTCTATTAATAGATTGCCATTACAATATCATACTTAATACATATGTATAGTTTTTTTACATTCAATTTTGTTTAAATGTTCTTACATATTGATTTCCTTTAAAGTTTTTTTAACTACATATTGTATGATTTCATTTTGTATATGATAACTATAACTATTTCGTATTTCTTACATATTAATTAAGATATCAATGTTCAGAACTTATTGTTACAATCTTTTGTTTTTATAAATATTCTTATATATTTATTCTCTTTAAATTCTTTAAGTATAGACCGTAATATTTTTTTCTATATGATAACTATAACTCTTTACTTCTTTTAATATAGTAATTATAATGTCAATGTTCAATAGTTCTTATTACTCTTTTTTTTCCTCTACTTTGATAACATTTAATTCAATATACATTTCCTTTTTTAACCTTGATTTTTTCCTATTGACTTCAGAAGAAAATGTTCTTTAAACTTTAATAGTTCAGTTATAGTTTTTGTTGTACTTACAGTTCTTTGATAATTTTCTTTTTTAAATTCTCTATATTTTAACGTTACTTCTAACTTTTTAAGGAAATCATGCTGCAACTTTTTTTTGTTTATAAGCAAAAGTTTAGTCAATTAGACCTGAGCCTCTCTATAAACTATAAATTTATTTAAAATTAACTCCTTTACCGATTACTTATTTTATCTTGTATTTTATTATTATTATTAACAAATACTTAACATATTTTATATATTAATTATGATGTTAACATCCAAACTGTGTTCTTCTATTTTTTCTTTGGAAACTTTATCATATATTTCTTTCAGGTACAATTCTTTGAACATGATTGTATATATAATTACTATGAAAGTATCTACATTTTTCCATACGATATTGTGAGTTACCTGTTCTTACAAAAAAAACACATGTTTATATAACATTTTATCTTTACTACTATGCTATGTCTTAAATAAGAGTTGCTTGCATTATACATTTTTAACTTTCCGTATTCCGTAGTTCCTTGCACTGTTTCATACATCTCTTTTAGGTAATCTTTTTTCAATATGACTGCTTATACAACTGTTGTTAGAGTTATGAAATTTTGTTTTATGATGTTTCCTATTGCTTAGGAAAAATTGTTGTATTTTCAGAAAAAATTAAAGAAAAAGAATATGTCATGGATATAACTTTGTAAGATTAATTTAAAATTATAATATACATATTCAATTTTTTTATTGTTTTGTTAGTACCCATAAGAGGCAATGATGATCGAAGTCGCTAAACATAATACGCAAGAACTCATAAATGTGATTACAGCTACCGATAATAGCTACACATTTAAATTTTACTTGTACATTTTCTTAAAATCACTTTGTTTAAATGTTCTTACATGTTGATTTCCTTTAAAGTTTTTTTAACTACAGATTGTATGATTTCATTTTGTATATGGTAATTATAACTATTTCATATTTCTTACAGATTAATTTAGATATTAATGTTCAGAACTTATTGTTATAATTTTTTGTTTCTTATAAATATTCTTGTATATTTATTCTTTTTAAATTTTTCAAATATAGACCGTAATATTTTTTTCTATATGATAACTATAACTCTTTACTTTTTTTAATATAGTAATTATAATGTCAATGTTCAATAGTCGTTATTACTCTTTTTTGTTTTCCTTTACTTTGATAACATTCAATTTAATATACATTTCCTTTTTTAACCATGATTTTTTCCCGTTGACTTCAGGAGAAAATGTTCTTTAAACTTTAATAGTTCATTTATAGTTCTTGTTCTACTTACAATTCTTTGATAATTTTATTTTTTAAATTATTTAAATTTTAGCGTTACTTCTAACTTTTAAAGGAAATCATGCTGCAACTTTTTATAAGCAAAAGTTTAGTCAATTAAACTTGAGCCTCTCTATAACCTATAAATTTCTTTAAAATTAACTCCTTTACCAATTACTCATTTTATCTTGTATTTTATTGCTATTATTAATAAATACTTGTCATATTTTATATATTACTTATGATGTTAACGTTCAAACTGTGTTGTTATATTCTTCTATTTTTTCTTTGGAAACTTTAACCTTTCTATAAATTTTGATTTTTAATTGCGAGGTCTATATTTATCCGTTGATCTGTTACGTTGATTGGCAATTTAAACAATAGAATGAAGATTTTCTATTGATATAATACTAACTTCATGTGCTTTCCTGTTACCCATCCTCTATTACCCTTTCTCTTTTGTGGGACAAAATACCTTTATACATCATATTACTTTCTTTTCTATATAATAATAATAACTACTTATGTTCTTCTATATATTGATTATGATGTTAATCTTCATCTCCCGTTATCATATTTTCTTATTTTGATGACCTTAACCTCAATACATACTTTATTTTTTTTATCATAAACTTATGCTATTAACTTGAGAAAAGATTGTTCTGTAAACTCTAATAATTCATTTATTACTTTCTCTGTAATTAATTTATTTTAATTCCCTTTTTGTAATTTTTATAATTTTTACGATACTTCAAATTCTTTAAAGAAATCATGCTGTAATTTTTTTTCTATTTATGACCAAAGAGTGACGCAAATAAATTTCCACTTCTCTACAGATTATAGCTTCTCTTAATTTTTTTCCTTCACACAGTAATCATTTTAGGTTACATTTTATTGTTGTTATTGAAATAAACTTTCTCCTTTATTTTACTTTCATATATTTTTTATAGTTCTTTTATATTCTAATATAGTTGTAAATGCAGTAAAAATTTTGTACTTCTGCTTAATATATGTTTACTTTTATGTCCCGTGACGATATAAATTCCGTTTTTTCTAACAAATACATTACAATTACAATATAATGCTCACCTCGATATTATGCATCCATAAATATTTTCAAATTAAAAGAAAATCACTGTAAAATTCTTCAATTTTTCTTCTTAAGTCAGACTTGTGTATTCTGAATTTCTTAAATTATTATTAAGGTGATTCATATTAAAATTGTAGGTACTTTGTTACAATGATGTATTCGTATATTTCCAATTTAGTACAACTAGGTGAGTCACATATAGTAAAAATTAGAATTATTCGACTATGGGATTCCGCAAGGTTGCACTGTGTCAATGGTCCCTCCTCTGCTAACTTCGTTGCTGTTGATGAAAAGGTTAGACTTAATGTATAAAATTATTATTTAACATCACTGATTTTTACATATGTTCCTCAATTTAATTTATGTTTCCTTCATATATTAGCAAAATTTTATTTTTTACTTTAAATACTAATATTTTATGTAGGAATCTGCAATTGAAGGTCTAATCGAATTAGACCAGGGGTTTTGCTTTGGACACAGCTTACAAGAGGGAGAAATTTACACCATAATTGACTGCATCACTTATCCAAATAAATCATCCTTGCGTGTTGTTCCCAATGAACTTATTATAAAGTTCGTGGAGACAACTTACATTAGTCACCACATGGAAATCGATACATGTATCCCACGCTACAAATTCTTCTTCGTTGACTTTGACGATGTTACAACACCTATCTTCAGCAGCACATATGTCATTGGTATGGATACTATTTCTTCTAAATTTAATGATACATAATACTTGTGTTTAATATAGTTTTAATTTAAACTTTAGTGTTCTAACTTATAATATCTATTTTTTCAGACGTAATTGGTTGGCTTTGTCCAGGCATGAATACTATGGGAAATTACACTGAGGAAGGTGCACCCGCAAAACAAAACATAAGAATACAAAACAACAAGTTAAGTTGCATGTTGGAAATATTCTACTCCATTTTCCAATTAATCTTCAATTATCTTTTATTTTGCAGTCATTAACTTAAATTATGTCATTCTATATAAATAACCAGTGGTACAACACTACCTGTTACTTTGTGGGGGTAAAGTAGCAGAAATTTTCCCAACAACTCTTCTTCATGATAGAACAAAACAACATGTCATCATATTGACAGGGCTAACTGTAAAGTTCCATCACGGTTAGTATACATTTTTACCAGCTTAATTACATGTTTGCATCTTTTTTACGTGTCAAATGATTATTATTTGATTTGTCTTATATCACAGGTGATCATGTCCTGTGCTTCACTGCTTCGTCAAAGTTTCATCTCAATTTGGATATTCGTGAAGTATCTAATATTCATAAAAGGTATATATTAAATATGTAATATATTTTAATTTAATTATTCATTTTTCATGTTATAATATATAGCATGTCTTACTTACTTTTTAATTCTTCAACCAATTACAACGCTGCAGTGCAACCTACACCCTCAACATCTGAGACTGATTCAAATAGTTTGCAGTGAAATATGTAATACTTCTATACTCTCACCTTTTTTTATTCAAGTAAACGTACTGCAGCAGTTGAATTTATCAATATACATGCTTTTCCATATGGTAATTATATTGATCCCATTTTCATTTATTTACTCTTCGACATTGGTTATATTTCCATACATATTCCTCTATTAATATCTTAAGTTATCTATTTCTCGGGTTATTGTCAACTTTGTGTCGTCCAATCTCCATCTCCGAATGTTTACCTCTGCACTTTTATTAATGTTTCCTACTGTTGTATTAATGTAATATTTTGAACAATGACGTTCTTTCATACGTCTCTCCCTGTATTTTATTGTTTCTTATGTTGAAGTTTATGTATGGATCATATTTCTTTCTGTTATAATCAAACAAAATATTCTAATTCTGAATTTAATTTTCTCCCCTTCTTCTATTACTATATTTCCAAATGCCTATAATGTTCTTAACTACTTAAACAGTTACCTATTCATGTTTTACGTTAATAACCTCAATATTATTTATTATAATATGTCTGCCAGATGTTTTATCTTTTAAAATTTAAAAACTTCCAATTTTTTTATCTCATAATACCACCAACCTTTACAATTAACATTGTTCAACAGGTTTTCATATTCATGTTATTGTTAATGTTTCTGATAGTTCCAGCAAATATATAATCTCATCACGGAGACAACATCGATATACACATTACAAATTAAATATAACATCAATCATCTTCTTCTTTTTAAAAAGTATAATCATTACCATAAATTAATCTACCAACTTCCAAAAACTATTACTATAAAATATTCAATATCATTCTATTGGATATTCTACTTTTTTAACATAAATATAGTTCTATTTCCATTATTTTCTATTTTGTTAAACATTACAATAAATTATTTCAGTTTATACAATTAAATTTTTCAATTCATATCTAATTACCACGTAATTATCCCGCCGCGAAGCGCGGGTATGCACCCTAGTATAAGGGTAAAATGGGGCTGCCGACGGGGGAGATAACTTAGCTCCCGCCTTCATTTTCTTCAATTTTAGTTTTTTTTTTTAAATTCTATGAATATTCATCACTATATCCCTATATTATGTCATAAAAATTTCGTGTGAAACAAAGACTCCTGCGACTTCCATCCAGACAATCATTTTTTAACGGTCACAGAATTTTTTAAATCGATCCCGTCTGGATGGAGGCCATAAGGGTCTCTGTTTCGCATGAAATTTTAATGACACGATATATGGATTTAATAATAAATTTATACGATTTTTATTTTCAAAAAGTAAAAAAAATATGGAAAATAGGATGGGGGAACTAAGTTAGATCCCCTTAGGCATATACATTTTACCCAAAATATAAATAAATCCTTCAGTAAATCGGTATATATTTGAATGTTTGAGTGGGCATGATACAACTTGATGTGATGTCATTAATATGATATGTACACTGGATGGATGTATGATTGTTATATGATTTGATGTAGACTTTTACTCTTATGTTAAAATATATTGTTTTTATTGATGTGTATAAAATGGGGGAAAATACAATAGATATGCATAAATTTACGAATAAATCATTTTATGCACAAAAATATTCAATGATGTATTTTGTATCTATATAATATACACTCAAGGATACGCTTGCAATTATGTAAAATATTATTAACAAATGAGACTTATAAAGACTGATTTTAATAATTAGGTTGGTTTGGCTATGAATAAATTTTAGTAACCCAATCTCTGAGTTTTTATCCAACCTTATATAGATATTAACATAGTAACATATGTATACTGAAAAAACTTTATATGACATCTATAAATATTAATTTTCAAGTTATTGTAGTTAATTATTTAACTACTATGATTGTTAAGATTGGTGATCTATATATTTTAGATTTATAATATGTATTGCAGATGTATTTAAACAGATCCAGGTAAATTTGATTTTTCAACCAATTTATTTTTAATTTTAAACTTGTTCTTTCTTTTGTAAGAATCAATCTATGTAACCCTAGAGCAATAGCATGATGAACCAAGAAATCCCCAGGACCTATTGTTAAGAAGAGTGAATTACTACTCTCATTAACAGCATTCAACCATCCCGGTAACCATATGTTGCGACCCGCATTAAATGATGGTCCATCCGTTGCGGATAAGAGTACATCGAATACATATGAAGTTTTACCGTGTGCGGATTGTATCCATTGGGCAAAAATAGGTTCGATCAAGATTTGTTTTTCAGGAGTACCGAACGCGAGCATGACGTCGTTATGAACATAAAGTCCTAAGGTTTGGAACCCCAGAAACAGGCTGGCCCAACTTAAATGAGATATGATAGCTTCTTTATGGTCTAACATTCTTGCCAATACATTATCTTCATTCTGTTCCGGATTGTAATCTCTAATGAAAAATATAGCTCCATGAGCAAAGGCTCCTGTCATGATGAACCATGCGATATATTGGTGATGGGTATATAACGCAGCTTGAGTAGTAAAGTCGTGTGCTATGAATGCATAAGCAGGTAAAGAGTACATATGTTGAGCTACTAAAGAAGTAATAACCCCTAAAGAGGCTAGAGAAAGACCTAATTGAAAATGAATCGAATTATTGATTGTGTCATAAAGACCTTTATGTCCACGTCCTAATCGACCCCCCGGAGGAATATGTGCTTCTAAAAGATCTTTTATACTGTGCCCAATCCCGAAGTTGGTTCTATACATATGACCCGCTATCAGGAAAATAAATGCAATAGCTAAATGATGATGAGCCATATCAGTTAACCATAAGCTCTGCTGGTTAGAGCGCTTATGTGTCTTGAACTTATACTAAATTCGGTTAATATCAATCTCGTAACATTTCTGATTTATTCGATGGCCGTCAATTAAAAGGAGACATTTTCTCGATCTTTGTTATAGCCATTGCAGCCGCAGAAGCAGCAATTAGACTAGCTATTGTTTCATCAATCCATCGTAACAGAAAATCAACTCGAATCAATCAATCGAATTTGTTGAATAAATAGTTGTAATCATATAGTCAGATATAATTAATAATATACTATTTTAATGTAGAATAAAATTATTTATTCTTTTTTTATTATTAATTGTATTTTATTATTTTATTATTAGTTTTAATAATTTATAATATTATTAATTTTGATATTCACTAATTTTAATTAGATTAACATGTACGACTAGTATTACCATATATTGCTTTGTTGAAACAAAAATTAAAGTTTATTGGTCCTTTTTCGCGAACATATCCAGAAATAGATTGATTCTAAAAAATTCTGGTAAACCACTTAGTTGTCTGGTATCTATAATATATAATTCATTTACTACTGATTTTTTTACCAGATCAAAATATTTTATTTCCAAAACTGAAATTTATAGATCCAATGTCACATTCAGTAAAAATTTATTATACATGTATAGGATGTACTCAATGTGTAAGAGCTTGCCCTACGGATGTGTTAGAAATGATACCTTGGAACGGATGTAAAGCTAAGCAAATAGCTTCCGCAACAAGGACTGTGTAGGTTGTAAGAGATGTGAATCTGCCTGTCCAACAGATTTTTTGAGTGTTCGTGCTTATTTATGGCATGAGACAACCTCTAGTATGGGTCTAGCTTATTGATTGATACGTTACAAAAAACTCCACTTGAATCGTTTGATTCCCTTTTTTACCGACAAAAATCCGTACTCAGAATAATATATTTTCTTGAGTACGGGTTTTTATGGTCAAAGCGTATCTTGTCTTTACTACGAGTTATTTTCTTTGGTTAACAATAATTGTAGTTTTGCCGATATTTGCGGGTTCCTCAATTTTTTTCTCCCACATAGAGGAAATAAGGTGATTAGGTGGTATACTATATGTATATACCTTTTAGAGCTCCTTCTAACGACCTATGTGTTTTGTTATCATTTTCAATTGGACGATCTATTAACACGATTGGGGGAGGATTATAAATGGATAAATCTTTTTGATTTTCACTGGAGATTGGGAATCGATGGACTTTCTATAGGACCCATTTTATTGACAGGGTTTATCACTACTTTAGCGACTTTAGCAATGACAAATAGGCAGAGAAATGGTGGCTTTTATTATTCACAAGCCACGAGAAATGATGGTGATATTATTCTTAAAGCATACACGTATTTGTCTCCTTGGGCAGTAGTATTCAGACTTGTTTAGCACTGAAATCCAAATCATAAGTTCGAGTAATTATTTCATATCAAATTCGCACAATTAATTAATAAGGAGAGAGTCCAGAAATTATTGTGATTAAGTGATGATTATAACAACTTCAACTCAATCATACAAGTTTGAGACTAATCCAAAAAAAACTATTACAATTTGAATATTTAATGTATCAACAGTAGACCACGTAAAAATACAAACAAATGTTCCGCATATTCAACCTGTAACACATGCACACTCACAATTTCTCGTCTAGAACTACAGTGAAACCTGCTCACATAACTCTCCGCAACAAAAAATACTTTTCATGATGACAAATAAAGCACGTTGACATTTTTCACATCGATACATAATCAAATCCATCTATATTGAATATGAGAGGATACTATGTTATTTTTGTAAGTTCCTTGAGAGCTAGATACTACTATAGGGGGGTGAATAGCAACGTTGATGCCAGAATAAAATCTTTTGTGGAATATACGTGAGCACAACACAATCAACTAATCAATCAAGCACATTGCACATGATGTTTACGTGTGAATCCAATCAGGTGAGATCCATAACTTGAATCACCCGACTCGTGATTTCTTGAAAGCCGAGCCAACCAACTGCTTTACTAAAGTCAGAGAAAACTACGTGGATATCTCAACCATTTACAAATCTTTCTACTTTACAACTTTGAATCAAACATCAAAGTCAATACTGCATGTCTAATATCGCAGCAACATCGAAGGCAGACAAGCTCTGATTAATCTATGACGTCCTTGGATGGATTGTATTCTATAGATCTAAGAAATACCTATAATTTTGGGATCTAACATAAAGAAAATGCAAAAAAATGTTATGGATAGGATATCAAAATAATATTTAACAATATCCTTCTCAACAATATCATAGATAATTCGCAATATATGTGCGGTGATATCTTGATAACCAATGGTGGATATAAAAACATATATTATCATAATATAAGTGTAAGTAATTATATCTTGAAATGCACATGTGAATGATATAACATAAGAATAATATCAATAGAGTCGTAACCTACAAAAAAATGTTGTGACTAATGTTGAAAGAATAATTTGAGGTGATCAAATGTTACTTCGTGATAGCTTTCGTTGACAATGCTCTCTTTAGAACCATTATTCTCATAGAACTTGAAGAACCATATGGAGAACTGACAATGCCAGTTAGAGAATTTTTCTTCTTCAAATGTAGGGAATGAGAGTGAATAGTATGCGTAGCAACATTAAGTATGAGGTCCCTTGCATGGGGTTTGAGAAAATATGGCAATTGAAAATAATAGGAGCAATAAATAATGAGATTTTGCAACAGTATTTGATTAGGTAAACATGTATGATCGATCAGTCTAAAAAGGTGAACGGTCATCTGATGAGCATTGGGGTACTTGATTTAAAATATGATCGATCAAGCAAACATGGCAGTCTATCATGTCTAGTCGATCAACGAAACAACATGATTGGTCAAGGTTTCTCGATCAGTGAACAAGGATGGTCGATCGATCATTTATGAGTTCTTTGACATGTTTTTGATTCAGAAACTTCTCGAAGTATAGTTTACGAACTTTCCAATGGTACCGCCGGACTACCTTATAGAAGCGATATATAATCCACAATATCTACGTACCATGGAAGCGAGGCAACCACAAGAATCACGTAGACTAGTAACGTCGCTATGATGCCAGGTGTAAACGTGTCAGTCGTCTCCCTAAGATCCAAACGAGAAAGGTAGTCATCTACCAAATTCTTGGCTCCAAGTTTAGCCGTTATTTCAATGCCAAGTTCTTGAAACACGAGGATCCAACAAGCGAGTCATAGTTTAGCATCCTTCATTGCCATCAAGTACTCGGTTGTGGTGTGGTCCATGTAGATGGTCAGCTTTGAACCCATGAGGTAGGATCTATGTTTGTTCAGGACAAAAACCATGGCTAGCATCTTTTTCTCTGTGGCAGTATAATTTGGCTTAGTAGCATTCATGGTCTTGCAAGTATAACGCAATATATGTGATTTTACATCTCTCCTCTGTCCTAGCACAACTCCAATGGTAAAATCTGAAGCATCCCTCATAACCTCATGCGGGAGAGACCAATTGAGTGGTTGGATTATAAGTACATGAATGCTCATGTTTCTGAAATATTCAATAGCTGAAAGACATTCATTGTCTACCTTGAACTCAGTGTCTTTCGCTAAAAGCATAGTTAACTATCATGTAACTTTGTTGAAAGTCCTTGACCAATCCTCGACCGAAATTGACTTGCCCTAAAAAAGTAATGTAACTTCTGGAGTGATCCATCAATCCTACTTAGAGACCAAAAGTGATTTACCAAATGATTAGGAAAATAATCAATCAATCGAGGGTTATGCATATATTTTGCAATTTGAGTGTACAATTTACATTGTTATGAATATCAATACAAGCCTATGTATCTATGAGCTTTTAGTAAACAATATTACAAGTAAAGGCAAGAAAAAATGTGAGGACTTCTTGAGAAAACCTTGTCGTTGATTATTAAAGCTTAAAACAGACATATTTGACCACTGATGCTGCAAAGATAGATAACTACAAAATCTCAATTGTATGTTGCATAGATAAATAACTACAAATGCGTGTCGATTACTACGTGTCATTTCTAAAGCAATGGTTTGCAGGGTACTCTGCAACACTTGTGTCCCATATTTATCTCATTGAAAAATTTATAACCACCTTCAAATAAAAAAGTCACCATTTATCAGTATCATAACATATTTATAACTTAAATCCATCAAATACACATGATAATATATCATATATTTATTCATGTCTCTGGTTGTTAAATAGAGAACATTGAATATATTCTCCTTTTTTCGAATGAATGCATAAACAAATACAAATATTAAAAGCCAACGTATGGCGATCATGAATACAAATCCGAATCCAACATCCTCAATTTTAAAAAATACAGATAACGAGCATGCATATTCAAGTTTTGAAGGATACCAATATGAAAACAAATATATATTTTTGGAATATTTGAATAAGTACATGTTAATATAATACATGGACATGTTTGCAACTAGGCCTCTGGGGCCAAGTTCATCACTAAACAATGAGCTTCTCATTTTTCCAAACGACAAGGAACTTGAATCTCTGTTTAACCATATCAACCTCCCCTCCCCCTGTAATACACATAATATTATGAACTACCTTAGAGAGTAAAGTTACGGTGGCTGGCTGAATGGCTAAAGTCCTTGCGATGGCTCATCGATGCATGTTGAGTTTTCCAATAAATCATAAGATAACAATTAGCGAGTGCTAAGTAACGAAGAAGAAAAAAACAAATAAACGTGTAATTTTTCAAAACTTGTTATCACAAAAAGATTCATTCATTCTTATTAGTTTAATTCCTATTCATTTCCATTCCACATCAAGGATTAGTCGAAGGAATTACATTACCACTACGTGGACTCCGATGTTGTGAACACTTTGGGATTAGAGATTGCGTTGATCTGGTAAGTTTATTTTGTCCTACGTCGCCTCAACCAATCCTCCAATACTACACTGACAATTTCCTTTTCTTTTACTAATCAGGGTCTCAAACCCTTAGCCTGGCAAACAAAGGAGCACACCATTCTCGAGGACTCGGTTGCTTAAAACCTCAGGCTAAATTTTAATCATATAACCTACTGACTTTAAATACATGTTATCGTGACCTAGCTCACGGCACGATTACATCTTCTGTCATTCAACCCGAAGATATTGGCTCCCGGTATCGCGCGTTGTAGATCATTCATTTCGTGCACATTTATCATAACAGGCAACTGTGTACCATCTACGTAGGTTAAAGTCAATACGGGTTTCATCCGACAAATCTACAGGTTGCATGTCCGACCTGTAGTTCTACTCCAAGTCATTCCTGACGTACGACACGATCCTTTTCAGGATCCAACTCAAAACACATCAAATCCCATGATGTAATTCTTTCGTTTAGTCTCCGATTTGCATAATCATAAACACTTAGTATGTACTCACATATGTATTATTCATATGCATATATACTCGTCTTTATGCTTATTTTAACTACCAAACCCTAACTTTCCAAGCCACTACATCAATTCAATGCTTAAACCTTATTTTAGTGGGGAATCACAAAGCAACTTTTCATATTTTTCTCAAAAATAGCTAAACTTAGGGTTCTTCGTAACGAATAACACAACATATGAAATTTCAATAATCTCGTATGGAAACACAACATCAAAAAGGAATGATTTCCTTACCTAATCAAGATCTCTCTCGCGTATGCATTACTTTATCGTGATTCGTTTGTTAGAAAGGATGATTTACGGCTCATGAAACGATCGAATTTCATGTTCGTATCAAAAACATTAAAAATATGGTAAGAACACAAAGAACAAATAAAGAATACGAAGAACATGAAGAACATATTTTCTCTTAAAATTTCAGCAGAACTTCCCCTTATACAGGATGATAATTTTAAGAAAATTTCAACAGAGTTTCCCCTTATTCTAGAACATATTTCTAGAAAAAAAATCGGCAGATTTTCCCCTTATATCAGGATGTATTTTAAAGGAAAAACAAAAAGAGTTTCCTCTATAAAATTACCAAAAGGAAAACAATAATGAAACTAAAAGGATATAATCAAATAACAAGAGATGAAGAATCGACACACATCGCGCATCTTAGGAGAGTGAAGGTGTGATAATATACAGGCTCCACTAACGTGCATAGCTGCCCACACCTAAGTAGGGTGTTACACAGATTTCTCCTCAAACCACAACAGAAAATGAATAGGAAAGAAGACGAATAGAAAACCAATCTGGAAAAAGAACATGAATCGAAATGAATCCTGCTATAAGAGGATCGTACCTTCTCCTCCTCGTTCTCTTGACAACGCTTCATTAGCACTCGTTCTCTGCCTCACACTCCTCCTCCTGACCTCTCAACCCTATCCTTTGGGGTGGTGGTAGTAGTGGAATCATAGAGAATGAATGGGTAGGGGTATTTATAGTCTCCAGAAAACTGCTAACCACGGTTAGTAAACCATGGTTTAGTCCTTAACCACGGTTAGTAGCCCATGATTTTTGACTCATGGTTTTGACCAAAGCTCATCCGGAACTTAGGGTTCAAGTTAGAACTTTCCATAATATTCTGGATTCGCTAATGATGCTTAATTAGCACTAATCATAAATAACTTTTGCTAATCACAATTTAACTCCCGCTAATCGTAATTTAACTTTTATGACTTACGCTTAAATTATGCTGATATATGATTAGTATTTGCTAATGTTGATTAAAGATCCTTGATTCATCATTAATTTCCTTAATTACAATTAATCGATCTTAATAATGTCCATTAAGGTTTAATGACATCTTAAGTCTCCTTATCTTTCTTCCGAAAATCGTAACAATTCGAAACAAAGTTTGATTTACACGAAACAAATTCCGTTGATTTCCTCTTGATGAACCAGATCTTATGATACAAGATCCGGGAAGATGCTAAGTTCAGGGCTTTACAATTATAACAACCTTAAGGAAGTCTCATCCTCGAGACTATAAAAGCAGGCATAACAACCTTAAAGCGAATTGAAACCATAACAACCTTAAAGAGAATGAACGTCATTTCATTTACAATAAAGATATGCACAGTATATAGTGTTATCATTCAAACAAGTATGTGTATTTTTCTCTCATTTCTACCTCAGGTTCCCATGTGTCTTCTTCAAACTCTTGGTTGCGCCACAACACTTTAACCAGAGGTAACTCTTTATTCCTCAACTTCTTGATATCTCTATCCAGTATTTGCACAAGTATTTCTATGTACGTCAAGTCTGGCTTAACGTCCACATCATCGTAGTTTATCTTATGGTCGGGATCCTTAATATACTTTCTCATATTTGATACATGAGAAAGCGTCATTGTTGCTGAAAGATGCGGATGAAGTGCGAGTCTATATGCAACTTTTTAAATGCGCTAATTAATTTCAAAGGGCCCCACAAACTTGGGTGCCAACTCTCCACGCAAGCTAAACATCTGAACTCCCTTCATAGACGATACCTTGAGAATTACAAAGTCGTGTACTTCAAACTCAAGATCTTTTCGCCTGGCATCACTATAGCTTTTCAAGTGACTTTGAGCAGTCAATAGTCTTTTCGAGCAAGCTCTACAGCTTCCTGTGTCTCTTGAAGTCTATCTATATCATAAAGGTTCTTTAACCCGACCTCTTTCCAACAAAGAGGAGTAGTACGCCTACGTCCATACAGTGCTTGAAATGGTGCCATACCAATACTTACATGGTAACTATTGTTGTAGGTGAATTATGCAAGAGGTAAATGTTTCACCCATGATCCTTTCCATTCTAAGGCACATGCTCGTAGCACGTCCTTTAAAATCTGAATCGTACGTTCTGGTTGACGATCTGCCTGTGGATGATATGTCGTGCTCGAGCATAATTGTGTGCCTGAGGCTTTCATGAAGTTCTCCCAATAGTATGAGGTGAATCATAAATCTTGATCAGAAACTACATCCTTTGGGATGCCATGAAGACAGATCACATGTGTAATATATAATCAACAAGCTGGTCTGGAGTGAAAGATAAACTTATTGGAATGAAGTGTGTTACCTTGATCAGATGATCTATTATAACCCATATATTATCTTTCCCACCAGTGTTTGAGGTAAGTCAATAACGAAGTCCATGGAAATGCTTTCCCATGTCCACTCAGGTGTAAGGATAGGTTGCAACAATCCTGGTGGCTCTTTGTGTGAAGCCTTTACCTGTTGGGAAGTGAAACATGAATTCACAAACTCAACAACATCTTTCTTCATTCACGACCACCAAAAGTACGAATGAAGATCCTTATACATCTTCGTAATTCCTGGATGAATAGATAATCTAGAGCAATGCACTTCACGTAAGATGTCTTTACTCAGTTCATGTGTGTTTGGTACTTAAACTCTGTGATGGTTATATAGTAATCCATCTTGTATCTGGAATCCCTCTATCTCATTCTTCTCAAGTTGTTGTCTCAAGTCTTTAAGGATTGTACCATCCTCATGTTTTATTTATTCTATGCCAGATCTCTGATTTGTATCGGTGAGTAATAGTTATAGTATCAGCACTAATATCAAATGGTTTCCATTCACTTAAAGTTGATAGTAAACCACAGAAGTGGATAGCACTCACTAACCCATGTGAATAAGTTCTTCTATTAAGGGCATCTGCTACAACGTTGCCCTTAACAGGGTGGTTAGAGATAGTGCAATCATAGTCTTTCAACAACTCTAGCCACCGTATCTGTCTCATACTGAACTCATTTTGATCAAACATATATGTCAAGCTTTTATGATCATTGAAGATTTCAAAAGTAATACCATAAAGGCATCATCTCCGTATCTTGAAAGCGAAAACCACAACAACTAATTCAAGGTCATGTGTCGGGTAGTTCATCTCATGTGTCCTAAGTTGTCCTGATGCATAAGCAACTACCTTACCATGTTGCACAAGAACTGACCCTAGTCCTTCTTTAGATGCGTCAGTGTACACTGTAAACTCTTCACTCCCATATGGTATAGCAAGATAGGTACATATGTTAGTCATTCTTTCAATGTCTGAAAACTAGCTTCGCATGCATCATACCATATAAATGAGACTTCCTTCTGAGTCAACATAGTTATTGACAATGATATTCGTGAAAAGTCCTTCACAAATCTTCTATAATACCCAGCTAGACCCCAAAAAGATCGTATTTGTGTGACAGTCTTTGGGCATTCCCAACTTATTACTGCACTAACCTTTGTAGTATCAACTGATATACCTTCTCAATAAAATAACATGGCCTAAGAAAGATACTTCAGATAGCCAGAAGTCACATTTGTTATATTTAGCATATAATTTGTTCTTCCTTAGTGTTTCAAGCACCTGCCGGAGATAGCGTTCATGCTGATACTTATCCTTGGAGTAAATAAGTACGTCATTAATAAAGACTACTGCAAAGTGATCTAGGAACTCCTTGAATACTATATTCAAGAGATCAATAAAGGCTGATAGGGCATTTATTAGTCCAAAAGGCATAATTAAGAATTCATAATGTCCATATCTAGTTCGAAAGGCTGTCTTGGGGATATTCACATATTTAATCTTCAATTGATGGTATCCGGATCTTAAGTCAATCTTGGAATACACAGTTGAACCATGTAACTAGTCAAAGAGATCATTTATTCTTGGCAGAGGATACTTATTCTTTATTGTCCTCTTGTTTAGTTGTCTATAATCAATGCACAACCACATCGGCCCATCATTCTTCCTTACAAAAAAACAGGTGCACCTCATGATGAAGTACTAGGTCGAATGAAGCTTCTTTCTAATAGTTCTTGTAACTATACTTTTAACTCCTATAACTATGTCGGTGCCATCCTATATGGAGGAATAGAGATAGGTTGAGTATCAAGCGTGAGAGATATTTCAAGTTCAATCTCTCTCAGGTTGTAATACAAGTAGTTTGTCTGAATATACATCGGGAAACTCGCACACTATGGGCCTGTTTGGTTGCAGGGTTGGGCAGGGTTGGCCCAACCCTGGTTACTATTCACAAGGGTACTTTCTCCTCACAGATTACTATTCACCCATCCCAACCCAGTCCAACCCAACCCAGTTCAACCCAGCAACCAAACAGGTACAACTTCTATCATTATGCCTAACCCTGATGCAATGGATACATACGCTAAATAGCATTGACACCCTTGCTCTAACAACTGGTTTGCCTTCGAAATAGAGATGTATTTAACACTGCTATTGGATGTCTTCCAGTGAACTAGAACTTTATTGAGTTAGGAAGGTGGAAAGTTATTTGTCTTCTGAAAACAGTCAAGGCATGCATGATACCTTTCTAGCAAGTCCATCACCAGGATGAGATCAAAATAATTTTTTTCGATAAGTAACAGATAAGCAGGTGACTAATGTCCTGCAGTCTATCCCCCACGATTGTTTAAGATCTTCTTGATTATAATTGACCAGCTGATATCGTACTTAGATAATGGTTTTGTACTTTTATCGAAATCTTATCATTACAATAGGAATCAAATTTTCTTCTTCTTTTCTTTTTTGTGTGCCTATGAAGCACCTCCTCCACTCTTCCTCCAAATAGAGTAGGGCAAACAAATTCTATGGATTGATGGTATCTAGGTTTTTTTACGAGGGTGAGTAGAACCCTTAACTCTTGCATCCACGGGTCTGGATGACTTTGATCTCTCGTTGTGGAATTGAGTCTTCTTTCTAATACCTATTACATTTGACCCATCGCATGGGTCATCACTATCAAAATCATTCATTTCCTAGACACGTCCTGGTCTGTCATGATCCTGTGATGAGTCAAGGTCAAAGGTTAGGTCATATACATTTTAACATGATATACAAAGGGACAATGACTTGTGAATGGTACTACAATCACTTATTAAGAACAAAGGATCTTAAGAAAATCTTAGTTTCTGAACACCGCTCATAGTTATCAACTACTGAGTAAATTACTGGAGTAACCATGCTCTGATACCAAACTGTCACGATCTCAATTTCGAACCGTCAGATCCTCCCATATCTAGATCCGATCACTCAACAATAATTTATCCAGCAATCAGAACTAACATTCAAAAATAAACTGCAAATAAAAATTCTCAGAGAGAAGTATTTAATACTTTTCCATTCACAGAATAAAGTTTACATGATCCGTTGTCCCACTACAACCATCTACGTGTACATCAGTTGGAAGGAAATACACATAACTATTACTAACTACCTTAGAGAGTAAATCTACGGTGACTGACTGGAAGGCTAAAGTCCTTGCGATGCCTCACCGACGCATGTTGAGTTTTCCAATAAATCATTGAATAATTACCGAATGCTGAGTAATGAAGTGGAGAAAATCAAACAAACGTGTAATTTTTCAAAACATGTTATCACAAAAAGATTCATTCATTCTCATTAGTTTAATTCTTGTTCCTTTCTATTCCACGTCAGGGATTAGTTAAGGGAATTAACTAACCACTACATGGACTCTGAAGTTGTGGACACTTGGGAATTGGAGATTGCGTTGATCTGGTGAACTTATGCCGTCACATGTCGCCTCAATCAATTCTCCAATACTACCCTCATAATTTCCTTTTCTTCTACTAATCAAGGTCTCAAATCCTCAGACTGGAAAATAAAGAGTACACCGTCCTCGAGGACTTGGTTGCTTAAAACCTAGGTTAAAATTTAATCATATAACCTAGCGATTTTAAATACATGTTATCGTGACCCAGCCGCTATCCAACCACCCGTGCCTCCACATGGTACGTCTACATCTTCCGTCGTTCAACCCGAAGATATTGGCTCCCGGTATCACGGATTACAGATATTCATTTCATTTGCAATCATCAACAGACAACCGTGTACCACCTAGGTAGGGAAACGTCAATACAAGTTTCTCCCGACAAACCTACAAGTTGCATGCTCGACCTGCAGTTCTACTCTAAGTCATTCGTAACGTACGACACAATCCTTTTCAGGATCCAACTCAAAACACATCAAATCCCATGATGTATTTCTTTCATTAAGTCTTCGATTTGCATCATCATCAACATTAAGTATAGACTCACATATATATTATTCATGTGCATATATACCTGTATTTATGTTTATTTTAAAATCCCAAACCCTAATTTTCCAAGCTACTGCATCAATTCGATGCTTAAACCTTATTTTAGTGGGAATCATAAACTAACTTTTCATATTTTCTCAAAAATAGCTAAACCCAGGGTTCCTCGTAGCGAAGAACATAAAATCCGGAATTTCAATAATCTCGTATAGAAACCCAATAGAAAAAAAAGAAGGATTTTGTTACCTAATGGAGATCTCTCTCACATATACAGTACTTTATCGTGATTCGTTTTCAGAAAGGATGATTTACGTTTCATGAAACGATCGAATTCCATGTTCGTATAAATAATACTAAAAACATATCAAGAACGCGAAGAATGAATTAAGAACACAGAGAAAATATATTCTCTTAAAATTTCGGAAGAGCTTCCCCTTATACATGGTGATATTTCTAAGAAAATTTCGGCAGTGTTTTCCCTTATTCCGGGACATATTTCTAGAAAAAAATTCGACAGAGTTTCCCCTTATATCGGGACATATTTTAAAAGAAAAATGAAAAGAGTTTCCTCTATAAAATCACCTAGAGAAAAACAACAATGAAACTGAAAGGATATAATCAAACAACAAGAGATGAGGAATCAGTAGACATAATGCATCTTAGGTGAGTGAAGGTGTGACGAATTACAAGGTTCACTGACGTGCGTAACCGCACGCACCTAAGTAGGGTGTTACACAGATTTCTTCTCGAACCACAACCGAAAATGAATCATAAAGAAGATGAATAGAAAATCAAATCAGAAAAAGAATATGAATCAAAACAAAGCCTACTAGAAGAGGATCATACCTTCTCCTCCTCGTTCTCCCGACTGCGCTTCGCTAGTGCTCTTTCCCCGCCTCCCACTCCTTCTCCTGACCTCTCAACCTTAGCCCTTGGGGTGGTAGTGGTAATGGAAATTGTAGAGAATGAATGGGTGTGTGGGGGTATTTATAGGCTACAGAAAATCACTAATCATGGTTAGTAAAGCATGCCCTTAACCATGGTTAGTAGCCCATGGGTTTGACCAAAGCTTATCCGAAACTTTGGGCATAAGTTAAAACTTTTCAGAATATTCTGGATTCGCTAATGATGCTTAATTAATACTAACCATGATTAATTTTCGTTAATCATGATTTAACTCCTGCTAATCGTAATTTAACTTTTATGACTTATATTTAATTTCTGTCGATCTATGATTTGTAATTGCTAATATTGATTGGCGGTTCTTGATCTATCATTAATTTCCTTAATTACAATTAATTGGTCTTAATGATGGCCATTAAGGTTTAATGACATTTTAAGTCTCCTTCTCTTTCTTATGAAAATCATAACAATTTGAAACAAAGTTTGATTTACACGAAACAAATTCCGTTGGTTTCCTCTTGACGAATCGGATCTTATGATACATGATCCGGGAGGTGATAAGTTCAGGGCTTTACAGTTGTCGTCGTTGATAGTTGTGCACCCCCTCCTTCATGCTACCATCGATCTATCAACATCTCCCAAATCCAAGAAAATAGCTTTGCAAGATTTTGTTGATGAAACTTTTATGTTTCTGATCACAACTCTTAAGGGAAAATAGCTTTGAAAGGTTTTGCCACTGGCTATCAACAACCTTTTTACAATTTCGATTAATGCGACACGCTCTCATCGTTCATTTCTGGCATACTTGTATGCAACCTACAAGTATATGTATTATTTAACGGCCACAAAACAATTCTCCTTAAAATAATAGTTTAATGCTTATGCTCTTCGATTATCATCCATTCGAAATCACAATTGTACGATATGTTTTTTATGAAAAAAATAAAAAAATTATATTAATCTTGATATAATATAAAAGATCTATCAATTTAGTCTTGTGGTTTCTGTGAATGTGTATAATAGAATATTTTTTAGATCTTTGATCAATTCATTGTATAATGAGTAGCGACCCATCCATTGGAATTGTAAGTAACAATTTATGGTGAAAACTATAATTCCAAACTCTAGAAACATAAAAAAAAACTCGTATTAAATATTTGATTGAATCTTGACGAAATTCATAAAAAAGAAGTACCATGTGAAGGGAAATACAAATGAGCGTAACATGATATGTGTTAAGTGCTAGATGTTTCTTAACGAATTCTATCATGATCCCAACATATGAATGACTCATCTAAATAATCATATAAAATGTTGTCTAAATTGGATTGATAATGAAGTAGGGTAAAAGCGATCCATTCAATATTAAAAGATAATGGGAACATCAAAAGTCAATTAATTTTTGATTTTGAGAAGATTTTCCTTACGAAAAGTAATAATTGTGCGTGGATGTCTTGTTGATGTTTTGCCATTGTGCTTCGCGAGCATATACTTTATCATTCTACCCTCGGTACAAAATTTCATCTCGTACAACGATGGTGAAGACATGCATGATATAATATGGTATTGAGAAGAAAAAGTTATATCATGTTTTCAAAATTTTATCTTCGTACGTATTATTTACAATGGAAAATGGATAGTGTCCCCATAAAATAATTCATATTTATGCATTATTGCTCACTTCATCAATGATTCATGGAACTTATTGAAAAGAGTAAAAATAACTTTTAATGCGAACGACTCCACACGTGCATATATTAGTAATTGTTTCTTCTTTCAGGCTCATGGAACTCGTAAAAAAGAGTAATAATAACTTTTAATACGAACGACTCCTCACGTGCGTATATTAGATCTTCTTCCAAATATTTTAATGGAACATGGATCATAGATTATTTAAGATGATAGTTGACAATGAAACACTGACAACATTGCATCGAGGCTTCTCAAAACCCTTCACGGGAATGTTCGTTGTGTAGCACATGTCATTAATTTTATTGTTTAAAATGAACTGAAGATAACTTCCAAGGCAACGAGGGATCTACGACTCAATATCGTCGTATGTTATGTGTTTATTAGTAAAGTAATTTTATTTTACCCTTAAAAAGAGACGTCACTGAATTATGAATAATGCATATACGATTATATATATAGGGTAAAATGGGGTTGCCCCATGGGGGAATTAACTTGACTCCCCCGTGCCATTTCGTCCACTTTTTTTTTACTTTTTTTTGAAAATTTCTTCCGTGGATTTTCATCAATATATCCCTATATCATGCCTTAAAATTTCACGTAAAACATAGAATCCTACGGCCTTCATCTAGAAGAGTCGTTTTAGCAATTCTGTTACCGTTAAAAAATGACTGTCTAGATTGAGGCCGTAGAAGTCTCTGTTTCGCACGAAATTATAATAACATAATATAGGGATATAGTGATGAATATTCATAGAAGAAATTTTCAAACAAAATAAATAAAAAACCAGGCGAAACGGGGCGGCGGGAGCCAGGTTAGCTCCCCCAGGGGCAACCCCATTTAACCCACATATATATATATATATATATATATATATATATATATATATATATATATATATACATACATACATACATATATATATATATATATATGGGTAAAATGGGGCTGCCCCCAGGGAGTAGCCAACTTGGCTACTCCCACCCCTATTTTTCCCTCATTTTTTTTATTTTTTGGAAAATAAAAATTTGTATATTCATCATTATATCCCTCTCACATTCTATTAAAATTTCGTCAGAAACAGAGACTCCTAAGCCCTCCATCCAGACGTCATTTTTTTAACGGTCGCAGGATTTTTTAAATCGACCATGTTTGGATGGAGGCCGTAGGAGTCTCTGTTTCTGACGAAATTTTAATAGAATGTGAGAGGGATATAATGATGAATATACAAATTTTTATTTTTCAAAATAATAAAAAAATGAGGGAAAAATAGGGGTGGGAGTAGCCAAGTTGGCTACTCCCTGGGGGCAGCCCCATTTACCTCTCTCTCTCTCTCTCTCTCTCTCTCTATATATATATATATATATAGGAAATATTTCAGATGAGGTGCACCTTTCCTTGCTATATGGAAAGCCACGAATATTGGCCGTCTGATCTGCATCTACGGCCATCATCTGTCCATATTCACTCATGCGAAACCACGCTAAACCATCTCAAAAAACCACTCCCGGTTTTCTATATTTAGCAAATCAGTGGCGTTATGACTCAATCACTCTTCCGAATTTCGTTGTTTTTTTAATAACTATCCCTTAAATTACGGTAATTGGTTTTATACTGATTTTAATTCATTTTTCTAACGCATATGCTTTTGCATCCACATTCGATCTTCATCCCATGGACGATTCCTATTCTTCAGCAAGCGATGATTCTGCATCGGAGTTTATGTCTAACTTTTATGAAGAAAGATGCCAGGTTATTATATTATATTTATTTGTTGTTCTTCAAAAAATATTTCGATTTGATGTATATAGTTATTTTTTGTAACAGGAAAATATCACTGAAGATTCAGGTCATCTCAATTCTGATATCGGTTCTCTCTCCACAGGTGTTGTTATTATTATACAAATTTTTCATTTTACTAGTATTAATATGATTTTTATCTAATCATTTCATTTGTTCTTCAATTTGTTATCAAGTTATGTTAAATTGTACTAGATTTACAGTTATTGTCAATAAACGTGTTTTCATTTAATTTGTTGTCTTGATATATAATTGACATTATACAATAATACATGGCTATATTTTATTATTATTCGACATATTTTACAATATATTCATTTAATATAATTTATATAATTTCACGATCCATTGTACAATATTTGATTGTATTATACATTATATTAATTTATTGTACTATTTCTTAATATAATTTACACAATATTTTCATTCTTTGTATTATACCAGTACCTTTTTTACGCAGTAATTAATATCATATTCCATTGTAAAATATTAATCTGAATTGTACATTTTATTGCTCTATATTTATTTTTCTTAGTTTAGTTTACGCAATCTCACTTTCTTTGTATTTTAACAGGAACTCTATGGGGTGCCATACGTTCCAGAGATATTGCACAAGAATGTCTTCCAAATATTGAGGTAATGAGATACCACATAATCTGTTTTTTTTTTGTTTTTTTAAGTAAATTTTTTATTGTGTTATTTTTATATTAGGATATTGGAGAAAAAATCACATATACAGAGTGCCTAGCAACTGATGCATCATTTTCAGGTAATATTATTAATATGTAAATTTAATAATTATACAAACAATATATATTCATAGTTCCTAAAGTTATTATTGTTAATATTTTTCAATACTTTTCGATATATCTGGGAAAAACATCATTAGTTTTAACACGTTTTTCATTTTTATTTAAAATAATGCAGTTGATCCAAGTTCCCCAATCGCAAACTGTTCTAGTTATCAGCATATACCTATTGTTGGTATGGTTTTTGGTTCCATTGAACACGCATATAATTTTTATGAAGCTTATGCTACAAGAGAGGGTTTCAATGTACGCAAAAGTAGCACAAGACATAGAGTTGATAGAGTAACTAGAAACAAGACACTGGTGTTTAAGAGTTTTGTATGTTGGAAAGAAGGAAAATCAAGAGCTTCCTCAGCAACAAGAGATGGTTTCTTAGTTGACAGTGATTGTAGCGATGAAAGTATGTTTGAAAGATCGGAGAGAGTTGTTGGTGTTGTTCGAACTGGTTGCAAGGCCATGATGTCGGTTAAATATAGGTTTGTTGATCATGACTGGATAGTGGTTTGTTTCAATGAAGAGCACAATCATAACCTTGTATCCCCCAGCAAACGGCTATATCTTCGTGCCAATAGAAAGTTCTCTAAAGCTGCTAAAATGCTTATCAAGTCCATGACTGATGTTAATATTCCTGCCTCAAAACAATCGGCATTTTTGGATAACGGTTTCATTACAAACAACAAAGTGGGTGGCATTGTGCGTGATATATACAACCTTAACAGGGATGAGAGAAGACGTCGTGATGGTTTGGATGCAAAACTTGTGTTAGATCTCTTTGATAACTGTAAAAAGTTGACCCCTGAATTTTTTTACTCTTATGAAACTGACGAGGACAATAGGCTCACACATTTATTCTGGGCTGACAGTGTATCCATCGAAGATTACAAGGTTTTTGGTGATACAATTTCGTTTGATACGACATATAGAACCAATGAATACAAATTAATATTTGCATCTTTCTGTGGAGTTAACCACCATGGTTGCTCAATTTTTTTTGGCAATGCATTTATCAACAGAGAAACAACAGAAAGTTTTACTTGGTTATTTAATCAATTCCTTGATGCTGTTAGAAAACACCCTATTTCTATAATCACTGATGAAGATCCAGCAATAGGTGCTGCAATCCGTATTTCATTTCCCAACACTGTTCACAAGTTTTGTACATGGCATATTATGGCAAAGCTGAAACTTAAACTAGGTAGACTGAAGGAAATTGTCAAGGCTCTTAAAACATTCAGCCGGCTTGTTTGGCGGAGTGAGTCTATTGAACAATTTGAAGATGGTTGGTCAGCAGCCATTTCTGAGTTTGGATTGAGTGAGAATAAATGGTTAGCAGAGAAGTATGAAATAAGACAGAAATGGATAGATGTATATACAATTGACACATTCTTTGCTGGGATGCGTAGCACTCAAAGGAGTGAAAGTATGAACTCATTTTTACAAAATTCTATTACTAAACAGAACACTCTTTTAGAGTTTGTTTCTAGATTCCAGACAGCCATCCAGAGGTTAAGAGAACGTGAGAATGATATGGACCATGATTCAAAGACTAGAAGGCCTAAGTTAAGAACCAAATGGACTTTGGAAGAACAAATGGTTGATGTTTATTCGAAAAGGATTTTTTACAGGTTTCAGAAAGAGTTGAAGGAGTTAATGATGTTAAACGTTCGTGTTTCTGAAATAAAAGATGGATCGACATGTTACAATGTTTCATCAATCGATAAGTCTGTTAGAGATAGAATAGTTTCTGAAATTCATCAGACTGATTATTTATCTTGTGAATGCAAAAAAATGAAATTTCAAGGAATACCATGCAGGCATTTACTTGCTGTTATCAAGTTCAGAGGAGATTCATTTCTTTCAAGTTCTTTTATCATGCCCAGATGGACCAGGAATATTAAGAGTTCTGGGAATTATCCAATATACAACCAAAATCCCCAACATGAAAGGTCTGGACAGTTAAACGATATATGTTCTCAGATTGTTGCTGAAAGTAGCGTAGAATATGATGATATTTTCTTTCTCGTAAAAGCAAAGCTTCTGAAATTGCTCGAAGAAGTTCATAGTTTAAATTCAAAAAAAAGATTATCAAATGTATCACAGGATCAATCTCATTTGGAAAATTATGATAATAATAACCATGTACTTGTCCCTGTTACTGCAAAAACAAAAGGTAGTGGAAGGGGAGGAAGACCAAAAGGTTCAGGCAGTCGCCGAATTTCTCAACAAGAATTAAAAAGGAATAGAGGCAGACAATGCAAAGCTTGCATGAAGTATAATGTTGGTCATGATTCTAGGAATTGTCCTTCAAACAAGGTTCAAGCAACTTCAGATTGGTATGCAGGGTTAAGCTGTTTATTATTTTTATTTTGGTTTGTTGTTGATATAACCTAAAATTTTTTTCGCAGCGATGATTCAGGACAGGCAGATTCACAATAAATATATTGCAAAGTACTTAAATGCGAGGGGGTATATTTTTAACTGACATTTTGGTTACTTTATAAATTTTTATTCGTCTCTTTAGATTTAATATTTTGTTATTACAGAGTTTAACCAGTACAACATATTCAGATATCACATACATAGTTGTTTTTATACAATATGTTTGATTTACTGATGTATTCTGCTTTTTCTTTGCAGGATCTTATTGATCAACCTGGAAGAGGTCATAGTTGCAGCTATTTTAGAATATAGACCGATGTTTAAAGTCACTTTCTATTTATTTTTTTCCATATAACAGTGTGTTGACTGTTATATATTTATTGCATGATCTGATGTTAATCAAACGATTGGTAGTTATTTTTGTTTTCATGTGATGAGTTTTTCTGGAAACATTTGAATGTAATATATATGACTGAATTAGTCAGACATTGTATGTTCCATATTGGCTATTGTTCAGTATTATTATCTCACAAAAAGTTTTGTGGTTGTCAAATAATACATCGTTTGGATTCAAAAAAAGATTAACAAAATATATATAACTCTTCGAAATATTTGTTGGTAATGATTAAGTTAACAAGTTAATGAAAAAAGATTGTCTAAGCGACACAACGTTCAAAATTTAATGTAAAATAAATTAATTTATTGTATAATACGATACATTATTGTGCAAAACAAAATATTTATTGTAATATCTAGTTAGTTTATATATGAGGTTTGATTTATGTGGATTTATTTTGTTCAGATTTTAACGCTATCTGATTATTTGATGTTATTTTCAAAATTAAAGGAATATATTATTTTATAAAAGTTCCTCATTCTAATTAACTTAATTCTTCATACCAGATCCATATATCCTTAAGACTGCAAGTCAAAAGATTATACAGATATCAATATATTTAAGACCATGATAATGCATTCATTGATCTGTATATTTGATATCCCATTTTGAACAAAATCATTTTTTTACATGTTAACACAAGGTTGTTACAATGTAAAAATGACTGTCTTCCATGTAAAAAATATTATCTAAGTGAAACAATGTTCCCAATTTAATGTACATTAAATGAACATATTGTGTAATAACATTCATTATTGTACACAGTAATCAACTTATTGTAATATATAGTTAATATATATGAGGTTATACAGATCCATAACAGTCGAAGTCAGAGGTTTATACAGATATCAATATATTTATCACCAATATAATGCTTTCATTGATTTGTATATTTAATATGTATAATGATTTACGTATAATGGATAAATATCAAATATTGAGTTTTTACATTGATGTGTTAAACAATCAATATCAGTATTGAAGTCATGTTTCAGTTATATGCATATTACAATCAGAAGAACATCACAAAATACAATTCATGCACAAAAAACTTAAAAAAAGACGTTACATGGCTGAATTATCTAAGGTAAATAAATTAAACTAAACAAAATTGTTTTGCATTTCATGAAATACCTATAAATACAACATTATTCCAGGAAATACTTCTAAACACAAAAAACTAAATATTGTTTCAGGAAAGTAAATTTCAACACTATTAAACATATAAGAAATATGTCTTGACGTTGTTTTCAAAACAACATGCATCATCATCTCTCAATTAATTTCCAGCTTCATTGTCAACGTGTCCGCATGTCAAAAGAGTACATGCAATTTCGGCCCTGAACCTTGGAATGTCCTCAAAGCTGAAGTCCAAAGCCCTTCCTTCACACAAGTATTCCATTGTCTTCATCACGTAGACACCGCAATCCAAGCTGTGAGGAGCGGTGTGAAGTATGTGGCGTTAAATCTGCATGTTTCATAAAGAAAAGATTAAAATGTAATTACATATTTATTTAAAACATACAATTCTATCATAAATTCTAACTTACTTGTCTGCCGGGTCTCTTAGAAAGTCCCGAATCAATCTCCTTTGATCCTCGCTTATGTTTTCGTATCCGATAAAGTCAGTTGCCGGATCACATAGATACTGTAAATTGTAGTTACACATAATATTTAAACAAGTATTTATTATATCTGTAATTATTTAATATTTATTCTCAAGAAGATCTATAAATCATTTCATGATAAAGAATTAAGTCCCAATACACACCTCGTGGTCTGCTTCACTGTGAATAATTTCTCTTGTATCACGGACATCTCTTTTTGCTGCATTCCGCTCTTTAACTCTTTTAGTCAATGAGCTAGGATGCACTTCCGATCTCTCCTTCCTTTTCTTCCTCGGTGCTATTTTATTTTTCTCTGTTACAATGGACTCATGCTCCCCAATACCAAGATCAAAACATGGAATAGACTCTCTATTGGTTAAATTAATTTCAGCTTCATGTTCTGCATCCATCTTTTGTTCAATTTCAGATATGTTTTCCACCACAAGTGTATTTTTTTGTGCATCAGCTTCAGTCGCATTCTTCTCTCCTTCCATTGTCATGATCTCATTGATTTATCTGTCAGCTTCAGCTTGTGTCTGTTTTCCCAGTTTGCCTCTCAGTTCATCATTCTCTTCTTCCAATCTTCTTAATTGAATCTCGTAAGATGCAATTTTTGCATCCTTATCATTGTGCATATCACTCAATTCTTCGACTAGCTTCTGCAACCTGTCAATTTCTTTTGAAAAATCGTCACACATGCATTGTTTCTCAGACCCCTTTTCAGCTCGAATGGTAGTCTCTTGATTCAGACTTTTTACAATTTGAAAATCTCCCCTCTTGTATCTCCCTCTCCTTGCAGGACCATCTTCTGGAACTTTTATTCGGGTGCGGAGGTTTATCTGTAGTCTTCTAACGGAGAACCCGTATTGAATGAACCTTTCATATGGGAAAACATATTCATCTGATCCTATTTTGAATATCTCATTCTTTTGTGGGTTCAAACCTCCTAAAATCTGATATAGTTGAAGTATAATAGTTAACTGTCTATACTTTAAACTTCTAGTATTTACAACAATACACAATATATAGTTATATCTAGTGTCATATAATATTGCATACCTGTTCATTGTTGAGTGAAGCTATCCTTCTCGACAAACCTTTTATTGAGCCTGCCCATTTCCGTATTCTTGGACGTAGATCTCTGTTGACGACAAGGTCCTTGCAACAGTATTCTAACATCCACACCTGGTATAAAGTTAAAAAATCTTGATTAGTTTCAAACTATATTAATAATTATACAAAAACATGTCTACTTGCGTAGAGGCATGCTACACATCCTGTGAGATATCCAAGTGTTGTTCTCGAAGATCCTTGCTGCCTTTGATTTATTCTATGCCGCACATCTTCCATGTTGAACAAAAGCATTTTTGCTACAGCATCTGACCAGTTGAAAAATCGGGTATCTTCCAAAGATTCTACGTAATGGAGTAAGTCTCGTGGGAAAGAGTACCCACAGTCTGGGAACAAGAAGGTCGAAAACATGAACAATATCAAACAAGTGACGTATAGAGCTACCGAGTCATCATCATCTTTATCGTAGAAATCCATCAAAATATTGACTAATTTATTTCGATTGAAAATCATCCCAGCATCAAATATCTCTTCTGAGATATAGCTCTTCCACTGTAGGTGTCTTCCTTTAACAGTCACTGTAAATCCCGTGCTTGGAATCCCTAATATTGCTCCTATGTCTTCGTCGGTGAAGTTTAGAACCCTGTTCCCCAATTTGAATTGTCGTTCTCCTTGATATTGCTCTACAATCCATTGAAGAACCCTCCTTTCGATATCAACCTTCCCAATGTTTATTAATTTAGAGAATGCTGTCTTATTGAGAAGACTTTGTTGCTTTGCTGTTGGTCTATGTGCATCTATGTATTGAACAAAATGATCAATAAAGCATCGGTGCTGGATATATCCCTTACCTTTAAAGAAGTATACATATAATTAAATTATTTTTACATACAACACACAAAACAGATGTAACAACTAGAAAATACAAAAATTTATAAAGGGATATATAATATCTATCTTACTGCCATATTTCTCTGTCATGCATTCTTCAATATGCTCATCTTCTTTGTCAGTTTTTTTTCTCAGGCCTTTTCCCATCACTGTAACTCACAAATAACAAATACATCATATTAATAGAATATGTGTAATGATATTATTTGAAAATACATTCATGTACCTTTCATCACCAATGAAGTTGTTCGGTTTGAATCAGCTTCTTCATTCACTCTGTCCTCATCGGTAGAATTTCCTGTTAAGTCTTCCTTCATATTTCTTGGCCCCCTGATTTCTTCGAAATCTGATTCACTGCTGCTCATCTCTACAATTTTTTCATTAAGATTTCTTACACGTTAACACTTAATGATCTTATTGTTAAATTTTTTTTACTTAAGATGCCTTAATGTGTAACTCTTAAACTAACATTTACTGTATGCATGATTAACTATAAATTTATTCATCAGACAATGATCGCATTTTTAAATTTTTTTCTTTTGCTTTCGACCATCAGTATTGATAGGTTTTATTGTTTACATGATTTTGTTATTGTCCTAGTTTAACAAATTTAATTGTAAACATCAATTAATAAATCGTTCAATTAAAAATCCATCATTTGCAAATAAAAGATAAACAAATGGTATAAAAATCTACATTGTTCAGTTTCATTTTGTTCGTAGTAATTTTTTTGAAACGAAATACTAAGATATCTAATCAATATATCATCATAGACTGATATCTGACCTGGATGTCGTCTTCTCAGTATCGATGTCTTTCAGCCTTTGTCGTCGTCGTTCGAAGTCGAGAAATACCCTAGGGTTCTTGAGTCGCTTTGCCTTTCGCGGTGGGAGGGAACTCTGTTTCGCTCTCCTTCTAACCGATGGCGGAAATCACGGTGTTAAAGTCCACCTATTTATTACTTAGAGTTATTTAAGTAAATATATTTATTTAGCTGTATTAGAAATAATTAATAATTAATTACATTAGCTTAGCTAAAAATAGAAACATGTTGTTCCCAAATATTCCTATACCGTCAAATTTCAAAATTTTTTCCGCCATTGTTCATTCGACTGTCAAAATTCAAATTTTGTTCTGCCATTGCTCATTCGACAACGTCTGCATCTTCTTCACGGTTCCAGGTTTTATTTCTTTCGTTAATCTTCATCCTTTTCAAATGCTATCTTTTTAAAAATTTTAGAGGATCATTCTTATTTACATCGTTGTTAATACATAGTTTAGAGAGATTTATTAAAAAAAAATTATTTAAATTTAGAATGAAAAATTTTGTAGTATGTCATGCTAATTGAATCTATTCAAATACTTCTCATTTATCAAATTTCAATATGTGGTAAGTGTTTTTTTGTCTAATAGATAATGTAATATGTATACTAAATAATGAAAATGTACAACAAAAATACAATTCTTTATCAAGTACACGATCTATTATATAGAATTATTCATCCTCTAAGTAATCGAAGTTCGACATTCTTATCAGTTATTTGGATATATTATTGTTTACGTTACAAGTTTTATCTAATTGCTCAATATTTTATTTTATTGGTATATATTGTAATATACGTGATATAATATACATGTTGGTTGAGCATTGAATAGGATTTTTAAGATATATATTGTATTTTAATATTTTAAATTGTAAATATACATCAATTATAGTAAATTAACGCACTCATCAGTTGAGGTTTCAATCTTTTTTTCTATTTTTATTTACAGTGTTAAGTATTTTCTTAGAAATATTTATTTTTGCTACTGGTAGAAAAAGTTTCAATTTTGGTATGCATATATTGTTGTTTATATTGACATATTGTAAATGGGAGAGACATATTTCATATAAATGCTTATTATTGCATTAAAATTTTCAACAATTTCTTAAAATCAGTGATTTTTTTGTATACCTTTGCAGTTTATTGTATTGTATGTTAATCTTTAGTAAATTTTGCCAATTTAATCTAAACATACCGACAATAACATTTTCCAAAAAGCATGTTATTTTAGATTTTTTCCTATATTACCAACATTTAATTCAATATATATGTTTTCTGTGTAATGTGTTATACTGTAGAAATTAGTACAATATGACGCTATATCTCATTTGTATGCTAGGCAACGTAATCCAATCCTCATTTATTGCAAATATGGAAGACTTAATTTTGTATTCCTTGTTGTTGTTTTGTATAATAGTCCTTATTTTTGTAAGTAGTAGTAATTTAAAGAAACACATACATCTTAACAATTTTTGGGTCGTCCATTTGAGGTAATTTTGACTTATGGGGTAAAGTTCTGTTAAAGGAATTTTTCCTTTTCGATATGGTTGTACAAATTAAAACATTAGTGTGCACGTATTGTGTTATACTTTTTAATATAGTAATTGAAAGAGTTATATGTTATATAAATGTTAAAAATTTCAATATATATGGAAATAATTTAAAAATGGCATGACTTTCTTTTGTATTATTCTGCACTGTATTGTATTGTGTGATGTTATATTGTAAATCATTGTAACGTAATATATACATACCGACAATTGCAGTTTATAATATGTATGCTCTATTCTAGATTGACCCATTGTTCCAACATGTAATATATTTTGGTTTTTCATTATATTGTGTCATAAAACAAACATATATTATATTCTAAAGATATTTGTCATTATAATGATATCAATTGTATTTCAGAAAACAATTTTTAATGTATGTCAGCATCTATATTGTATTCCTCTGCACCGTATTGTAATGTAGTATTTAATTTTGTAATTGGCAGTAATTTTATTTAACACAACGTCATTGATAGTTTACAGGATGTACGTTATCGATAAGTCTAAAAACAATTTTAGGAAAGTTTTTTAATACTAATTTGAAGTAATCATAGAAATTTTTGAATATTCGAAACTTTAAAAAATATTTCCTTCTTTTGTTAGGCGCTCAATCTCCTCCTTAATCTTAGCTAATTAGTTAGTTCGAAAACCACTCCTACCTTTTCCTTGGTGGTTTTAATCTCATCCATTAGATCCCCATCTTATGGTCATTATGAGTGGCTTTTCAAGCACCAAGGAAAGGTGCACCTCATTGGAAGGGCCCTATATATATATATATGGGTAAAATGGGGCTGCCCCCAGGGGGTAGTTAACTTAGCTACCCCCACCCCATTTTCCCTATGTTTTTAAATTTTTTTTGAAAATTTCTTCCATGAATATTCATCACTATATCCCTATATTGTATCATTAAAATTTCGTGTGAAACAGAGACTCCTACGGCCTCCATCCAGACAACAATTTTTTTAACGGTAACGGGATTTTTTAAATCGACCCCATTTGGATGGAGGTCGTAGGAGTCTCTGTTTCGCATGAAATTTGAATGACATAATATAGAGATTTAATAATGAATTTGCACGATTTTAGATTTCAAAAAAAATAAAAAATTTGTGAAAAAGGGGCGGAGGAGCTAAGTTAGCTCCCCCTAGGGGGAATACACATTTTACCCTATATATATATATATAGGGAATTTATCCAGAGAGCATTGTGCCCATTTGAATGGAATGAGCCCATCCTCACAGCCGTTGGATTACCAATATCAATCCCTAAATTTTAGGATCACGTCACAAGTCACAATATTTGGTGTCTATTTAAAAATGGTATTTTTAGACTTTCTAAAATTAGCGTCCGCTGATCTTTTCGTAATGTGTTTGATATGGTCATTTCGAACATATTCTTATTGATCTCGCGCGACGACCAAGCTTCTGAAATTGCAGGAGCTTCGTTCTTCGAAGGTATTTTTGTAGAACTTTTTTTAATCAATCGTTCGTTGCAAAATTTATGTTTCCTCTTATTTTTGCTCGTGGGCTGTCATTGTTGGTTCATATTATGATCTCAGTTTAATCGTTTATTTTTATATTTTCGATTTCAGATTCAAACGCGATGCTCGATTTGTCATTGGATTTGGATCATGAAATCTCAGAAGCAATGACGAATGATGATTCTTGGTTGGATTTCGATCGTGAGAACATCATATGAGAAGGAACGATGATGGATGACTATCAATTACATTTAGATCATGAAAGCAATATGATTGCTTAGAAGTTTACATCCACAGAACACGAGATTCTGTTGTTCCATCTTTTGAAAATGATATCATTAGATATAATCAGACAGTCTTTGTTTTAATATAAGTAAATTTTGTATTAATATCATTAACATGATGTGTATAACAAGTAACTTGTTAAATTACGTAAGTAACTTATAGAACATCGTCCTATTTGTAAGAACGATAAGTAACATCTTATATATTGTGCGTAACATATTCAAATGGAATCGGTAACATATATACAATAGTCAAGTAAATAGTTGTTGCGAGATTGGTAATATCCAAACAATGGTTAGTAATTTACATTCATTTTATTATATGGTACATATTTCAGTAATATGAATACACTGGTCAAGTATTCTATATATATATATATATATAGAGAGAGAGAGAGAGAGGAGTGATCCTATAAGAGCCAAAACCTGAGCATGATAGCATGCATTCTGGACCACACAATCCAACCAGGAGAGAGAAAACAGAATCATGTGGTTCAGAAAGCACGCTCTCATGCTCTCACCTTTTCTTGCTCTCATAGGATCACTCCTCTATATATAATCTAGATCACAAGTACGTATACAAACTCTAGTAAGTGCATTCTTCACAGATTTACGATATCAACTATAAGCTAATTAAAACTATAAGCCATTTAAAGACAAGGAAATTATAACTATAAGCTATTTTTTTTGAAAAGATAGGGAAATTATAGCTATAAGATATTTAAAGACAGTACGATGGTATAAATAACTAAAATAAATGGATATCAATTTACGATATCAACAAATGAATCTGTCATTCACTGAACACGAAGATGGTTAAGTTTACAACATTCTATGTTTACTATGAAGTTTATTGTTAAACGATTAAAATTTTAAGATTAAGGAGTCCAATATGAAGTGCATTTAGATCCAAAACCAAAATAGGTTTGGGTGAAAATGAATTACTGAAAATGAAATGAAAAAAATAGAGAGTAGAGGTTTGTAAAAATAATATACAACAAAAAAGAAAAATAAGATATTATTGTACTTGCAGTGGAAGTGCATATATAGAATAATGTTTAGATGATTAAAGAAATCATAAGCAGACAGAGATGTAGTGACACGAGAAGCAGAAAATATTAAATTTAGAGTATAGAAAGTTTGTTTTATTTTAAGAAAAGAGAATAAGCTTTACACATAAACTGCAACATTTCAACTATTGAAGGGAGAGATGTATTAAGATACGTCATTGTTCAAAATATTACAACAAGACAATAGTAAGAGACATTTATGAAAATATGGAAGTGAGCATTCGGATGTGGAGGATGGATGATATGGCGCTGGCAATAACCTGAGCAGTAGATAATTTTAGATATTAGAAGAAGGATATGAAAAAACAAAACAATCAGTGTTTAAGAATAAATGAGCTGGAATTGAAACAATATTTTTACTGTATTAACAAACATGTATATCAAAAGACTTACATGCTCTAAGACGTTTAATTACATAACAAAAACATGGAAACATAGGAGTATTACATTTATCACTGTAGATTATTTGAGTCGGTCTCAGATGTGGATGGTACAGGTTGCGCCACGACACTGTTATTGGTTAAACAATAAAAATTCGAATAGCATATGTTATGTACATGAAGAAACATATAATTAAGGTATGATATATTATACTTCTAAACTATACCTTTGACGAATAGCGGATACTTCAGGGATATTCAAATCCACATAAAATTTTGATGAAGCAGTGGAGCACAGTACATGATCACCTATGATATAAGATAAATCAGGTAGTAATTAGCCAATGGATATGAAAGATGTTAATATTTAATAAGTATAATAAAGATGCACACTAACCGCGATAGTATTTCACAGTTAATCCTGTTAATATGATGACGACTTTATTTCGTTCATTACGAATAAGACTTATTGGGAAATTTTCCGCTATTTTACCCCATAAAGTAATAGATAACGTTGTACCACTGTTTATTTGTAGAAAACCACATAATCTGAATTACTCATTGTAAAATCAAAGATAATTGAAGAGTAAATGTAAAATATAATAGTATATTTACAAAGTTGAACTTAACTTGTTGTTTTGTATTTTTATATTTTGTTTTGCTGGTGCACCTTCTTCAGAATAATTTCCTATAGTGTTGTTGTCCGGATGAAGCCAACCAATTATATCTGAAAAAAGGTATCATGAGCTACAACACCGAAGTTTAAATTGAAATTATGTAAAATAAAATTATCACATGTCAATAAAATTATAGTAAATAGTATTCATACCAATGACATATGTGCTACTGAAGAAGAGCGTCGTGACATCATCAAAGTCGACAAAGAAAAATTTGTATCGTGAGATAGATGTATCTATTTCCATATGATGAATAACATGAGTTGTCTCTACGAACTTTATAATAAGTTCGTGAGGCATAACTCGGAAGGATGATTTATTTGGATAGGTGATGCAATCAATAATGGAGTAAATTTCTCCTTCCTGTAAACTATGTCCAAAGTAAAACCTTTGATCTAATTCAATTAGAACTTCAATTGTAGTATCCTACACAAAAAGTAAGTATTTATATTGAGTTAATACGAAAATTTTTAGTATACATATGAAATAGAGTTTAAAGTATGAAACATACGGGAAAAAATAGAGATGGTAGAAGAAAATTTTATATATTAATTCTAAGTTTTTCATCAAGAGTGACAAAGTTAGCAGATGATGGACAGTTTGATGAACGTCAAATTTGCCTCTTTAAGAGTGGAAAATTAGTCGTAGTATAGGAGGCGAATTCAGTTCCGCAAAAACCACGATCTTTGAATGTCGTGGAATATTTTTACTTGGCAAGTCTATCAAGGTCGAACACAGGGACTGGCTACTTAATATGTTTATCAAATCTTGATTCATTAAGCATACTGTGAGTTAATTTCAATTTCAGGTCTACATGCGAACTATGCAATTTAAAATGCAATACTAAGATGCATGTATTTTTTAATTGGTCTTTAAGCAAGTTAAAGTGATGCATGAATGATTGTGCAAAGTTACAAATGTGCTAAATAAAAGGCTACAATTATACCCTAAAAATGTGAGCAACAAAATAGAAATATGAATCAGTGTCAATTTAATCTCAACAATAAAAAGCGGTCATTAGATCAAAGCAAGACAAGGAGAGCAGGGTCCCAATTACCACATAAAAATTCATTCCCATTAAAACAGTAGCAAATGAGAGAATTAAATATGCTAAAATGTAGAGGATAAAACAAGGATCAAAACGACACTAAAATCATGCAATTTGGATCTACGATGCTCAAGTTATGCTAAAAACAATGCAGGAGCATAATTGTAATAAAATACAAGAAAATAATGGGATAAATATTGCATTTTGATCCCTGGAGGGACCTAAATGCAAATAGCAAAAACTAACTGGGCCCATACATAATTTGTCCATTGCGCGCAGGGGCCTTTTTGTAAATCTTCAAAACTTGGAGGGCCTCCCTATAAAATACCCCAGGCGCGCACGTGACATGAGGGTAGGCGTAGGATAGGAGTTGATCCAATGGCTGTAGATGAGGCGCTAAGTAGCGGTGGGGATCTGATGAATACCCATTCATCACTCTTTATTCCTATATTTTAGCTACAAAAACCTATGCAAATGCATGTAGATATGTGTAAATAGGGAAAGTTAGCAAAAGCATGCATTTTTGTAAATATAAATAATTAGCATGTTTTTGTGCTAAAATAAAAGAATAAAGAGGAAAAAGAAAAAGAGGGAAATATTTAGAATAAATATTGAGCAACCTAACCCAAGGGAGGGCTCAGCATGGGCCTGACCGCATAAAAGCCACAAGTAGAGGGAGATAGGGGCTCATGTGTAAATATTTATGTAAATAAATAAATAATATTTTCCTCATCCAAAAATACACTTGTATATATTTTGTATATATCTAGAAACTATTAAAAACAAAATAAAAAGTTTAAAAATCAAAAACCCAAAAAGAACTTTTCACCTTGTACATAGACCACCACCCTTATTTATTTCACCTTGTAAACAAATTTATTTATTCCCAAAACTTTGTGTAAATATTCCTTTTTGTGTTTTGTAAATAAATAAAATAAAAAGAATTAAACCAAAAATCAAATAAAAATTACAAAATTAAAACACAAAACTACCTTGTATATATACCATGTATATAAGTATAAATAAATAATTATTTGACCTATGTATATAAATAATAAAAATAAAATAAAAATAGCCTTTTATTCCTCATTTTATCTTATAAATAAATAACATATAAAATGGGAATAAAAATGTATAAAAATAACTTATTAAAAATCAAAAATCAAAAATTAATATAGTGTATATATACCTATGTATAGCTACTATGTAAATACCTTATTTTAATTTCCAAAAATTAATTAAAAATCACAAAAAAATAGAAAAAATTAAAACAAACATTTTTTATGTTTTGAGTTTTTAAAAATTCGGCCTTTAAAAGCCCCAAAAAAATCAGATAAAAATACAATAATTGGCGCATCCTGATTGGTCCACGGGGGTTTGTTGACCCCGGTCAACTTCCCCCGCGGACCCTCCTCTTTTGCGGATCTGCGGACCGACCCGATTTCTCGACATTTCTCCCGCTCGATCCGACCGCCATTATCCCTAACCCCGGGCTCCGATTGCTCCCAGGACATCCAGGACCCTCGCCCGGGGTGGGTTTGGAGGATCCGACACCCGATCACCTCGCCCGACCATTTTCTTTTCGGACCTCCCACACTACTTAAGGTCGTCACCGGCGACCTAATCACGTTATCTCTGATCTTCCCCTCAGCGCCAAGGAGCTCCTCCTTCATCCCTGAGTGACAGCCGTGGACGGAGGAGTGGAAGCGAGGCCTGGGCAGCCGGAAATCATTGATCCGGTGGTACCCTCCGCCGTGCGCCGCCGCGAGCGCGCCTGAGCCTCGGGGAGCTCGACGACCCCTTGAGGCAACGACCGGGAGCCTCCTTGGCTCCAGCCTAGTCGACAGCAGCCATCAGGTACCTTCTTTAGCCAGTAGCGTAGCTTAGATTTAGGTTTTTAGATTCGCCGTAGATTAGCTCCGCCACCTTCGCCAGCCGTCTCCATCCACCCATTTGCCCATCCGACTCCGCCATCAGCTCCGCCAGACTCCTCTCCACCTGCTCCGCCCCTCCATTCCCCCTGACTCGTCCCGGAGCAGGGTTACAGGTCTCCCCCCTCCGCCGCATCGCCGGAGACCCTCCACCTCGCACCACCGTTCACCTTTCGCACGCTCTGACGGGTCGAGGCACTTTGCCCTCGACCCAGCTTTCTTTCTGTGCAGGTCTGAAGGCGAATCGACCTCATCTGGAGGTCGGAACATCTGGGCACAGCAGCTCCAGCTCCTTGACGTCGCCGGAGCTCTCTGGAGCTCCTCTCTTCCATCGGAGCGTCGCATCGGGTGCGGGGCTTCACGGCGAAGCTCCTCAGCACCTCAGAGGCGGTAGACGAGGACCATCGCGCACACGGAGAGCCGGCGAAAGTCGCCGGCGACCAGTTCTTCCAGCATCCTCGCTGACCGTCGGATCGCCCTCATCGCCCCAGTTATCATCTGAGCCATCCATCCTAGGCGAGGCGTGACCGTCCGATCATCTTGAGGGTCGATCTTGACCGTCCGCGCGGAGAGAGAGGCGTCAACTACTCGCGTCCGTCAGATTCGCCACGCGCCTTCCTCTTGTCCGTCGGATACACGAGGGTTTTATCTCCAGCCACCCGTAGCCGTCAGATCTGCCACGTGGAGCTCCCTCAGACGTCGATCAGCCCCAACGTTCGCAAGCTCAAAGGCGCCGTTAATCTCCATCGTCAGATCTGCCACGCGTCATTCATCCGGGCGTCGACATTAATAAAAGGGGTAATTTGCCTTAGGCCCCTTTACTTCCCTCATTTAGTTTTTAATCTTGTAAATATTTAGCATAGTTCTGTTATCTTTGCGAACTTTGCACTGTGGACCTTCTAGTTTATGAAAATTGCATTTATGCCCCTGCCTGTTGTGGACACGTGCATCGACGCGTGATTGTTTGGTGTTTTTGCATAGTTGGCCCTGCGTTTTTGCCCTGTTACGTTTCATATTTTTATAAATAGGAATTGCAATTTGGTCCTTCCAGGCCTGAGTCACGCTTATCGTGCGTGGCCTGGAGGGTTATTTGCATTCCTATCCCCCTACTTTCCAGGGTTGTTGTCCCAGGGGTCCAGAACTTTGCTTTAATTGCAGAAAGGTCCCTGAGCACTGTTGGTTTTCTTTATTTTTGAATAAAATATCAAATTACCTCCAAATCTCATGAGATTTTGACACATGGCTCCTGCCATGGTGTGGGAATTTTAGGGATTTTTGAGGACATTTTTGATTTCGTTGAGTATTTTTAAAAATTCAAAAACCTACTTTTTAGCTACTGTCTAGGTTTGAAAATACCAAAAAAATATAAAAACCCCACCAAAAATTCTAAAAAAATTAGATACTGTTGTTTGCTTGCTGTTTGATTTTCTAGCCAATTTTGGCTATTTTTCATCACTCAAAAACCTTAAAAATTGAAAAACCCCTAAAAATCCATAAAAATTATAATAATTAATTTAAAAATCCAAAAACAATAATTAGGGTGCCTAAATTTTCCTTATTCTTTCTAGATTACAGGAAAATTAGCTCCAGGGCTTGTTGAGATCCATAAATATTTTATTTTTGGGTCTTGAGCCTTGCTGGACAGCACCTTCACTGTTTTGCATTGTTTGATTTTTAGAAAATAATCTACCCGTCAGAAAAATATCGAAAATTAACCAAAAACACTTAAAAACCTAAAAAACTTAAAAACAATTTTTCCTTAATTTTTGCATCATTTTTGGTGTGCTTAATAATTTGTGCAAGTGTGTTTGTATTTACCTCCTCTTATTTTCTTTACATTTGAAAAATCCAAAGAAAAAAATATAAAACAATTAAAAACCACTAAAAATGCCTTTTCTTCTTTTCTGATTTATTGACTACTTCGTAGGCTATTTAGCCAACCCGTGCTCCTTGTATTCGACCCTGGGAGCTATACCAGGTTAATCCATAGTTAGACCGCTCTATTTTGTGCTTGACTGTTTTTATCTGAGTTGAGTGGTTGATTTTTCTTGATATTCTCCGTTTTTGTGATTGAGGTCACAACGACCATTTTCCGACCTTTACCTCGATCGTATTTTCGGGTTATCAGAATGGCGCCGTTGCCGGGGAGCACGGCTTAGTAGTCTTTTAGATTTTTCTGCGGCTTTTTGATTCGCGGCTTTTTGTATAGATTTTTGTATATATATTTTCTGATATTTCTGAATAATTCTGGACTGACCACTTTTCTTTCTATTTCTTGCGAGGGCCCGGGGAGCGAGGGCGGCATTCTTAGGAGCGCCGGAGCACCCGAGCGACGCGGAGGCGGTTTCTTTCTTCACGAAGCCGCAGGAGAGAGCGAGAGAGAGAGAGTTGAGTGGGTGAGGTAGCTTAGGATTTTATTCATTTATCATTGTAATAATACAGGTTTCATACTTGTGGACTTGGACTGTTTAGACTCCAGGGTCTGTTTCGCCGAGCACCGGTGTGCTCGGGGGACCCTTTAGACTTTAGCGGTTTTTCGCGGCTTTTTCGCGGCTTTTATTTTTTTCCTTTTTTACTGCCTTTCCGGTGTTTACGCGGCTTTTTGATCGAGCCCCTAGCAGTAGGATTTTCTGGTGACTGTGCCGTAATAGTAGGATCCCCACACCTAATTGCTGATCTGTTCCTATAGATCGTTAATTGGACCTACTAAAAATAATTAATAAAAATAACCGATTCATCTTCCTTCGCAGCCTACGTGCCGCGAGCCTGCCCCACAAGCGCTAACTCCTGAACTCGACCTGTCGAGAAGAGGAGGGGTAAGCCAAGACCGGACTCCTTGGCTTGAGGGTCGGTGATCGGTTAGACGGTTTTACGCTAGCACTGCTGTTTAGGACTCGGTTTTTACCACTTGCATCATTTAGGTAGTTTACTTTCCTGCCTTTAAATTTATGCGCGGATCATATTGCATGTAGAGTGCTGGAGTCAGGTACGCCTTCCTTACTTTGCATGCATCATTGATTTCATCGTGCATCGGCTTTTTCGTCTTCTCCCCCCTGTTTTCGGCTTAAATAATCAGGAGAACACGAAAAATTCGTTAGGCGTTTGTTTGATATTTTAAAAATATCTAAAAAACAAAAACAATAAAATCGGGACTGCTAATCATATTCGACCTAAAAGATACTTCACGAAAAATCTGTCTTGGGAGAGTAACCCCCTCCTTGTCTGGTTTGGATGAGCGAGAGAGTGATCCGCACATTAGGATAGATCCTCCGATCTTTTCTTGACTGATTACCGGCTTTCAGTACGGGACAGTCGGTTGAGAAAGATTTGGATACCTAGTTACATCACGTAATCGCTCTGATAGACTGGATTATCACCTAAAATAAAATTGACAAGATAATTGACCGATCCCTTCGGTCTTCAGCTTTGGGTGCGTAGGTGAATTGGGGGTTTGCTTGTTTCATCTTGTTTGATTGCCAGATCCCTTCGACCTTTCTCCTTCATCTATTTCCCTCCCTCACCTCCCTTCATTTCTCTTCTCCCTGATCCCTGGATGATGGATTCCTCTCACTTTGAGCCGACTCTTACGGCTTCTTCTCCGTCTTCTGACCATCATTCCAGTCCACCTTCTAGGGAGGTCGGATCTCCGACCAATCCCCCGCTCCCTCCCTCCCTTTCATCTCATTACTCTGGGCATGCTGTGCGAGACGTCCGAGGATATCAGACAGAGCAGATGCGAGACCCGGACGATGCTGTTGCTGAGTTGAGAACGCACTCCGTTGGTGACCCGAGAGAGCGGTGGAGATCAGCAGATAGATCCCATTCCAGAGGGATGGAAGAGCAGATAGCACATGGAGCTCAGTCAGCTTCTACATTAGGGCCATTCGTCTTGGATTTGGATTACGTTCAGCGACTGCCGACGTTTTCAGGAGAGGCGCACGAGGAGCCTTATCTTCACCTGTCCGCCTTCGAGGAGTTTAGCAGAGCACAGAGATACTCAGATGTCACTACAGAGGAGCTGATGAGCATGACCTTCCCCTTCACGCTTCATGACAGAGCCATGAGATGGCATCGCCGATTGGGGAGGACATTCGAGACGTTGGGAGAGCTACACCGAGAGTTTTTACAGAGATACTTTCCCCCACGTAGAGCAGAGTTTATGCGGTCTTTGATCATGGATTTTTCAGTTGACCCCCAGGAGCCATTACACGAGGCATGGCCGAGGTTGCTTGACCTCTTGAGGAGATTTCCAGACCATGGACTTTCACTGACAGATTTGATTGAGATCTCCATGCGGGGGATGACCGCAGAGCAGATAGCACTGGTGATTACCACATGTGGCGGTTCAGACCGCAGTTCCGACATTCACGTCCTAGATACCATCTCGAGGCTACTTTCACAGAGTTCTTCTGCACGAGATGCTTCGGTCGGAACAACACATGAGGACGATGCAGTACCAGTGCGGTGTGTCACTTTACACGATGATACAGTTTCTACACACCAGCCCGAGGATCTGGATGATGCAGCATCACTGACGGAGGAGATGACTGCGATAGCAGAGGTTCGGACCCAGAGTCTACTCGAGTTCCCGTTGACATTCCAGTTGGAGTTCGAGTCAGCCCCAGAGTTCCCTGTTGACGAGTCTTGGATATCAGATCTTCTGATACTCCAGGAGCCGGAGGAGCCCCAGCTTTTGCAGCCGTTGATTCAGACATATCAGATTCCAGTCCCGGAGGAGTCAGTCTTCTTCCTGCAGAGACACTTCGAGGATGCAGACAGGCACCAAGATTCAGCCCAGCAGCCACAGCTCGAGGAGGGACATGATGAATCCACATTTCATCATCTTTATTCTATCATTTTGGCACCAAAAACCCTAGCAAATGCCTGGAAATAGCATTAAAATCATCATCTTAGCATTCATGCATGTGCATCTAAACAGTGTATAAATTACTGTAATTAAGGCCAAAATTATAGAATAAATAAAGAAAAGAAAAAGAATAAAATATTGTAAATATTTTATGACCCAAAACCCCCGAGACCTAGGCATCTTGATGAATAGGTCGACAAGGAATAAAGTAGGGGGAGATAAGGTCAGGAACACAGATAAAATACCTATACATTTTATTCATTCTTTATTCTTTTTGGGACCTATTTTTGGTTCCACTTTTTATACATCAAATAAAGAAACTTTGTACATGAAAGTTGTAGATAATAAAATAAAGAAAAATACAAAATTGATTTCACAGAAAAATAATGTACAGATAAAAAGTTATGGTCTGAGTAAAAATCCAGAATGCCAACTTCCCAGACCTGTATCTCACAAATAAAAACTCCAAATGCAGCCTACTCACCTTTAATTGTATATAGAATAAAATAATCTATCCAATGGTGGTGATTTCGCATTTGGCGGAGCTACGGTTTGAAAGTTGACTTTTGGACCCTCATTGTATACTTGTACAGATTAAAATATTCAATTTATTCTTTATTCATTATTCTTGCATGTTTATATTTTTATAATTATGTATATATTACTTATGATATATATGTACATTAAAACCAGAATAAAAATGCAAAGAAATCACAAAATAAAAATACTTGTATAAAGGATACATAGGTATACTGCCTATACATATACATATACAAATAATACTTGTATTATATTAAATATACAAAAACATATCAGAAAAATAAAATAAAAATATATTGATGTACATAAAAGTACTTTATGTTTTTATAAAATAATAAGCAAAAATAAATAAATTTAAAGACACAAAATAAAAATAAAATACTAAAATATATAGATAATATACCTATATAGGGTTAAAAAGGTAACTTGTAAAAATAAGTCTCATAAAAATAAATAAAAATCACAGAAAAATTCTTCATAAAATAATAAACATTTTTTATTTTATAACCTAAAATTAATAACTTCATTTACTATTTTATTTTGATTTTTCAAATAATTTCTACTCTGAATTTCCTGGTTGGTCCACGTGGACCAACCAGGTGCGGTCTAGAGTTGACCTCGGTCAACTCCCTGACCGAGCCCTGCCATTTCTGACACCGTGATTTCGCCCCGATTTCCCCCAATTTCCGAGCTCGATCTCTTCGTCTTCTCCCCTCGATTCCTTCTTGGGAAACCTTCCCCGATCATTACTGAGCCACGCCATGCTCCCAAATCACGCAAAATCTTCATCATGCGCGCGTGCTCTTGCGCCCAACTCACCCCCTCGCCACGCTTTAAATAAGAACCTTCATCTTCGAGCCCAGGTTTGAACGCCCTTCGGTCCACCCCTCGCGCTTCTTTCGTGCTCCAGAGCTCCCCGGAGGTGACAGCTCCGTCCTAGGCTCTTCAGCCAAGGCTCCCGAGGTCGGAGGCGCTTCCACCACCTCCCGCAAGCTCGCCGGTCGAGGTACCCTTCATCCTCTGGCTCCGGCCATCGAGGGCAGTCCCCCCGCTATTTCTTTATTGCATTTTATTCCTGTTAGCTTAGGCTTCAAAAAACCCAAAAAATCTTGAAGTTTCATCACCCAAATCGATCGATCAAGTACCTTAGCCGGAGCGCACCTCCGGCCGTGCATCCATCTCGCGAACCACACCTCCCCCCGACCATCCAAGGGTCCAGGCAGTTTGCCCTGGACCCTTTGACTATTTTTGCAGGTCAAAGAACGAGTAACGACGCCTGGAGGCGAGTTTTGACGCTCGCCGGAGCGTGGCTGGACCCCCCAGCTCCGCCACCTTCGCCTGAGAACCTCGGCCGACGCCGAGGCTTCTTGACGACTCTGATCGTTAGAGAAGACCTGCAGGAGGCTCCTCGTCCATTTTGGAGCTCAACAGCCATCAGAGCTAGCCGGAGGAGCGCGACGAACTTCGCCCAGCCGGAGCTCTGCCTCGTTCTTCCAGCTGCCTCCACCGCCGTCCGATCGAGGAGACCCTCCAGTTAGAACGTGGGCCGTCCGATCGTCAGCGCTCAGCCACCGTCGATCTCGCCCGAGATCTAATCTCAGACGTCCACAGCGAAGCGTCATCGGCCGTCCAGATCGTGCCACGTGTCAAGTGGCCTCTTCATCGCCGTTGGATCGCGCGCCGAGGGTATTTTGCATCCTCACCCTCGCGCATTTTGCATTTGTATTTCAGTACTAAAACTTTTGTCCGTAGTGTAATAATTTTGTAATATTTGCATCAGAGACCCCCGAACTTTGCTTATTTGCACCGAGGTCCAATCCACGTCACCTCACGTGCCCGTGCGCGTGAGGGGGCTGGGTATTTTGCAAGGACCCCCCTGGGGTTTATTTATTTCGATTAAGTCCATGAATGTTTGCTTTAAGTTGTAATATTTTGGAGAAACTGCATTGAACCCCTTGGAACTTTGTGATATTGCAAAAATACCCCTTCCAAGCGCGTGCGAGTCACGCACTCTGGTGGGTAAATTGCTCAGATACCCTTGCGGGTTTGGCTATTTGGTTTTAATCCTTTAAATGCAAGTTTGAGTGTAAACTTTTGTGGAAAAATTGCATGTATGCCCCTGGATGTTTTAAATATTGCACATATACCCCTGCCAGTACAGTTTGATGTTTGGATGTTTGCTCTAATTATTTGAAATATCATCTTAAGCCCAAAAATTCCACAAAAATAGACTTAAGCATCTGGACATGTGTACTTTAACGCCACATATTTAGTTTTTGATTTTATTCTATTTGCGCATTTATTAAAAATCAAAAACATCCTTTTTGTGCACTGTCTAGTTTAGAAAATACCAAAAAAATATTAAAACACCTCCAAAAATTCCAAAAAAATTACCTAGTGTCTATTTTACCCTATCTTAGAGTCAGTCCAAAAATCATTAAAAATTTCAAAAGAAAAACACTAAAAATTTGAAAACACTTAAAAACTTCAAAAAAATATAAAAAATAGTAGAAAATCCAAAAAAATATAAACTCAGCTTCTGTTTATCCCTTATTTTGTTCTTTTCATTAGAAAAATAGTGTGAAAAATTTTGAGCTACTGTTTGTTATTTTAAAATTTCACTTTACTTACAGCCAGCCTTATTTCCACTGTTTTCCCTCATTTCAGCATTTTAAAATACCAAAAACACCTTGAAAAATCCCCAAAAATCACAAAAACAGTAGAAAACCATAAAAATATCAAAAACATTTTATTCCTGAAGTTTTGGTTATTTTTGCACCATTTTATAAATATTTTAGCTTGCCTTCTATTATCTTGTTCTTACTTTCCAATATTGAAAAAGAAAAAAAATAAAAAAATATAAAATATAAAAATCAGAAAATTAAAAAATCCAAATACAAAATTAAAAATAAAAAACAAAAAAAAATTAAAAATTAAAAACCCACAAAAACTTCATTGATTGCTTGCTTAGTGTAGACGCATCACACATTCGCACTTGAGCACAATTTTTGCGAATTACCCTGCTTGCTCCCTGTGTTCGAACTCTCTGCATACTTGCCCGTTACATCATTTGTGCAGAGTTAAAAATAAATTTTAACTCCACATTGTTTCTAATTTGTTGATCTCAGTGTGGGTTAATTGTTGATTAATTTCGGGATTTGTGTGGTCAAACACCGACTATTGACTCGCCTTGTGAGTTGATATAACCACATCTAATTCCGAGGTTATCAAATGGCGCCGTTGCCGGGGAGCAACAGCGAGTAGTTTACATTTTTGTTTGCTTGTGATTGCTGTCTACCATAGCTTATCTCTCTTGCACTTTTGATACATTTATTGATTGAGCTATTCTGACCATCCTTTCTTATCTTCTTGCGAGGGACCGCGGAGCAAGGCGGATCGCCTAGGTGACCCGGAGCATCCTTGGGAAGCGGAGCCGGCTATTCTTTAGCCAAGCCGGCAGGAGAGAGCAGGAGGATTGAGAGAGAGTGCTTAGATTAGTTGCATTTTTTGTTAGTGAGAGAGTAACTTTCATAATTTGTAATAATACAGGTACATTCGGACTTGGACACTACCGAGCCTAACTTCCAAGTGTTTGTTCACTTGGGGGCTCACCGCGGCTTTGTGTTTTTTGCGGTTTTCTCGGCTTCATTTCTATTTGTTTCACGAGGATTTAGCCCCTAGACATAGGAATTTTTGTTGACTGTGACGAACTAAGAAGCTAAGGCCCAATCCCTAATATCTTGCCTGCACCTATAGAACGTAATTGGACTTGGCTAAAATTCACTTGAAAAAGCTATTTGACTTGGACTAGAAGCCACGTGCCGCGAGCCCACCCTGTAAGCGCTACTCCTGAACTCGAGTGTGTCGAGAAGAGGAGGGGTGAGCCAAGACCGGACTCCGGACTCTTTTCTTTGTCATAGCTACTTGTTCTTCACGTTAATAGAAGTTGCTCATCTTAGGACGATTTCCTCGTGCATGCATATAGGTAGTTTAAATTACTGTCTTTCAATTATGCGCGGAACACTTTGCATGTAGAGTGCTAGCGACAAGGTACGCATTTCTATCCCTGCATGCATCATAGATTTTGACCGCGCATCGGCTTTTCCGCTTTCCTCCCCCTGTTTTATTGAATTTTAATAACAAGGAAATTGGAAAATTCGTTAGACGATTTTTGCTCAGAAAAACACCTAAAAAGTGAAAACAATAAAAAATTGGGACTGCTAATGCAAACTCGACCTTAAAACTCATCCCACCAAAAATTTTGTTTTGGGAGAGTAATCCCCTCCTTGTTTGATTTATCTGCTGCGAGAGAGTGACTCGACACTAGGATAGAGCCACATCTGAAATTTTAGTTGACTACTGGTCGTGGTTAGTCGTTCTCCAGTGAGGATCTCTCCGGTAACCGGTAAAGCGGACCGCGATATCCTTAACAGATTGAATTAGCGGGAGCAACCGGGTTACGGTCCGCGAATTCATACTGGCTGGGAAAGATCTGACGTGGATTGGGACAGTCAGCTAGGAAAATAGGATACCTAACAGCTCGCTCTAACGCTCTGATAGATTGACTGATCACCTAATAAAAATTGACAAGATAACAGACCGAACTCTCACGGTCATCAGCTCAAGTGTGGAGTAGGTGAAACTGGGGTTTTGATTTATCATCCTGTTTGCATTCCAGATCTCATCCGCCTTTCTCTAAGTCAAGATGATGGGATGGAGATCTCTTAGGCCGACCTTGTCGGCACCGCTATCCCGCACTCCTCCTTATTCATCTAGGAATACCTCGGAGAGTCCGCTCTCCGAGCCTGAGTTTACATCCACCCTGTTCCCCCTCGACCACCCTTCTCATTCTTCTTCCATCAGTCCAAGAGTGTCTGAATACAGTGCTTCACAGTGTTCCGCTCATTCGACAGCACCTGAGATGGCCTCTTTTGCTTTTTCAGAAAATCCAGCCATGGCAGACAGAGGCGAGCATGAAGATGATCATGAGCACCCTCCGTTCATATTTGATCAAGCAACCATCAATAACTCCTTGTTAGCATCCCTGGAGACTATGCAGCAACAGATCCGTGACCAGGGCACATTCATGGGTGACCTTATGAGGGAAATTGCTCAGATGAGAGAAAACCGGGAAGGTGGTGGAGGAGGAGGACCAGACGCAGGAGGAGGCGATCCAGACGGCGAGAGACCGCCACAGACTATCATGAGGGAATTGCACAACCCAGCTGCATCCCTCACTCACCGATGGATTCGACTCCCGCCCATCCGCGGAGATTTCGAGCTTCGGCCCCATACTATCCAGCTGCTACCCAAATTCCATGGGTTGCCGACCGAAGAGCCGCACCTCCACCTCCAGGAATTCGAGATGATTTGCAGCACCATCCATGATCGGATGACAACTGAGGACACAATCAAGATGATCGCCTTTCCATTCTCTTTGGTTGACAGAGCCGCCTATTGGCTCAAACATCTTGGGCGTTTCGTCGACACATGGGCAGATCTCCGGACCGTATTCTTGAAGAAGTACTATCCTCTCGGCCGGACCAATGCAGCTAGAGCAATGATCAGCAACTTCGTCATGATCCCTAACGAACAATTCCATGAAGCCTGGGATCGATTTAGAGAACTCATTGACCGGTGTCCACATCACGACATCTTCAAGCCCAACCTGGTGCAGAGTTTCTTCTGTGGGCTGACACCGGAGCTGCAGGGGCTTGTTAACGCCTCTTGTGGTGGATCCTATTTTTCCAAGGGTGAAGATGATGTCTGGGCCATCTATGAAGGCATGGCAGAAAATTCTACAGTGATGACTCAGGCCCGTGTCTACACCCAACAAAAGCCACCGCAAGGCGCAGGATCATTCCAGAGGATCGCACGCATCGATTCCGGTCCCAACACAGTGTCAGTTGCCGCAGCCCAAGCAGAATCAGCCGCAGCCGACATGGGCATCATTAGCGAGAAGCTGGACCGCATGGAGATCCTTGAGAAAAAACAGAATCAAGGCATGGCCCAGATGGACCAAATTGCCAAAGTTATGAGTGACCTAAAAACCCAAATGCTATGCATTCAGGAGGCCCAATCTCACGCCCAACAGCCTCCTAGGTCACAGGTTGCCTCCAGCAGCCGCAACCCCAACCAGGGCTCTACCTCATACCATCAGGTGAATCACATCCAGGCAGAGCCGGTTCCGTTGTTGCAGTACCATTCAGAGCAACCGCCATCTTCCGACATGCAGATGGTGGTTTACCAGCCGGAGCAGCCACTGGCAGTTCTTCCTCCACCCTCCTTTGAGCAGGAACCATTGATGGAAGTCAATGGGATTTAGTATGACCGATACCCTCAGCCCGCAATTCGTAGGGATCACCCCGGATTCCGTTGGGGGAATGGTGGATCCTCGTCCCAGCAGCATCCTCCTGCCCATGGACAGCAGAGCAGCCAGCAGACACAGCAACAACAGCCCCAGTATGCCCATCATCAGCAATACCAGAATGGTCCTCGTCCCTCCTATCAGGGACAGCAGTGGAGGCAGCGACAGCAGCCTCAGCAGTCTTATCACCAGCCTTCCCCCCAGTATCAGCAGCAACAACAGCAACCCCATTTCCAGCAGGGACAGACATCCGGTTCTCAGGGTCCAGCCTTTGAGAACCCAGCCCTCGATGATCTTGCCCGCTTGCTATCTGAACAGCGGGCATCTTTCAGGCAAGAAATGGATGAGTTCCGGCAGGAGATGCGGGATATTATGAAAGGCAAGGCCGCCATACCCGCTCAGATTGAGCCTAACCCGAACAATCTGAAAAGGAAGCCTGAGCAGGTAGAGTTTACAGAGGATACCTCTCCTAGTGATTGTTTGAGTGATATCTCTTATTCCTATCATGATGCTGATTTTGTCACTACTAGGAGCGGTAGGATGCCAGCCGGCGGCGCCTCTTTTGAGCGACAACTAGAGGCAGAATCAGGAGCGCCAGAGGAGCCAAGGAGCGGTGCCGATGCCGCTGATGAGGTTGTTGACGGTGGTGCTGATGCCACCCATGATGAAGTCCAGAACGACGGTGCTGAGACCGTCGTGATACCAGATGAAGACGGTGGTGCTGATGCCACCATTTTTGATGCAGAACCAGAGAGCGGTGCTGAAGCCGCAGATGCAGGTGCCGGTGGTGGTACTGAGGCCACCACCTCTACTTTTGTTGAGCCGCCCACTGTGATGTTACCACATTTTGTACCCTTGGACTGTGGTAACAAAAAGAACAAAAATATGAATAAAGGAAAGGTTCCTGTTCAAATTTCAGATCCATATGTGTTGCATGATGATATTTGTGTGGATTCTCCATCTTCACAGGCACAGGGACCGTTTCCTAGTACTCCATCTGAGGAGGCCCCCACAATCCCCTTCCCTGAGGCACTCCGCCGGGCGAAGGGGAATAAAAAAGAAAATCCTAAAAAGAAACAGGAGGTAGAGTTCGGCAATCAGATGATTGACAGATTTCACATTCAGCTAACTCTACGAGAAGCGTTTGAGCATATCCCTTTCTTCAAAAAGAATTTGAAAGAAACAACTACTGTCCGAAGAAAGCGGAGGCACAGAGACCAAATCCATATGCGCACTCATGATACTTGCTGCACCATTCAGAACAAGCTGCCAGCCAAGCGACCAGACGCAGGAGCTCCCTATGTCAGATGCGAGATTCAAGAGCAGCAATTTGATCGTACTCTATTAGACAGCGGCTCCTCAATTAACCTCCTTCCGGCTGCCTTACTCAAGCAGTTCGAGTTTGGCCCTCTTCTTCGAAGCAGAACGGTCCTTCAGTTTGCTGATAGGTCGATTAAGAGGCCGAAGGGGTTATTGAAAGACGTGGTCGTTACCATTCAGGGCCTGAAATTCCCCGTGGACTTCGTTGTATTGGACATGGAGATCCCTGAATCGGTAACTGATGCCCCCATCATATTAGGACGCCCATTCTTGGCCACAGCCAAGGCGGTGACCGACCATGATTGTGGGAAGGTATGTTTTCGCGTAGAGGGCGAGACCATACAAATAGAGACAATCGAGGAGACCAGAACCAGAGAGTTAGAATGCTCCGAGCAATCGAGTGAAGCCGCGCAGATGATAGAGGACGAGCTATACGTCCACCAGGTTCGTGATTTCGAGATGACTGATGATGAATCTAACTGGAAAGACCCTGTAGCACCGACTCTCGCCTTGCCTACCGATTCATTGTATCGCAAGCTCATGGCAATCGAGAGCCGGGAGAGCACATTCCTGGATACGGATACCCCTGAGGCTGACAGTGTGGTGACGAGTGGTGCCGATGATTTCAGTTCTTGTTCTTCTGCTTCTGATCCCTCCTATTCAGATATTGAGTGGGCCTATTTCGATGATCCGTTGTCTTGTCTGATTCATTCTGAGCCAACAACAGTGACAGAGTGCGAGCCCGTACAGTTTATTGATAATTCAGTCAGCCGCCTTTCGTCAGAAATTCATGCAGAGCGAGAGTTCTCCCATGCAGACCTGGTAGCATTCACCCAGACATATCAGAAGCCAGATCTGCCGCCTCCCAGTTGTCCTGAACGGAAACCTCTACCGCAATCAATGAAGTATAGATTCCTTGCAGGTGAGCCAGATATGCACCCAGTCATTATCTCAGCAGATTTGACTGGAGAACAAGAATCTCGTCTGATGGAGGTTCTTGAAAGAAACCGCAAGGCAATCGGTTGGAATATAGCTGATCTCAAAGGGCTGAGCCCAAAGCTGTGCTCCCACCACATCTATCTTGAGGATGACGCTAAGCCTTCGCGTGAGTTACAGCGACGGCTGAACCCGAATCTTCGAGAGGTTGTCATGAAAGAAATTTCGAAGTGGTGGAGCGCTGATTTCATCTATCCCATCTCCGACTCTAAATGGGTCAGTCCGTTACATGTGGTACCCAAGAAGACGGGTGTCACTACAGTGGTCAATGAGTCTGGAGAGGAGATCGCTACCAGAGTACCAACTTCTTGGAGGGTCTGTGTGGACTACAGACGATTGAATGAGGCCACCAAGAAGGATCACTTCCCACTACCCTTTCTTGATCAGATTATCGAACGGCTAGCCGGGAAGAGCCATTATTGTTTTCTTGATGGGTACTCTGGGTATAATCAAGTGGCCATTGCGCCCGAAGACTAGGAGAAAACGACATTCACCTTTCCGTTTGGGACATATGCTTTCAGACGGATGCCCTTTGGTCTATGTAACGCTCCGGCGACATTCCAGAGGTGCATGTTGTCCATCTTCTCGGACATGGTGGGTGACTGTTTAGAGGTCTTCATGGATGACTTCTCGGTCTATGGCGACGGGTTTGATGCTTGTCTTGACTGCCTAGATCGTGTGCTGAAGCACTGCATAGAGGTCAATCTTGTCTTATCCTGGGAGAAGAGTCATTTCATGATGACTCAAGGGACGATCCTTGGGCACATCGTCTCCAACAGGGGCATGGAGGTCGATCCTGCCAAGGTGGATATCATCAGAAAACTCAATCCGCCGTCCAATCTTCGTCAGTTACGGTCTTTTCTGGGGCATGTCGGTTTCTACCGACGGTTCATTCAGGATTTCAGTCGAATTGCCCGACCGCTCACTGACTTGCTGACCAAAGACACCGAGTTTATTGTTAATGATAAGTGTCTTGCGGCATTCGAGACTCTCAAGAGTATGGTTGTTTCAGCTCCTGTCCTTCAGCCACCCGATTGGTCTCTTCCATTCGAGATCATGACTGATGCTTCAGATTTTGCCGTTGGGGCTGTGCTTGGACAGAGGAGGGATGGATTAATGTTTGCCATTCACTACGCCAGCCGGACCTTAGATGCCGCTCAAAGGAATTACACTGTGACTGAGAAAGAAATGCTGGCCGTAGTCTTTGCTTTGGATAAGTATAGATCTTATATTCTCGGATCTAGAGTGACTATTTACACCGACCATTCCGCAATCAGGTACTTAATGGCCAAGAAGGATGCCAAAGCACGTCTGACCAGATGGATCCTTCTACTCCAGGAATTTGATATTGAGATTAAGGATAAGCCTGCAGTCAAGAATGTGGTGGCGGATCATCTCTCCAGGTTGGAGAATCTTGAGGAATCTGAGCCCAGTGCACCTATTACAGAGACGTTTCCAGATGAGGCGATCTTAGCTGTCACCTCACTCCCGTGGTATGCCGACTTTGTAAACTATCTTGTTGCCAAGACAGTCCCTCAGGGTTGGCCGAGGCAGAAACTCGAGACCTTCCTAGCTAAGGCCAAGTTTTACCATTGGGAGGATCCCGTCCTTTATCATGAAGGAGGGGATAGTATCTGGAGGAGGTGCATTCCTCAAGAAGAGCAGCATAGCGTCCTCACATACTGCCACAAGCTTGAGGCAGGAGGACATCATTCTGGAAAAAGGACAGCACAAAAGGTGCTTCAATCCGGCCTATGGTGGCCTACTCTCTTCAAGGATTCTGATGAGTTCGTGAAGGGATGTACTGACTGTCAGAAAATGGGAACCTGCGGACAGAGAGACATGATGCCCATGCAACCCATTCACTTCTGTGAGGTTTTTGATGCATGGGGGATTGATTTCATGGGCCCATTTCCTAAGAGTCAGGGATTCGAGCATATTTTGCTTGCTGTGGATTATGTCAGTCGATGGGTTGAGGCCATCCCCGCCCGAGCCGCAGATGCGAAAACCGTGTGCAAATTCTTGAGGAAAAATATCATTTCACGGTTCGGGGTACCTAGAGTTTTGATTTCTGACGGGGGGTCTCATTTCATCAATGACAAGGTTAGGGCCCTTGCTGACGAGTTCGGCATTGACCATCGGGTTGCCACTCCATATCACCCTCAGACTAATGGTCTTGCTGAAGTATCGAATCGGGAGATAAAGACTATCTTGCAGAAAGTTGTCCGCCCAGACCGAAAGGATTGGTCACAGCTTTTGGACTCGGTCTTGTGGGCCTATCGGACCTCTTTCAAAAATCCATTAGGGACATCTCCCTTTCGTCTCGTCTATGGCAAGCCGTGCCATTTGCCAGTGGAAATCAAGCACAAATCTTTTTGGGCAGTTACTGAGTTACTTTTGGATCCCGAGAGTATAGGAGACCAAAGAAGAGCAGAATTGGCAGCCCTGGAGGAATTGAGAGATACAGCTTTTTCCAACAGCCTACAATATAAAGAAAAAGTGAAGACATGGCACGATTCGCATATCAGCCATAAACAGTTTGAGCCAGATCAGAGAGTATGGTTGTTCGATTCCAGGCTGAAATTATTCCCAGGGAAATTGCAGAGCAAGTGGAAAGGTCCGTATGTGGTTAGGAAGGTACATGACAATGGCAGCATTGATATATCCGAACCGTCATCTTCGTCCACCTTCCGCGTCAATGGTCAACGCCTGAAGCTATATCGAGATCATGATCCGCCGACCATTGACGTTGCCCCCATTCTTCTGGTATGAAATGTGTCCTTTCACTCCCATCATCTACATCTTATACATGGTGATCAACTCCATCTGCCGCTGTACAGGTCCATCTGTTCATATCACTTTCATCTGTTGAGTCATTTTCTTCTTTTCTTCTTTTCTTCTTTTCTTCTTTTCCATCTCTATCTTCTTTATCTATAAAAAAGGTGCCACCCTTGTAGACAGTTTTCCAGACTTAGGACGTACTTTGTCCTAAGTATAGGGGGGTGTGCACCCCGAGTTTCTCTATTCTTTGATCCTCTCCATTGTCTCCTCTTCTTGTCTATACTTAGGGATATCTTACCCTAAGTATAGGGGGAGACAATCTGAGTACGATCTGTTCATTCCCACCCTTGACCCTCCCTGCGTTGTGTACAATCTGCTATACTTAGGATTATTCGATCCTAAGTATAGGGGGGACGGTCAACTTCTCATTCGTTGATTCATTCATTTATTCTTTATACTTGCCTATACTTAGTACGAGTTATGTCTTCTCTTTTCTCTCCGATCTATGAGGACATAGCTCAAGCTAAGTATAGGGGGGTCGTATATACTGCGTATATACCTTAGCCATAACTCGTACTTTCGTATTTTCCTAATAATATGGCTAATAATTCTTTAAAATTCATTAAAATTCTTTAATAAAAAGATGTGGTTATTCCTCAAATTCTTTTTGTATTTACTGATTAATAAATCAGGTGAAAATGTTTTTTGCAAAATGTTTGAAAAATAGTTTGAAAATCTTTGTGAACATCTATTGAAAACTATTTTGAAAATATTTTGTTACATGTTTTCAACCTTTGTAAAAATGTGTGGTTTGTAAAACTTCTTTTCTTTGTGTGAAATAAAATGTTTGAAAAATGATTTGCAAATGGTTTGAAAAATGGTTGCAAAAATATTTGAAAAACCTTTATATATACTGTTTTGAAAGCCTTTGCAAAAATAATTTTCAAATGTGTGTACATGTTTGTAAAATGTTTGTAAAACCTATTTTGGACTATAGTTTTCAAAAATTGTTTAAAAAAACCTTGTGTCAAATAAGTTTGAGGAATATTTACATCACACCAAAATCCATTATATATATATGTGTATAAAACTGACCACTTACCCTTGTAAATTCTTAAAATCCACTTCTTGTATATATAAGAAGCACTCCCGTGTACATATTTTAACCCATTTTTCAGCCAAAATCTTTTTGTTTTCAAAACTCCAAAAAACATTTGCAAAATGAAAATCCAAAAACATTTGAAAAATCTTTGTGAAAAATACAAAAAAATGCATCTGCATACGCATGCATCATCTTTTCAAAAATCCATAAAAAGTTCAAAATCTTGAAAATTGCATCACAAAAATATTTTTCGCATTGCATTTGCATAGCATGAGCATTTTTCGGATTGAGTTTGACAGTTGAACAAGTCTAAGTAAAATCCGGAGATTGGAGCTTGAGTGGACCTTAAAATCTACCTAATAACAGGAACCTTATAGGAACTAAGTTTGAGGTACTTCAGGTCTAGTTGACTTAATTCTTTGAGGATCACGGGACTTAGTTCAATGGATTCTTGACTGCCTAAGCAGAGTATTTCGGAGCACACGCACGACTCTTGTTGATAATGACCTAACTTGGACACCTGCACCTTTCACATAGCTCTCCATGGATGAGGTGGTGAGGAGGCAGTCTCCTTTGGCTTGGGGTAGCATATGAGGGTAGTACTTCTAGGCGGAACCTCTCTTCTTCTTATAGTGAAGGAAGTGCACCTCAACTTGGTCTAGTGGTGATGAAGGCTAAAGACAGAAGCCGTGGGTTGCAATAATGCTTCAAAAGAGGGATAGTCTACTGGCTCAAGAGGAAAATTTCTTGTATATATGCTGCACCATGTAGATATGTTGTACAGATGCAATTGAAAAAAAAATGCAAAAATGCAAAAGAACTCCAAAAAATTGGTGGGTCGGATTGAAAATTTAATAACCCCACCGGAGTGTATATAGTCCAATAAAGCAAAAGCTTATGATATCCATGTTACATCTCATGAAGCTTGCAGCGGGAGACTTGGCTACACTGGCTGAGCTCCCAAAAGTCTATACTTCTTCCCCCTCTTCTTGAGCCGGTTGCACTTGAACTTAGAAGGGAATACCCCGCTTCTCGAGGAAAGAGTTGCTAGACCAAGGCATTAGAGTTACCAGGTTGGGGGGAGGTTGTTTCTTTGTCACTTCTGAGGTGGGGAGCTACATATCACTTACACTGTACGAGTCAGATTCATAGTCATAAGAGTTTGCATATGAGTTGAAGTATTTCTGACCTGGCTATTGAGGAGACTTGGACAGAGTTTTGGGATTCTCAAGGACTGTTGGATTTCAAACTTGGTTCTCATTAAGGTTCCGACCGCACTAAAATTCCAAAGGTCCGACTTAAAGCTCCAAACTTTGATTTTGTGAAGACAAGTTTGATAATTAAACTTTATCCAATTTTCTTCTTTTTCTTTTCTTTCTTTTCTTTTTTGCACTTATTGCATAAGTGTTTGCTAGGGACTAGCAAAGGTAAAGTATAGGGGGATGATGAATCCACATTTCATCATCTTTATTCTATCATTTTGGCACCAAAAACCCTAGCAAATGCCTGGAAATAGCATTAAAATCATCATCTTAGCATTCATGCATGTGCATCTAAACAGTGTATAAATTACTGTAATTAAGGCCAAAATTATAGAATAAATAAAGAAAAGAAAAAGAATAAAATATTGTAAATATTTTATGACCCAAAACCCCCGAGACCTAGGCATCTTGATGAATAGGTCGACAAGGAATAAAGTAGGGGGAGATAAGGTCAGGAACACAGATAAAATACCTATACATTTTATTCATTCTTTATTCTTTTTGGGACCTATTTTTGGTTCCACTTTTTATACATCAAATAAAGAAACTTTGTACATGAAAGTTGTAGATAATAAAATAAAGAAAAATACAAAATTGATTTCACAGAAAAATAATGTACAGATAAAAAGTTATGGTCTGAGTAAAAATCCAGAATGCCAACTTCCCAGACCTGTATCTCACAAATAAAAACTCCAAATGCAGCCTACTCACCTTTAATTGTATATAGAATAAAATAATCTATCCAATGGTGGTGATTTCGCATTTGGCGGAGCTACGGTTTGAAAGTTGACTTTTGGACCCTCATTGTATACTTGTACAGATTAAAATATTCAATTTATTCTTTATTCATTATTCTTGTATGTTTATATTTTTATAACTATGTATATATTACTTATAATATATATGTACATTAAAACCAGAATAAAAATGCAAAGAAATCACAAAATAAAAATACTTGTATAAAGGATACATAGGTATACTGCCTATACATATACCTATACAAATAATACTTGTATTATATTAAATATACAAAAACATATCAGAAAAATAAAATAAAAATATATTGATGTACATAAAAGTACTTTATGTTTTTATAAAATAATAAGCAAAAATAAATAAATTTAAAGACACAAAATAAAAATAAAATACTAAAATATATAGATAATATACCTATATAGGGTTAAAAAGGTAACTTGTAAAAATAAGTCTCATAAAAATAAATAAAAATCACAGAAAAATTTTTCATAAAATAATAAACATTTTTTATTTTATAACCTAAAATTAATAACTTCATTTACTATTTTATTTTGATTTTTCAAATAATTTCTACTCTGAATTTCCTGGTTGGTCCACGTGGACCAACCAGGTGCGGTCTAGAGTTGACCTCGGTCAACTCCCTGACCGAGCCCTGCCATTTCTGACACCGTGATTTCGCCCCGATTTCCCCCAATTTCCGAGCTCGATCTCTTCGTCTTCTCCCCTCGATTCCTTCTTGGGAAACCTTCCCCGATCATTACTGAGCCACGCCATGCTCCCAAATCACGCAAAATCTTCATCATGCGCGCGTGCTCTTGCGCCCAACTCACCCCCTCGCCACGCTTTAAATAAGAACCTTCATCTTCGAGCCCAGGTTTGAACGCCCTTCGGTCCACCCCTCACGCTTCTTTCGTGCTCCAGAGCTCCCCGGAGGTGACAGCTCCGTCCTAGGCTCTTCAGCCAAGGCTCCCGAGGTCGGAGGCGCTTCCACCACCTCCCGCAAGCTCGCCGGTCGAGGTACCCTTCATCCTCTGGCTCCGGCCATCGAGGGCAGTCCCCCCGCTATTTCTTTATTGCATTTTATTTCTGTTAGCTTAGGCTTCAAAAAAACCCAAAAAATCTTGAAGTTTCATCACCCAAATCGATCGATCAAGTACCTTGGCCGGAGCGCACCTCCGGCCGTGCATCCATCTCGCGAACCACACCTCCCCCCGACCATCCAAGGGTCCAGGCAGTTTGCCCTGGACCCTTTGACTATTTTTGCAGGTCAAAGAACGAGTAACGACGCCTGGAGGCGAGTTTTGACGCTCGCCGGAGCGTGGCTGGACCCCCCAGCTCCGCCACCTTCGCCTGAGAACCTCGGCCGACGCCGAGGCTTCTTGACGACTCTGATCGTTAGAGAAGACCTGCAGGAGGCTCCTCGTCCATTTTGGAGCTCAACAGCCATCAGAGCTAGCCGGAGGAGCGCGACGAACTTCGCCCAGCCGGAGCTCCGCCTCGTTCTTCCAGCTGCCTCCACCGCCGTCCGATCGAGGAGACCCTCCAGTTAGAACGTGGGCCGTCCGATCGTCAGCGCTCAGCCACCGTCGATCTCGCCCGAGATCTAATCTCAGACGTCCACAGCGAAGCGTCATCGGCCGTCCAGATCGTGCCACGTGTCAAGTGGCCTCTTCATCGCCGTTGGATCGCGCGCCGAGGGTATTTTGCATCCTCACCCTCGCGCATTTTGCATTTGTATTTCAGTACTAAAACTTTTGTCCGTAGTGTAATAATTTTGTAATATTTGCATCAGAGACCCCCGAACTTTGCTTATTTGCACCGAGGTCCAATCCACGTCACCTCACGTGCCCGTGCGCGTGAGGGGGCTGGGTATTTTGCAAGGACCCCCCTGGGGTTTATTTATTTCGATTAAGTCCATGAATGTTTGCTTTAAGTTGTAATATTTTGGAGAAACTGCATTGAACCCCTTGGAACTTTGTGATATTGCAAAAATACCCCTTCCAGGCGCGTGCGAGTCACGCACTCTGGTGGGTAAATTACTCAGATACCCTTGCGGGTTTGGCTATTTGGTTTTAATCCTTTAAATGCAAGTTTGAGTGTAAACTTTTGTGGAAAAATTGCATGTATGCCCCTGGATGTTTTAAATATTGCACATATACCCCTGCCAGTACAGTTTGATGTTTGGATGTTTGCTCTAATTATTTGAAATATCATCTTAAGCCCAAAAATTCCACAAAAATAGACTTAAGCATCTGGACATGTGTACTTTAACGCCACATATTTAGTTTTTGATTTTATTCTATTTGCGCATTTATTAAAAATCAAAAACATCCTTTTTGTGCACTGTCTAGTTTAGAAAATACCAAAAAAATATTAAAACACCTCCAAAAATTCCAAAAAAATTACCTAGTGTCTATTTTACCCTATCTTAGAGTCAGTCCAAAAATCATTAAAAATTTCAAAAGAAAAACACTAAAAATTTGAAAACACTTAAAAACTTCAAAAAAATATAAAAAATAGTAGAAAATCCAAAAAAATATAAACTCAGCTTCTGTTTATCCCTTATTTTATTCTTTTCATTAGAAAAATAGTGTGAAAAATTTTGAGCTACTGTTTGTTATTTTAAAATTTCACTTTACTTACAGCCAGCCTTATTTCCACTGTTTTCCCTCATTTCAGCATTTTAAAATACCAAAAACACCTTGAAAAATCCCCAAAAATCACAAAAACAGTAGAAAACCATAAAAATATCAAAAACATTTTATTCCTGAAGTTTTGGTTATTTTTGCACCATTTTATAAATATTTTAGCTTGCCTTCTATTATCTTGTTCTTACTTTCCAATATTGAAAAAGAAAAAAAATAAAAAAATATAAAATATAAAAATCAGAAAATTAAAAAATCCAAATACAAAATTAAAAATTAAAAACAAAAAAAATTAAAAATTAAAAACCCACAAAAACTTCATTGATTGCTTGCTTAGTGTAGACACATCACACATTCGCACTTGAGCACAATTTTTGCGAATTACCCTGCTTGCTCCCTGTGTTCGAACTCTCTGCATACTTGCCCGTTACATCATTTGTGCAGAGTTAAAAATAAATTTTAACTCCACATTGTTTCTAATTTGTTGATCTCAGTGTGGGTTAATTGTTGATTAATTTCGGGATTTGTGTGGTCAAACACCGACTATTGACTCGCCTTGTGAGTTGATATAACCACATCTAATTTCGAGATTATCAGGACACCACTTTGAGAATACAGACACAGAGAGTCCCGTCTTCGAGCCTTTTGTCCTCCACTTCGTCGAGACAGATACACTTTCTGAGGACCAGCTGACAGCCAGCATAGCCGCAGAGCGAGGATCAGTTACAGACACTTTCCCAGCTTCCGCGATGTTGACTAGTACCATTTCCTGTTTCCAGATTGCCGAGAGTTACACTTCCGATGATGATGCAGCCTGGTGCACTGAGTGGTTACTTGATAGCAGCGCAGATGACCATCTAGATCCTGATCCTCTTCTAGTCACTTCTGATCTGGCATCTCTCCCCGAGGGTTATCTGCGGGAGGATGCCGCACATGATGCGTACTCGGTTTCACTTACTGAGAGTGTTTCCGATCTGGCGGAACACGAAACCGAGTCTTTAGATCATTCTTCTCACCTTGATGACCTTCGCGAGGATGAGCCCATTTTGGAGATATTCGATGATTTGCCTGATCTATTTTTATTTCATGCATCGGATATCAGCCCTTTTCGAGAGTCTCCTGATCTTGACTTTCCATACCTGCTTGAGACACTGATTGACGTGGAGGATTCCATGACTGATCCATCCTTCTCCACGTTTGATTTCTTCGGCTCTATACTCTCACTCCAATCTGATCCAGAGCCGCTGATTTCTTTTGTGCTACCGGATGACGATTACTTATGCTCATATCATTGGCCGGTAGCTGACACCCGCCTGATTGCATACCTGGGTGTCTTACTTTACACTGTTGAGTTCGTCGTTGTTCTCATACCGAGACTGCGACGACAGTACGGCATTCGACTTACCGATGCCGTCCTGAACCTTGATACTGCGTTGTCCTAACCTTTGCGCCCAGCTAGGGGCGTAAAATCTAGCGCTTGTTGAGAGGCACCTCAACATTGTACTTTTTGTATATACGTGTTTCGTCTTATTTTGATCCTTCTTTCTTCCGTTCTTGTTATCACCCCAGGTCTCGCATAGGATTATCTTTGCTATACTTAGGATACTGCTCATCCTAAGTATAGGGGGGTGGAAACACCGGGTTGTTCATTCGTCTGTTTCATCACTTCTGTTTTGTTGCCTATACTTAAGGTTCTCCACCTTAAGTATAGGGGGAGTGATGTCCTCCTTCTTGTATATATTCCTGATTTTCTTCGTGTCTTTCTACTCTTGTTTTGCTGCCTATACTTAGGGATATATTACCCTAAGTATAGGGGGAGTAGACTCTGTATCTTCTTCACTCGGATTTCCCTTCATGTACAACTTGCTATACTTAGGATTAGTTAATCCTAAGTATAGGGGGAAACCACCGAGTTCCTCCCATTCTATTCCATTGATTCATTCCTGTACATAACCATTCCTTTTCACTTCCCTGTTACTAAGTACGAGTTATGTCTTCTTCATCGCTCTTGATCACTCTGAGGACATCGTTCGAGCTAAGTATAGGGGGGGTGTGTATATATTTCATATATACTTTAGCCATAACTCGTACTTTGTGTGAGTGTGTTAATAAATAAAATGGCTAAAAATCACAAAAATTTAAAAATTTTCATGTACATAAACCTCTTTTATCTTGCACATACGTAGCTAATGTACAAAGTATTTTTGTAAAAAGGATTTCAAAAATCTTTTGTGTAAAGTTTGTGTAAATATTTTGTATCAAAATTATGTATATAGTACAAAATTTTTCCAAAATGTTTTGAAAATCAAAAATTTGCAAAAATCTTGTGTAAATGTTTGTAAATATCTTTTTGCTAAACTTGCACCTCATGCATCATCATCATCCATGATTTCAAAACATTTTTCAAAAATTTTGCATGATTGTAAAATACTTGTAAATAGCATCTTGTGTACAGATATGTATATAGTTTTTCATGGATGAGAGTTGACATTTAAACTAAGCCTGGAATTAAATTGAGAAATGGAGCTTGAATAAGATCTTAATCCACCTAACTTTAAGAGGAACCTTATAGGACTTAGGGTTAAGGCTTTTCAGGTCCATAAGGACTTAATTCTTTGAGTCCACTAGGCTATGAGCATATGTCATCTTGATGAGCTTAAGTAGAACACTTAACAACACACGCATGACTCTTAGAGACAATGGCTTGACTTGCACCTGCACTTTACACATGGCTCTCCACGGATGAGGTGGTGAGGAGGCAGTTTCCTTTGGCTTGGGGTAGCATATGAGGGTAGTACTTCTAGGCGGAACCTCTCTTCTTCTTCTAGTGAAGGAAGTGCACCTCAACTTGGTCTAGTGGTGATGAAGACTAAAGACAGAAGCCGTGGGTTGCAATAAAGCTTCAAAAGAGGGATAGTCTACTGGCTCAAGGGGAAATTTCTTATATGCTGCACCATGTAGATATGCTGTACAGAAGTCTTTGAAAATATATATATATATATATATGCAAAAATGCAAAAAGAACTCCAAAAAAAGTGGTGGGTCGGATTGAAAATTTAATAACCCCACCGGAGTATACATAGTCAAATAAAGCAAAGCTTATGTTATCCATGTTACATCTCATGAAGCTTGCAGCGGGAGACCTAGCTACACTGGCTAGGCTTCCAAAACTCTATACTTCTACCCCCTCTTCTTGAGCCAGTTGCACTTGAACTTAGAAGGGAATACCCCGCTTCTCGAGGAAAGAGTTGCTAGACCGAGGCATTAGAGTTACCAGGTTGAGGGAGGTTGTTTCTTCGTTGCTTCTGAGGTGGGGAGCCACATATCACTTACACTGCTTGGAAAGATTCATGGTCATTAGAGTTTGTGTATGTAGACTTGTTCTGATCTGGTTTATTGAGAAGTCTTGTCCATAGATCGGTGGAACTTAGAGGCTGTTGAGTTTTAAGCTTATATTGTTGTAAATGGGAGAGACATATTTCATATAAATGCTTATTATTGCATTAAAATTTTCAACAATTTCTTAAAATCAGTGATTTTTTTGTATACCTTTGCAGTTTATTGTATTGTATGTTAATCTTTAGTAAATTTTGCCAATTTAATCTAAACATACCGACAATAACATTTTCCAAAAAGCATGTTATTTTAGATTTTTTCCTATATTACCAACATTTAATTCAATATATATGTTTTCTGTGTAATGTGTTATACTGTAGAAATTAGTACAATATGACGCTATATCTCATTTGTATGCTAGGCAACGTAATCCAATCCTCATTTATTGCAAATATGGAAGACTTAATTTTGTATTCCTTGTTGTTGTTTTGTATAATAGTCCTTATTTTTGTAAGTAGTAGTAATTTAAAGAAACACATACATCTTAACAATTTTTGGGTCGTCCATTTGAGGTAATTTTGACTTATGGGGTAAAGTTCTGTTAAAGGAATTTTTCCTTTTCGATATGGTTGTACAAATTAAAACATTAGTGTGCACGTATTGTGTTATACTTTTTAATATAGTAATTGAAAGAGTTATATGTTATATAAATGTTAAAAATTTCAATATATATGGAAATAATTTAAAAATGGCATGACTTTCTTTTGTATTATTCTGCACTGTATTGTATTGTGTGATGTTATATTGTAAATCATCGTAACGTAATATATACATACCGACAATTGCAGTTTATAATATGTATGCTCTATTCTAGATTGACCCATTGTTCCAGCATGTAATATATTTTGGTTTTTCATTATATTGTGTCATAAAACAAACATATATTATATTCTAAAGATATTTGTCATTATAATGATATCAATTGTATTTCAGAAAACAATTTTTAATGTATGTCAGCATCTATATTGTATTCCTCTGCACCGTATTGTAATGTAGTATTTAATTTTGTAATTGGCAGTAATTTTATTTAACACAACGTCATTGATAGTTTACAGGATGTACGTTATCGATAAGTCTAAAAACAATTTTAGGAAAGTTTTTTAATACTAATTTGAAGTAATCATAGAAATTTTTGAATATTCGAAACTTTAAAAAATATTTCCTTCTTTTGTTAGGCGCTCAATCTCCTCCTTAATCTTAGCTAATTAGTTAGTTCGAAAACCACTCCTACCTTTTCCTTGGTGGTTTTAATCTCATCCATTAGATCCCCATCTTATGGTCATTATGAGTGGCTTTCCAAGCACCAAGGAAAGGTGCACCTCATTGGAAGAGCCCTATATATATATATATATATATATATATATATATATATATATATATATATATATATATATATATATGGGTAAAATGGGGCTGCCCCCAGGGGGTAGTTAACTTAGCTACCCCACCCCATTTTCCCCATGTTTTTAAATTTTTTTTGAAAATTTCTTCCATGAATATTCATCACTATATCCCTATATTGTATCATTAAAATTTCGTGTGAAACAGAGACTCCTACGGCCTCCATCCAGACAACAATTTTTTTAACGGTAACAGGATTTTTTAAATCGACCCCATTTGGATGGAGGTCGTAGGAGTCTCTGTTTCGCATGAAATTTGAATGACATAATATAGAGATTTAATAATGAATTTGCACGATTTTAGATTTCAAAAAAAAATAAAAAATTTGTGAAAAGGGGGCGGGGGAGCTAAGTTAGCTCCCCCTAGGGGGAATACACATTTTACCCTGTATATATATATATATATATATATATATATATATAGGGAATTTATCCAGAGAGCATTGTGCCCATTTGAATGGAATGAGCCCATCCTCACAGCCGTTGGATTACCAATATCAATCCCTAAATTTTAGGATCACGTCACAAGTCACAATATTTGGTGTCTATTTAAAAATGGTATTTTTAGACTTTCTAAAATTAGCGTCCGCTGATCTTTTCGTAATGTGTTTGATATGGTCATTTCGAACATATTCTTATTGATCTCGCGCGACGACCAAGCTTCTGAAATTGCAGGAGCTTCGTTCTTCGAAGGTATTTTTGTAGAACTTTTTTTAATCAATCGTTCGTTGCAAAATTTATGTTTCCTCTTATTTTTGCTCGTGGGCTGTCATTGTTGGTTCATATTATGATCTCAGTTTAATCGTTTATTTTTATATTTTCGATTTCAGATTCAAACGCGATGCTCGATTTGTCATTGGATTTGGATCATGAAATCTCAGAAGCAATGACGAATGATGATTCTTGGTTGGATTTCGATCGTGAGAACATCATATGAGAAGGAACGATGATGGATGACTATCAATTACATTTAGATCATGAAAGCAATATGATTGCTTAGAAGTTTACATCCACAGAACACGAGATTCTGTTGTTCCATCTTTTGAAAATGATATCATTAGATATAATCAGACAGTCTTTGTTTTAATATAAGTAAATTTTATATTAATATCATTAACATGATGTGTATAACAAGTAACTTGTTAAATTACGTAAGTAACTTATAGAACATCGTCCTATTTGTAAGAACGATAAGTAACATCTTATATATTGTGCGTAACATATTCAAATGGAATCGGTAACATATATACAATAGTCAAGTAAATAGTTGTTGCGAGATTGGTAATATCCAAACAATGGTTAGTAATTTACATTCATTTTATTATATGGTACATATTTCAGTAATATGAATACACTGGTCAAGTATTCTATATATATATATATATAGAGAGAGAGAGAGAGAGGAGTGATCCTATAAGAGCCAAAACCTGAGCATGATAGCATGCATTCTGGACCACACAATCCAACCAGGAGAGAGAAAACAGAATCATGTGGTTCAGAAAGCACGCTCTCATGCTCTCACCTTTTCTTGCTCTCATAGGATCACTCCTCTATATATAATCTAGATCACAAGTACGTATACAAACTCTAGTAAGTGCATTCTTCACAGATTTACAATATCAACTATAAGCTAATTAAAACTATAAGCCATTTAAAGACAAGGAAATTATAACTATAAGCTATTTTTTTTGAAAAGATAGGGAAATTATAACTATAAGATATTTAAAGACAGTACGATGGTATAAATAACTAAAATAAATGGATATCAATTTACGATATCAACAAATGAATCTGTCATTCACTGAACACGAAGATGGTTAAGTTTACAACATTCTATGTTTACTATGAAGTTTATTGTTAAACGATTAAAATTTTAAGATTAAGGAGTCCAATATGAAGTGCATTTAGATCCAAAACCAAAATAGGTTTGGGTGAAAATGAATTACTGAAAATGAAATGAAAAAAATAGAGAGTAGAGGTTTGTAAAAATAATATACAACAAAAAAGAAAAATAAGATATTATTGTACTTGCAGTGGAAGTGCATATATAGAATAATGTTTAGATGATTAAAGAAATCATAAGCAGACAGAGATGTAGTGACACGAGAAGCAGAAAATATTAAATTTAGAGTATAGAAAGTTTGTTTTATTTTAAGAAAAGAGAATAAGCTTTACACATAAACTGCAACATTTCAACTATTGAAGGGAGAGATGTATTAAGATACGTCATTGTTCAAAATATTACAACAAGACAATAGTAAGAGACATTTATGAAAATATGGAAGTGAGCATTCGGATGTGGAGGATGGATGATATGGCGCTGGCAATAACCTGAGCAGTAGATAATTTTAGATATTAGAAGAAGGATATGAAAAAACAAAACAATCAGTGTTTAAGAATAAATGAGCTGGAATTGAAACAATATTTTTACTGTATTAACAAACATGTATATCAAAAGACTTACATGCTCTAAGACGTTTAATTACATAACAAAAACATGGAAACATAGGAGTATTACATTTATCACTGTAGATTATTTGAGTCGGTCTCAGATGTGGATGGTACAGGTTGCGCCACGACACTGTTATTGGTTAAACAATAAAAATTCAAATAGCATATGTTATGTACATGAAGAAACATATAATTAAGGTATGATATATTATACTTCTAAACTATACCTTTGACGAATAGCGGATACTTCAGGGATATTCAAATCCACATAAAATTTTGATGAAGCAGTGGAGCACAGTACATGATCACCTATGATATAAGATAAATCAGGTAGTAATTAGCCAATGGATATGAAAGATGTTAATATTTAATAAGTATAATAAAGATGCACACTAACCGCGATAGTATTTCACAGTTAATCCTGTTAATATGATGACGACTTTATTTCGTTCATTACGAATAAGACTTATTGGGAAATTTTCCGCTATTTTACCCCATAAAGTAATAGATAACGTTGTACCACTGTTTATTTGTAGAAAACCACATAATCTGAATTACTCATTGTAAAATCAAAGATAATTGAAGAGTAAATGTAAAATATAATAGTATATTTACAAAGTTGAACTTAACTTGTTGTTTTGTATTTTTATATTTTGTTTTGCTGGTGCACCTTCTTCAGAATAATTTCCTATAGTGTTGTTGTCCGGATGAAGCCAACCAATTATATCTGAAAAAAGGTATCATGAGCTACAACACCGAAGTTTAAATTGAAATTATGTAAAATAAAATTATCACATGTCAATAAAATTATAGTAAATAGTATTCATACCAATGACATATGTGCTACTGAAGAAGAGCGTCGTGACATCATCAAAGTCGACAAAGAAAAATTTGTATCGTGAGATAGATGTATCTATTTCCATATGATGAATAACATGAGTTGTCTCTACGAACTTTATAATAAGTTCGTGAGGCATAACTCGGAAGGATGATTTATTTGGATAGGTGATGCAATCAATAATGGAGTAAATTTCTCCTTCCTGTAAACTATGTCCAAAGTAAAACCTTTGATCTAATTCAATTAGAACTTCAATTGTAGTATCCTACACAAAAAGTAAGTATTTATATTGAGTTAATACGAAAATTTTTAGTATACATATGAAATAGAGTTTAAAGTATGAAACATACGGGAAAAAATAGAGATGGTAGAAGAAAATTTTATATATTAATTCTAAGTTTTTCATCAAGAGTGACAAAGTTAGCAGATGATGGACAGTTTGATGAACGTCAAATTTGCCTCTTTAAGAGTGGAAAATTAGTCGTAGTATAGGAGGCGAATTCAGTTCCGCAAAAACCACGATCTTTGAATGTCGTGGAATATTTTTACTTGGCAAGTCTATCAAGGTCGAACACAGGGACTGGCTACTTAATATGTTTATCAAATCTTGATTCATTAAGCATACTGTGAGTTAATTTCAATTTCAGGTCTACATGCGAACTATGCAATTTAAAATGCAATACTAAGATGCATGTATTTTTTAATTGGTCTTTAAGCAAGTTAAAGTGATGCATGAATGATTGTGCAAAGTTACAAATGTGCTAAATAAAAGGCTACAATTATACCCTAAAAATGTGAGCAACAAAATAGAAATATGAATCAGTGTCAATTTAATCTCAACAATAAAAAGCGGTCATTAGATCAAAGCAAGACAAGGAGAGCAGGGTCCCAATTACCACATAAAAATTCATTCCCATTAAAACAGTAGCAAATGAGAGAATTAAATATGCTAAAATGTAGAGGATAAAACAAGGATCAAAACGACACTAAAATCATGCAATTTGGATCTACGATGCTCAAGTTATGCTAAAAACAATGCAGAAGCATAATTGTAATAAAATACAAGAAAATAATGGGATAAATATTGCATTTTGATCCCTGGAGGGACCTAAATGCAAATAGCAAAAACTAACTGGGCCCATACATAATTTGTCCATTGCGCGCAGGGGCCTTTTTGTAAATCTTCAAAACTTGGAGGGCCTCCCTATAAAATACCCCAGGCGCGCACGTGACATGAGGGTAGGCGTAGGATAGGAGTTGATCCAATGGCTGTAGATGAGGCGCTAAGTAGCGGTGGGGATCTGATGAATACCCATTCATCACTCTTTATTCCTATATTTTAGCTACAAAAACCTATGCAAATGCATGTAGATATGTGTAAATAGGGAAAGTTAGCAAAAGCATGCATTTTTGTAAATATAAATAATTAGCATGTTTTTGTGCTAAAATAAAAGAATAAAGAGGAAAAAGAAAAAGAGGGAAATATTTAGAATAAATATTGAGCAACCTAACCCAAGGGAGGGCTCAGCATGGGCCTGACCGCATAAAAGCCACAAGTAGAGGGAGATAGGGGCTCATGTGTAAATATTTATGTAAATAAATAAATAATATTTTCCTCATCCAAAAATACACTTGTATATATTTTGTATATATCTAGAAACTATTAAAAACAAAATAAAAAGTTTAAAAATCAAAAACCCAAAAAGAACTTTTCACCTTGTACATAGACCACCACCCTTATTTATTTCACCTTGTAAACAAATTTATTTATTCCCAAAACTTTGTGTAAATATTCCTTTTTGTGTTTTGTAAATAAATAAAATAAAAAGAATTAAACCAAAAATCAAATAAAAATTACAAAATTAAAACACAAAACTACCTTGTATATATACCATGTATATAAGTATAAATAAATAATTATTTGACCTATGTATATAAATAATAAAAATAAAATAAAAATAGCCTTTTATTCCTCATTTTATCTTATAAATAAATAAAATATAAAATGGGAATAAAAATGTATAAAAATAACTTATTAAAAATCAAAAATCAAAAATTAATATAGTGTATATATACCTATGTATAGCTACTATGTAAATACCTTATTTTAATTTCCAAAAATTAATTAAAAATCACAAAAAAATAGAAAAAATTAAAACAAACATTTTTTATGTTTTGAGTTTTTAAAAATTCGGCCTTTAAAAGCCCCAAAAAAATCAGATAAAAATACAATAATTGGCGCATCCTGATTGGTCCACGGGGGTTTGTTGACCCCGGTCAACTTCCCCCGCGGACCCTCCTCTTTTGCGGATCTGCGGACCGACCCGATTTCTCGACATTTCTCCCGCTCGATCCGACCGCCATTATCCCTAACCCCGGGCTCCGATTGCTCCCAGGACATCCAGGACCCTCGCCCGGGGTGGGTTTGGAGGATCCGACACCCGATCACCTCGCCCGACCATTTTCTTTTCGGACCTCCCACACTACTTAAGGTCGTCACCGGCGACCTAATCACGTTATCTCTGATCTTCCCCTCAGCGCCAAGGAGATCCTCCTTCATCCCTGAGTGACAGCCGTGGACGGAGGAGTGGAAGCGAGGCCTGGGCAGCCGGAAATCATTGATCCGGTGGTACCCTCCGCCGTGCGCCGCCGCGAGCGCGCCTGAGCCTCGGGGAGCTCGACGACCCCTTGAGGCAACGACCGGGAGCCTCCTTGGCTCCAGCCTAGTCGACAGCAGCCATCAGGTACCTTCTTTAGCCAGTAGCGTAGCTTAGATTTAGGTTTTTAGATTCGCCGTAGATTAGCTCCGCCACCTTCGCCAGCCGTCTCCGTCCACCCATTTGCCCATCCGACTCCGCCATCAGCTCCGCCAGACTCCTCTCCACCTGCTCCGCCCCTCCATTCCCCCTGACTCGTCCCGGAGCAGGGTTACAGGTCTCCCCCCTCCGCCGCATCGCCGGAGACCCTCCACCTCGCACCACCGTTCACCTTTCGCACGCTCTGACGGGTCGAGGCACTTTGCCCTCGACCCAGCTTTCTTTTTGTGCAGGTCTGAAGGCGAATCGACCTCATCTGGAGGTCGGAACATCTGGGCACAGCAGCTCCAGCTCCTTGACGTCGCCGGAGCTCTCTGGAGCTCCTCTCTTCCATCGGAGCGTCGCATCGGGTGCGGGGCTTCACGGCGAAGCTCCTCAGCACCTCAGAGGCGGTAGACGAGGACCATCGCGCACACGGAGAGCCGGCGAAAGTCGCCGGCGACCAGTTCTTCCAGCATCCTCGCTGACCGTCGGATCGCCCTCATCGCCCCAGTTATCATCTGAGCCATCCATCCTAGGCGAGGCGTGACCGTCCGATCATCTTGAGGGTCGATCTTGACCGTCCGCACGGAGAGAGAGGCGTCAACTACTCGCGTCCGTCAGATTCGCCACGCGCCTTCCTCTTGTCCGTCGGATACACGAGGGTTTTATCTCCAGCCACCCGTAGCCGTCAGATCTGCCACGTGGAGCTCCCTCAGACGTCGATCAGCCCCAACGTTCGCAAGCTCAAAGGCGCCGTTAATCTCCATCGTCAGATCTGCCACGCGTCATTCATCTGGGCGTCGACATTAATAAAAGGGGTAATTTGCCTTAGGCCCCTTTACTTCCCTCATTTAGTTTTTAATCTTGTAAATATTTAGCATAGTTCTGTTATCTTTGCGAACTTTGCACTGTGGACCTTCTAGTTTATGAAAATTGCATTTATGCCCCTGCCTGTTGTGGACACGTGCATCGACGCGTGATTGTTTGGTGTTTTTGCATAGTTGGCCCTGCGTTTTTGCCCTGTTACGTTTCATATTTTTATAAATAGGAATTGCAATTTGGTCCTTCCAGGCCTGAGTCACGCTTATCGTGCGTGGCCTGGAGGGTTATTTGCATTCCTATCCCCCTACTTTCCAGGGTTGTTGTCCCAGGGGTCCAGAACTTTGCTTTAATTGCAGAAAGGTCCCTGAGCACTGTTGGTTTTCTTTATTTTTGAATAAAATATCAAATTACCTCCAAATCCCATGAGATTTTGACACATGGCTCCTGCCATGGTGTGGGAATTTTAGGGATTTTTGAGGACATTTTTGATTTCGTTGAGTATTTTTAAAAATTCAAAAACCTACTTTTTAGCTACTGTCTAGGTTTGAAAATACCAAAAAAATATAAAAACCCCACCAAAAATTCTAAAAAAATTAGATACTGTTGTTTGCTTGCTGTTTGATTTTCTAGCCAATTTTGGCTATTTTTCATCACTCAAAAACCTTAAAAATTGAAAAACCCCTAAAAATCCATAAAAATTATAATAATTAATTTAAAAATCCAAAAATAATAATTAGGGTGCCTAAATTTTCCTTATTCTTTCTAGATTACAGGAAAATTACCTCCAGGGCTTGTTGAGATCCATAAATATTTTATTTTTGGGTCTTGAGCCTTGCTGGACAGCACCTTCACTGTTTTGCATTGTTTGATTTTTAGAAAATAATCTACCCGTCAGAAAAATATCAAAAATTAACCAAAAACACTTAAAAACCTAAAAAACTTAAAAACAATTTTTCCTTAATTTTTGCATCATTTTTGGTGTGCTTAATAATTTGTGCAAGTGTGTTTGTATTTACCTCCTCTTATTTTCTTTACATTTGAAAAATCCAAAGAAAAAAATATAAAACAATTAAAAACCACTAAAAATGCCTTTTCTTCTTTTCTGATTTATTGACTACTTCGTAGGCTATTTAGCCAATCCGTGCTCCTTGTGTTCGACCCTGGGAGCTATACCAGGTTAATCCATAGCTAGACCGCTCTATTTTGTGCTTGACTGTTTTTATCTGAGTTGAGTGGTTGATTTTTCTTGATATTCTCCGTTTTTGTGATTGAGGTCGCAACGACCATTTTCCGACCTTTACCTCGATCGTATTTTCGGGTTATCAGAATGGCGCCGTTGCCGGGGAGCACGGCTTAGTAGTCTTTTAGATTTTTCCGCGGCTTTTTGATTCGCGACTTTTTGTATAGATTTTTGTATATATATTTTCTGATATTTCTGAATAATTCTGGACTGACCACTTTTCTTTCTATTTCTTGCGAGGGCCCGGGGAGCGAGGGCGGCATTCTTAGGAGCGCCGGAGCACCCGAGCGACGCGGAGGCGGTTTCTTTCTTCACGAAGCCGCAGGAGAGAGCGAGAGAGAGAGAGTTGAGTGGGTGAGGTAGCTTAGGATTTTATTCATTTATCATTGTAATAATACAGGTTTCAGACTTGTGGACTTGGACTGTTTAGACTCCAGGGTCTGTTTCGCCGAGCACCGGTGTGCTCGGGGGACCCTTTAGACTTTAGCGGTTTTTCGCGGCTTTTTCGCGGCTTTTATTTTTTTCCTTTTTTACTGCCTTTCCGGTGTTTACGCGGCTTTTTGATCGAGCCCCTAGCAGTAGGATTTTCTGGTGACTGTGCCGTAATAGTAGGATCCCCACACCTAATTGCTGATCTGTTCCTATAGATCGTTAATTGGACCTACTAAAAATAATTAATAAAAATAACCGATTCATCTTCCTTCGCAGCCTACGTGCCGCGAGCCTGCCCCACAAGCGCTAACTCCTGAACTCGACCTGTCGAGAAGAGGAGGGGTAAGCCAAGACCGGACTCCTTGGCTTGAGGGTCGGTGATCGGTTAGACGGTTCTACGCTAGCACTGCTGTTTAGGACTCGGTTTTTACCACTTGCATCATTTAGGTAGTTTACTTTCCTGCCTTTAAATTTATGCGCGGATCATATTGCATGTAGAGTGCTGGAGTCAGGTACGCCTTCCTTACTTTGCATGCATCATTGATTTCATCGTGCATCGGCTTTTTCGTCTTCTCCCCCCTGTTTTCGGCTTAAATAATCAGGAGAACACGAAAAATTCGTTAGGCGTTTGTTTGATATTTTAAAAATATCTAAAAAACAAAAACAATAAAATCGGGACTGCTAATCATATTCGACCTAAAAGATACTTCACGAAAAATCTGTCTTGGGAGAGTAACCCCCTCCTTGTCTGGTTTGGATGAGCGAGAGAGTGATCCGCACATTAGGATAGAGCCTCCGATTTTATGGTTTTGAGATGTTTTTGTAATTTTTTAGTGTTTTTAATGGTCAGTGATTTGTAGACAATTATTCTACCTAATTTTTAGGGGTTTTTGAAGATAAATTAATTACAAGAAAATAAAGGGAATTAAATACAATAATTTAATGGTAAATTAAATATAATATAATACAGGATAAAAATAGAAAATTAAAGGGTATTTTTATTGGATTGATTAAGCAGAGGTTTTAATATGCGGCTTTTAGCATGATGAATTCGAGATTCATCACCGTTGAAAAAATGCAGGCTTGAAGAATCCCACAGACGAATAATTCTAATTTTTATAGTGTGTGATTCACCAGGTTGTATCAAGTCGGAAATATATGAGTAGTTCATTGGAGGAAAGTACCTAAAATTTCAACAGCAATTGTCTTAGTTATAATTTATGGAAATTATAATTTATAAAACATCAATTATCTTAATTATAATTTAGGGAAAATAGAATGCATACAATTTAAGAAGAAAAAGCATTATATCTATAAATGATTTATTTTTTATTTCAAATTTATATGGATGCATAATTTGAACGTAAGATTAATATTATTATTGTAATTTATCCATTACTAAAATAAATTCTATTATAATGTAAGAAGGTAGGAAATATTTTTAAAAAAGGAGCATGGTTTATGTCGTTTGTTGATGTAAAAGTAAATAACATAAAAGTAAATAAAAATCCAGTGTAGTTATAAAATTTCTATGACATTTATAAGTATACAGATATATAAAAGTGGAAGTAAAGGAAAAATATATAGATGTAAAATTGAGGAGAAGATTTATTATGTCAGTAATAATAATAGAACATAAGGTAAAATGATTCGTCTGTAAAGTATAAAAAAAATCTGCAGAGAGACCCAGATCTATTGAAATCAGTATTTGCTTATACACAGAGATTAATTGCAAGATGATTACTCTAGAGGTGTGGAAGTAACATTAACTTCGAGATTGTAAGAAAAAAGGAAATTAACAAAAAAAATCAAATATAATGATGACAGGAAGTGACATGTTAAAGTTTTAAGAACAATGTCTCTTCAGTTTAATGGAATAAGTTCATATTTTAAAAAAATGTACATTGTACTTGAGATCACAAATAAAAAAAATCAAGAGATTATAACAATACATCGTGAACATCAACAACATTTTTAATACATTAAAAATTGTAAGTAACTATTCTTGTCATAGAGAAAATAAAATAATATGATCTATAGTTAGGAAAATTTTAAATAAGATGACATTATAAGAGTAATATATAAACGAAATCGAATGCAATTAAAACAATCAAACATAAGTAGTAAGTATGATAATATAACTATAATCTATTTGTTACAAAGTTTTTTCTGTAAGTTAAGAGGTAGAATTACAATGTATAGGTATTATCAGTCTCTAGAATCACAGTTATGAAATGTCGTGTACTATGTTTGTAAGCTGGTATCATCACTGTCTTTTATGGAGATTAATGAAACAAAAAATAGAATTAAATATACATATGTTTAGCTTACAAAGCAGTCTGTTTAGGGAGAAATGGTTGATGGAGCGAGTAAATATGAGTAAAGAAACAGTTATATAAAAAAGAAAATATATGATAAATGTTTGACGAACTGATCATATACATATCTTCTATATATATATATATTGTATTTAAAGGGTTTTTTTACCTAGAAAATGACGCATGACTTCAGCCACGCATTTTTTTGCCAGTTCTAACATTTATGTTTCATTGTTTTCTGTTTGTGTTTTTCCACCATATTTCAGAAGTAACACTTTCCTTCGTTTGAAAAAATAAAGATAAATTTAAAATTACATACAGATATTTCAAAGTAAATTTCTTTAATTCTCATAAGATATATATATATATACACACTCATTACAAAGTAAGTGTACCTCCTTGAAATCTTTGGAATAGGTAGAGTGGGTACAAATTAAAAGTTAGCCCAATACATAGAAAGCGTGTTATGATTAGTTAGCTATACGAGAAATAGAAGGAGAAATAATGGCTTTATTTACTTGTAAGAGTATAAGAAATCTTATAGTTGAAATAAGATACTCTAACGAAAAACTGAGTAATCTTTATAAGATGCGTATTTAATAAATTTAAACAGAGCATACCTGGATGAAATCTGTGAAGGAGAGAGCGTGGTTAGAAAGGGAGAAAGTTGTAGCACATGTATTGCAAGTGTCTTGTATTTAAAATACACGAGAAGGTAGAGAGAAGCTACTATGTGTGAATGGGTTTACATGTGTCAGAAAAGTTTAGACAAATGTCAAGTACAGTGTATATGAGAGAACAAAAGATACATGCAGACGTGACATGCAAAGTAGATGTAACATTCAGTAAATGTGCAGAATGTGACATATGGAAGATGTGACAGATATAACGTTTACGAAAAGGCACAAGATACATTCAGATACGGTGCTACTGATTGTGCAGAACATTACAGGTGTTAAATGAGAAATACATATGAGACGAAGGAGCATTGAGAAATGACAAGAAACAACAGCAAGCAGTATAAACGCGTTGGTACATGCACTGGGCTGAAGGATAATTTTTAACCAGAATTAAATATTTTGCACATATAGAAGATAATTATTAGGCATTAAGGACATACATGTAAGTTATCTATCTGGAAGTCTGCAAAATGATTAGTCAAGGAGAATTAATGTTGTACGATATATATGCAATAAATTTAGAATATCAACCTTTGTGAGATATCCTAAATTGTTGTACTATGTTAGCAATAAGCACAATGAACCAAACGCAAGAAAAATAAAATTTCTGAAATTTCATTTCTTATAAGGCATATTAAATCGCAACAATGTTTAAAGCACTTCAGCTATTCAGCATTCGAAACAATGTTATTTATCATAAAATACAATCGTTACTGAAACTAAAATAGAATGTACCATAGATTCGGTGAAATAAAAAAAAGAAAGTTTTATTTTGAGAGAAAAAAATTCAAAGAGAAAGAACATGCATACAATTTTACAATAAACTGTGGTAAATTTAAAAGATGAAAGTGTGGAATACACGTTGTTCAAGCAAAGAACGAAGGAAGGCGATAAACATGTAGCACGAAGAGACAGAAAAATATCCAGTATAGGCTCATATAGACAAAGTATGAGCAGATATTTATAATTATATTCTTGAAAGTCTGCAAAGTGGTCCCTTAAAAAACGTCCTAAATGGCAATAATATATTTTCAAAACAATTTTGCAATTTGGTTCATTATAAGGTATCCTAAATTGCCTCGACATTTCCAAGATTTTATGTATCCAATATTGGAATAAGCTCATTTGTCATGAAAAATAATCATTGTCGTAAACAAACCAGCATGCACTATAGGAAAAGAGAAAAAATAACAATTAAATATTAACTGAAAAAATAAAGAATTTTCAGTTTTAAAGAAGTGAAGCAAGTAGGGAAATATGTATAAGAATTTGATAAAAAAACGAACCAACGAAGCGGACAACCATAAGAAGTTAAATATTATATAGTATAATATGCATATATTATTATGAAGAAAATCAAGAAAAATACGAATCAAGTAGTAATCACACAAACATGTTACTTCAGTGACGGTTACATTTGCAGTAAATGTGCAGAATGTGACAGATGGAAAATGTGGCAGATGTAACATTTACGAAAAGGCACAAGATATATTCAGATACGACGCATGGTGAATGTGCAGAACATGACAGGTGTTAGACGAAGGAGCATAGAGAAAGTACATGCACTAGGCCGAAGGATATTTTTTAACCAGAATTAACAACTTTGTACAGATAGAAGATAGATATTAGGCATTAACGACATACCTCTAAGTTATCTATATGGAAGTCTGCAAAATGATTAGTCAAGGAAAATTAATGATGTGCGATATTTGATGACCGAAAAAGCTCACAAAATCCAGGTAAAGGTAAAAACAAGGGTCGTTGTGACCCGAATCTTGGAAATCGATCAATCAGAAACTAGAAGACCACCAAAATGAGTAATCAGTCAAAAGAGCTAAATAGCGGACTCGCTATTTTATTTAACCTGGTATAGCGATCAGGGTCGAACACAAGGAGCACAGATTGGTCAAGTGACCTACGAAGTAGTCAAAAATGAATAAAATAAGAGAATATTTTTTTGGCGGAGTTTATGGAATTTTATTTTTTTGTATTTTTTAATTATGAGGAAAATGTGTAAAACATAGAAGAAGGCACAAACAACTAATTATTTAACCACACAAATCAAATAAGAAGAATGTAATAAAAATGTTTTTGGGTTTTACAAATGTTCTAGTATTTTTGATGATTTTCTCAGATTTTTATATTTTTTTGTTGATTTATAAAAATAGGAAAAGACAAAAACAGGAAGCTAATGTGCAGCCAGGTTTGAAAGGTGATTTAAAAATAGATAAATAACCTCTAAAAATCTGAAGATAATTTTATCTCAAACTACAAATAAAAACTAAGCTAGAAGATAAGAAATTGCATTTTTTGTTTTTTTAGAATGTTTATTGATTTTTATAGGTTTTTAAACTTTTTCAATTTTTAGGTGTTTTATAAATCCAAATTAAGCAAAAATTGGACCGAAGCAAGTAAACACTAAAATAAACAGTACCTATGTTTTTTAGAATTTTTGGAGGATTTTTAATATTTTTAGTTTATTTTCCAATTCAAATAATAGCAAAAATATAGGTTTTTGAATTTTTAAAAATAGAAAATAGTAACAAAAATGTCCCAAAAAATTAGTGAAATTTTTACACAGTCGCAAGAGCCACGTATCCAAATTTCATAAGATTTGGAATTAATTTGATATTTTATTCAACCAATAAACAAGGCACAACACACAGGGACCTATTCGCAGGAAAAACAAAGTTCTAGGGGCTCAAATAAAACACGTGCAGAAAGTACAGGGGGTGCATTATAAATTTCACATTAAATCAGCACATGTTCCAATTCCAGTACACATAGGGGTATAAATGCAAATAGTCAAAGTAAAACTTCAAACCATAACATTAATAAAACCCAACCCGATACATGCAAAAAGCCCAAAATATCACGTGTCAAATCACGTGCACCACAACTGAGGGGACTAAAATGCAAATACGAAAAAGTATAAGGTCCACAGTGCAATTATTCAAAAATAAAAACAACTACACCTAATATTTACAGGACTAAACTATAAATGCTAAAGAAGGAGGGGCCTAAGTGATATTTACCTATTTATTAAGATCCGACGACTGATGGGCATCCTCTCCAGATCTAACGGTCGTGACGCATGGACACCTCTTCGCGATGGACGTCTCGGATCTGATCCTCAGGTGGATCGACGATCAAGAGCCTCCTTCATATGGAGGGCTGAGATCTAATCTGGCGCGAGGGGGCTCGATCGACGGTGATGGGGGCTCCTGGAAAAACAGCTCGCCGGCGACTTTCGCCGGGCCAATATGCGTGATCGTGAGGTCCTCCGAGGCTGCTGAGATGGGCGAATCAATGCTGGTGGTGTTCCGCAGCGGCTGGGGGTCTCCGATGAGGCCGGGAGCGTCGGAGGAGCTCCGATGACGAAGGGGACATGGGGGTCCTGTTCCTGGATACTCGAGCCTCCAAATGAGGCTCTTAAGCCTCGATACCTGCACAGGAAACAAGAGGGGTCGAGGGCAAACTGCCTCGACCCGTTAGCGGGCGAAGGTGGTGATCGGATGAGTCGAGGCATGGTCCTCCGGCGAGCGGCGGCGGAGGAGGACCTAAGTCATGGTTCCTGGGCTAACCAGGATGATCGGAGGGGCGTAGAAAGTGCAGAGGAGTCTCGTGGAGGTGATAGGATGGTCGGATGGGGGAATGAGCGGTCGGATTATCGGGAATCAGTCGGCGAAGGCCGGCGGCGCAAAACCTAAGATCTTGAATTAAAGCGAAGCTTGATGAATCCCAATTCGTCACTCTTTATTCCTTTATTTAGCTAGAAACTTGAGCAAAATACCATGTAAATATGTGTAAATATCATAAATTGCCAAAACACATGCATCATGTAAATATGCATAATTAGCATTTTTTTTGTGCCAAAATAAAGTAATAAAGAAACACATGAAAAAGAGGGAAATATTTAGAATAAATATTGAGTGACCTAATCCTAAGGGTGGGCTCAACATGAGCCTGATCGCAAAAAAAACCCATATATTTAAATAAATTTATTTTCCTCAAAATGAAAATTAAAAAGTGTTTCTTATATTTTGTACATATTTATAAAAATAAAACTAAAATAAAAATGAGAAAAACAAAATAAAAATAAAAATAAATAAAACCTCTCTCATCAGTGTATATAAACCACGTATATAAAATAACATACCTATTTACTTTCTCCTTGGTAATAATTAATAAAATCCCATAAAAATATCTCTATATTCCATATTTTATGCTGTAAATAAATAAAATAAAAATCTGGAACATAAAATAAAAAGAAAATAATAAAAATTATTTTCCACCTTGTGTATATACCATGTACATATTTATATAAACCTATTTATTTAATCCATGAAAATACATCATAAAAATAAAATAAAAATACCTTATTATTCAAAATTTTATGTTGTAAATAAATAAAATATAAAATTGGAATAAATGTACAAAAATAAATAATTAAAAATAAAAAAAATACATATATGTATATACCTATGTATAATAATATAATGTAAATACATTATTTATTTTTTTAAAAAAATAATTAAAAATCATTAAAAAATATTTTGAAAATAAATAAACATTTTTCATGTTGAAAAGTTTCTGAAATAAAATCATTTACTAATTTTAAATGAATTTTCAAATAATAAACCAACGGAATTTTCCTATTGGTCCACGGGGGATTGTTGACCCCCGGTCAACTCCCCCCCTTGGACCATTTAGCCCGGATCCGTGGGATGACCCGACTTTCCCCGATTTTCCCAGATGCGATCCGACCACCGAATAATCAAAACCCCAGGTCCCGATTGAAGTCCTCACATCCGTGATCCACGCCCGGTAGTTCTCCTAGGGGTCCGTGCTCCACACAACCCTGCCCGACTCCTTCTTGCCGGACCCTCCTCACTATAAAGGTTCACCTCCGGCCGCAATTTCACGCCATCTTTGGCTCCACCCCTTCATCGCAGGACCTCCATCACCTCCCTTAGAGTTACAGGTATCCGAGCGTGGTGTCGCAGTGAGGAGAAGGAGTCCCCAGCCACTGATCCGGCGAAGCTTCTCGCCGTGCGCCGCCGCGAGGTGCGCCGAGCCTCGGATCCCGATAAATCCTTGAGGCGAAGACCCCCATAGCTTCCTTAGCTTACCCCCAGTCGACTTCGATCACCAGGTAGCTTCGATCACCTCTAGATTAGCTTTATTTGCAATTACGCCCAATTTGAGACGCCGGCAGCCGCCGGCTAATTCACGCCATCCCGCTCATCTATTCGATCATCGGACCATTGATTCACCTTCGTGAGACTCCTACCCACGTTCTTCGCCCATTCGTTCAACTTGGTTCGTCCAGGAACCAAGAATCGGACCTCTCTCGCTGTCGCTTCGCCGGAGGTCCCCGCTGCGACTCATCCGACCATCATCTCCACCCTTTGACGGGTCGAGGCAATTTTCCCTCGACCCAAGAGTTGTTCTGTGCCATTTTGCAGGTTGAAGGGCCCCATCTGGGGGTCGAGTCGTTCGAGCACAGGAGCTTGGCTCCTCCGCCATCATCGAAGCTCCCCAGAGCTCCTCGGCCTTATCGGAGGTGCCCACCAGATGCGGAAGCCTCTGAGCTTCATTTCTCCGATCTCAGCTGCCCAGGAGGAGGTCCCATGCGCCTGTAGTGAGCGATGAAGTTCGCCGGAGCTGAGTTCATCCAGGACCCTCCACCACCGTTCGATCAACCCTCCACTCCAGATCTGATCCGGACCGTCCCGCAGTGAAAGATATTCACCGTCCGATCTACTTAGGGTTCGATCTGAACCGTCGGTCACAGAGGAGAGACGTGCACGCATCCCAGCCATCAGATCTTCCACGTGGCGCATCTCCAGCCATCGACCGTTAATAATAGGGGTAATTTGCACTTAGGCCCCTCTGTTTATTGCATTTAATGTTTAGTCTTGTAAATATTTTAGCATGTTGTTTTTATTAGGTTAAATTACACTGAGGACCTCTATGTTTCCTTTATTTGCATTTCAGTCCCTGTTTATATGAACAACGTGCATCGATACATGAGATTTTGGGTTATTTGCACTGTTTATCCTGTGCTTCCTGTGTGTTCTGGATTTATCTTTTATAAATAGGAATGACATTTATTCCCCTCTGTGTCTGATTCACGTGCCTTGCGCGTGATTTTGTGGACTTCTTACACAAGGGCCCCTGGACTTTCTGATTTTGTTACCGTTTGGTCCTTGAAATATGTTTTATTGCATTTAGGTCCCTGTGTACTATGGCAAATTAAATCCAAATTAGGTGGAATTTGGACACGTGGCTCCTGCCACTGTGTAAAAATTTCTCTAAAATTTTGGGATATTTTTTAGACTTTTTGATATTTTTAAAAATCCAAAAACAGTAATTTTTGTTACTGTTTGTATAGAAAATTCAAATAAAAATATAAAAACTTCTTTAAAAATTCTAAAAAATAGGGTTAGTTAGTTTTAGTGTATTTTAGTTTTTATCCAATTTTCGTGCTTTTTGGATTTATAAAACCCTTAAAAATTTAAAAACCCTAAAAATCTCATAAAAAATCTAAAAAATTCTATAAAAATCAAAATATAAACTCTTTTCATGTAGCTTAGTTTTTAAATTTATTTTTCACAAAAATTACCTCCAGACTTTTATAGATCAATTTTATATTTTTATTTGATCTTTCAAGTCTGGGTGCACAGTAGCTCTTGTTTTTCCTCTTTCTCGATTTTTATAAAATCAAATAAAAATTGAAAAATTCACCAAAAACACTTAAAAACCTAAAAAAGTAAAAAAGTTTTTATTTGAATTTTTTGTGTATTTTTGAGTGCTTTAATAATTTGTTGTATTTGCTTGTTTTTACATTTTCTTATTAAATTAAAAATACAAAAACATTTAAAAAATCATAAAAATCCACCAAAAACATTTTTCCCTTCATTTTTTGATTTTTGACTACTTCGTTGGCCGCAAGGCCATCCCGTGCTCCTTGAGTTCGACCCTGGTCGCTATACCAGGTTAATAAAAATAGCGAGGACCGCTTTCGATTTCATTGCTTGATTGTCTTATTTTGGTGGTCTCTCTTTTTCTTGATTGACCGATCTCCACTCGATCCGGGTCGCAACGACACGAGTGTGATTATTTTTACCTAGCCCGGATTGAGTGTTTTGGATTTTTTCGGTCATCAAAGCTAAAGGCTAAAAGGGCTACCTGGTGGCTGAGAGCGTCCGTGGGGGAGGTCGGCTACCTCCTGGGATCCTTGCCTCGACGGAGCGACGCCTCCAGAGGCTCGAGCTCGCCGGTGACGGAGTGCGATGACGTGGGTCGCCGGACCTGTGGCAAACACGTCTCCTTCCTCGCTGCAACACCCTCTCGGGCTTGTTGTCACTCAAGGCAAGAGAATGGAGGGCCTGGGAGTCGAATACGGAGGCCGAAGGTGCGGAGGAAGGTGGCTTGAGCTGAGATTTTATATTGGTAGGGGTCCAGGAAGATTGGAGTTGGGCGAGCACATCGATGCATGGACCCCTAAGGAAATGCTCGGGTGAGGATCACAGATGTGCCCGCAACAATCGGAGCTCGGGGTTTGGGCAAATGGGAGGCGGATCGAATCGAGAAAATGTCGAGAAGTTGGGCCGACGAAGCGGATCCGCGGAGATGTGGTCCTGGGGGGGATTTGACCGGGGGTCAACATCCCCCGTGGACCAATGGGAAAATTTTGTGCCCATGATTATTTAGAAATTTATTTTAAAATAGTTAATGATTTTATTTAAAAATATTTACAACATGAAAAATGCTTATTATTTTTCAAAGTTTTTTTGGTGATATTTATTTATTTATTTTGAAAAATAAATTAATGTATATACATAATGTATTGTTGTACATAGGTATAAATACCTTGGTATTTTTTATTTTTATTAGTTTATTTTTGTAGAATCATCCCCATTTTATATTTTATTTATTTATAACATAAAATGTGGGACGTAAAATAATTTTTATTTGATTTTTATTATATATTTACAAGGGTAAAATAAATAGGTATATGTACATATATACATGGTATATACAAAAGTGTGAGAGAGAGAATTTGTTTTTGTTTTATTTTTACTTTTCTCCTTTTTATTTTATGTTTATAAATATGTACACATTATGAGGAACACATTTGTATTTTTATTTTATGAAAAATAAATTATATACATAAAGGGGAATATATGTAAGATGATGAATGGCCCTATCTCTCTCTACTTGTTTTATTTTATTGTCAGACCAATGATTGGCCCTCTATTGGGTTCAGGTCACTCAATATTTATTCTAGATATTTCCCTCTCTTTTTTATTTCTTTATTCCTTTGTTTTTGTACAAAACATGCTAATTATGGCTATTGACATGAAGCATGCAATTTGACAAATTATTGTATTTACAAGTATTTACATGGTGTTTTACAATGATTTCTAGCTAAAATAAAGGAATAAAGAGTGATGAATGGGGATTCATCAGATATATATGTGCAATAAATTTAGAATATCATCCTTTGTGAGATATCCTAAATTGCTGTAATATGTCAGCAGTAACCACGATGAACAAAATGTAAAAAAAATAGAAATTTCGTTTCTTATAAGGCATATTAAATCCCAACAATATTTAAAACACTTCAGCTAGTCAGCATTAGAAACAATGTTATTTGTCATAAAGTATAATCGTTACTGAAAATAAAATAGAATGTACCATAAATTCGGAGAAATAAAGAAAAAAAATTCATTTTGAGAGAAAAATATTCAAATAGAAAGATCTGGCATGCAATTTTACAATAAACAATGGTAAATTTAAAAGATACAAGTGAGGAATACATGATGTTCAAGCAAAGAACGAAGGAAGGCAATAACCATGTAGCACGAAGAGACAGGAAAATATCCAGTATAGGCTCATATAGACAAAATGTGAGCAGAGATTCATAATAATATTCTTGGAAGTCTGCAAAGTGGTCTCTTAAAAGACGTCCTAAATTGCAAGAATATGTTTTCAAAACAATTTTGCAATTTGGTTCCTTATAAGGTATCCTAAGTTGCCTCGACATTTCCAAGTTTCTTGGAAGTCTGCAAAGTGGTCCCTTCAAAGACGTCCTAAATTGCAAGAATATGTTTTCAAAACAAATTTGCAATTTGATTCCTTATAAGGTATCCTAAATTGCCTTAGCATTTCTAAGACTTCATTTATCCAATATTGAAATAAGCTCATTTGTCATAAAATATAATCATTGCCATAAACAAACCAATCTGCACTATAGGGAAAGAGAAAAAATAAAATTAAGTATTAATTGAAGAAATAAAGAATTTCTAGATCCAGTACAGATCGAGCAGAACGTAATGAAAATGGGTGGAACAACGTAAAATGAAAGAACTGTTGAATGTTACGTACGTTAAACAAATTAATGTTGTAAGCGGAAATATACAAACAACATAAAATAAATACAATGAAGTGAACAACAAGAATTATGATATATGTGCTGACATATTGAATATAAGCTTGTACAGATGACATTCGAAGTCAGTACATTATGATATATTTAGTTGACAATCTAGAGAAATTAGTACATTATGATATATCTGAAACTCGACAGTTTGGTTTCTCAATGATCTTCTTATCTCAGAAAATGTAAAATATTCTTCATAATTTTAGAGCGAGGAAGCGGACAATTGAAGAATACGGAAGAGCGTAAGGAAAACAACTACAAGAAATATAGGAATAATGAGATATGCAAAGAAAACTTAAATACATCATATATGCATAGAAGAAGAAAAAAAATTATACCTGCAGCAAAAGGGTGAAGAAGGAATCTGTGAAGAAAGCAAAAAACAGGAAGATAAATGCGGGAAGATAAAGAGGAAACTTAATCGCCAGAGAGAAGGACAAAAGGGGAAGGGAAGAATAATTGACCTAGAAGGGCAGAAGGTTGACATCTATGTAGCACCAAGAGATACAAAAATACGCGGTATATTAAGAAACTTCTTTGCGTATGTAAAGATTAATTGTTTCTACGGGTTACAAAGAAAGACATTAGCATATTTTTTTGAAAATAATGTCAATTTTGTAATAAGACAACAATAGTTAAATTTGTTCGATTTTGTAATAGTGAAATACATTAAATTTTGTAATTTGACTAACGAAAAGAAAATACAACAATTTATCTAATAAAAGAGACAACGTTACAAACTCATAAAACAACAGAGTGATATTAGAGCAAATCATCAATATAGGCAAAATTTTGAGATTCAATATATACTGATATAACTCAAAGCGTGCAAGCTGCTCATTCAACAGATCAAGTTGTAAAAATATTCCACAATATGTCGATACAAAAGATGAGAGGAAAGATGTTCAGAAAACATTCAGAAATATGTCAGTTTAGGGAAAAATGAAAGTTGGAGATAATTTAAAGAAATATGTTTTAAAATATGGAAGACAATATTATTTTAGAATAACATATATATAAATGCATAGAAATAACTATAATAGATGAAATGAATATGAATATATATTCAGTATAGGCTCATACAAATAATATATGAACTTTTGGACATATTGAAATATTTGAAAGATTGCAACTTCGTCCCTTCAAAGGCTTCAAAAATTGCAGTGATATGTAGAAATACTGTTACAATCTGGTTCCTTTTAAGGTATCCTAAATTGCCCCAACATCTCAAATATTTTACTGTTTCCCCATTGTGAAGAAGTCGTTTGGTTGGAAAATGTAATTATTGCCTCTTGTAAAAGAATACATAAAGTAGAAAGGTACAGTATCATAACAACACGATTAAATACAATAGAATTGGAAAATAATAAGAGGCTAATTAAAATGTAGCAAGGTTTTTTTATTTCATTAAAGCATAAACAAATGCTGATTTAGAAGACGGGAAAAAAGATGAAAATCATACGCTCTCGTAAGATAAAAAACATTCTTCATACCTTTAGAGTAAGAGTCAGCATTGGAACAGAGCAGCATGTAATGAAAATATCTGTAAGAAAATATAAAAATTATGACAATTTTAAAGGAAGCTTTTAAAAAGACTATATGCATATACTGAGGAAAAAACGTGCACCTGCAGCAGAAGGGAAACCAGCAAGCTAGAAAGAAATCATAAACGGGAAGGTAGATACAGAGAATAGATGGTTTCATAACAACCAATTGATCGGGAAGAAAAGAAAGCCCAATTGTTCAATAGAAGGGCAGAAAGAAGAGTAACTGATTGAGGAGGAAGAGAAGCGTCACAGTAAAAGGACAAAAAGACAAATATAGAAAGAGGAAATACGAACTTACACATTGAGGAAAAGAAGGAAATGCGCGTGAAGATCACATGATGAAAGGAGGGAAAACCGTGGACAGAGAAGCGCAAGTGTAAAGTAAATGGGAAAATCGAAATGCGCGGTGATAGTAAGGGAAGGACAGCCATGACAACACATGTCAATTGCAGGACAGAAACTCCAGGTTTAAGGGATGGTGGAGGAATGCTAGCTCGAGGTAGTACTTGTTAACAACCAGGTGAAAATCCAAAGAAGACAGATGAAACCATATATGCTCATGATATGTCCATACAGACAAAATCTTACTGTCATTGCATAATAAATTCAATTGAAAGCCTACACTTGGTCACTCAAGAGACTGTAAAAATTGCAAGAGTATATATTAAAAAAACTTCCATTCTACTACTTTGACGACATCCAAAATTGTCAAAACATCTCAAGCATTTGAATTTTTCCCCATTGAAAAATTATTGATTGTCATCAAGCATGATTGGTCGAGACTTTCAATCTCGTAGTTAGAATGACCCGGAAATAGAGGAATGAATATATGTAGACCATCCTAGACCCAGTTATGAATGAGCGATAGGGATCAACCAATTATAAGATTCTGTAATACTGTAGGAGATCGTGTTTAGATCGTGTTTTGCCAATTTAATTCATCAAAAGGATGCTTCAATAGATCTCTTTATAACTGAGAAATTCAGTCATACTAAATTATATAAGAAAATAAGTCAAGTGAACTAAATACAATAAATGCGAGAAAAAAAAGATAAACGTAGGCAATAAAAAATTAATGGCTAAGTAAGAAGGGAAATAAATGGGAATTAAGATATCAAAGTTAAAGGAAAAGGTAATCTATAATTTGACAATACAAAGAGTAGTACAACATTATCTGAGGAAATGGAAATTACAAATAAATCAAGGGAATCGTTAAGACAAAGTGTTCAAATTAAGAGAATAGTAAATTGTGATATAGCATGCAATGTAGACAATAAATACTTGTATGGTTTGAGACAATGTGACAACAGAAAACAACCGCAGGATATGTACAATACATAACTTCATTTTGCAACTTCATATATAAATGACAGGAATAAATAAATAAATTGAATGGAAATAATTATCACAAATGCTAAAACAGATTTAGTACGGGATCATAGAAATATGCAATCTGGTTGACTTTAAGGCATCATAAGTTGCGTCAACATCTCAAGTGTTCAAAAATTACCTACTTGAAAGTCTGCAACTTAGTCCCTCAAAAAATTTCCCAAATTGTCATAATATGTAAAAAATAAATCTGCTATATGATCCGCTACCAAATTTCCAAACATTATAAATGATGCGTAGCTTGTGTCGTCTCGGACAATAATAGTCAGTTTGTACCTGGCAGATAAAATATTGTTAGAACATATATAAATACGTGTACTACTGAGTAGATGGCATATACTAAGTTATAAAGTTTACCATGGCAAAGGAAATTTTCTACAATGCAGCATCTATCACACCAAAATTTGCTTTCAAATTCTTTTAACGCAGCTTTACACTGATTGCATGAATTATACCGCCACCCATCCGAGGTATCAATATCTACAATGCTAGGTGTGTACGCGAACCTTTTACTCTAAAAAGTAAAATCGTGTTTAATAATACATCATAACAATTAGTTTTTTTATAACATTCTACATGAACAGCAAACATTCTATCAATAAAATTTTGACGTTAAAAGAATTTTTTAACTTACACGATATAAATCTGGGTCCAAAGTCTCTAATTCCCCAATTGTTATTTTATTGTCAAGTAACTCTTCTGCGGGACTCAATGTGGTGAAACGTTCGCTAGACATTAATGTTGTGACTTCAAACGGGTCAATGCTATAAAAAATATATTTTTTAAAAAGTAAGCTTGGAAAAAATACTTTAATATATGTTATAAAATTTTACTATCATGTAATAGAAGGGCAGATATGAAACAATCATCAGTTGTACAATTGCAGTTAGATATAATATCTCAAAAATTATTACTATACAGTAGAAGGTATGTGTAAATGATTTACCTCTCTCAAAACCTTTGAACTTCTGGAATTTCTATGTCGATGTAAAACTTCGTAGCTGACGAAGAACAAAGGCAGGTTTGACATGCAATTATTAATAAAATATTGTCAACAAACTATTGGTAGCTGAATATATATCTCATACAGAAGGAGAATAAAATAAAATCGTACCCATGAAAGTTCTAGCAGTCATTCCAGAAAAAACAACTATCACAGGCTTCGATTTACTTAATACAACATTCTCAGGAAAAGCATATGCAATTTTCCCCCACAATGTGACCAACATTTTATTATCACTGTATATATAAAATATAAATTCACATTAGAAGAACAATACATTACTGACCCATGCGAATTAGTATTTCTAGAAAAATAAAAAAATATATGTAGAAAATTACCAGAGGTCCTGTATCTCTGTGTTTTTTCTTGGTCAATGTGTTTCGCACATAGGTGTTGCCAAGACGACTAACAGATATTATATGCCCAACAACATCATCAAAAATAAATACAGTGACAAATATTTAAAGGAAAGAAAATTATCTAAATTATGTACCAATTAAGTCCAAATCGTTGTATATCCTTGATGATATTTCTAGAAATTCAACAAAATTAAATTTATATCGTGGTAAAGTGTCAACGTCTTCAGAAACATGCATTATAGATGTTGATCTTGTAAATCTGATCATCAGATTGTGAGGAATAACCCTAAAGCTTTGCCTTCCTGGGCAAACAATAAAACTCGAGAAAATATAGATTCTTCCTTCATATAATTGCTCTTTAAAATGAACAACATCCTACTTTCTAATTGTACCATGCAGTGTATCTCCCTGTAGAAATAAAATTTTTGCCAAAGTATCATCTATAGGTCAAGTGATACATAGTTTATTCAAGCAACCTGATGTATATATTGAATATTGACTAATATTTACTTCCTTTTTCTGAATCTACGTTAATGTAAATTTACATACAAGGTAGTAAATTTAAAAGAACTTAACATTTCATCAACGACAACAAAATCAAGACTCATAACTTCATCACCCATATTAGGATTATTCGAATACCAAAGTCGTATCAATCGTACTTTAATCCTGTAGCTTCCTTTTGACAATTGTAAATCAGATATATGTGTGTAGACCATCGTGATATACGATCCTGCAAGTATACCATCATGTTAGAATCAAACATAATAGAGAAATTTATATCTTAAATTGATAGAAATTAAAGACTGTCAAGCAATTAATGTAGAATCTTAAATTTATAACAAGTTTTTATGAAACTGATAAACATTTTCTGTAAATGGAAGAGGAGAACTATTCATATTAAAATAAAGTAAAACATGCCTATACTAGTAAAGAATAAACTACCAAATCTTCCAAATTAAGGTAGGTTGGTGAAAACTTCTTTGTATACAATATTTTTTGTGTAACCATAAATATTTGATTTTCATTAAGCATGTAGATTTTTAAACATTTTCGTGATGTGACTTTAGAAAGAGGAACATAAAGTTGACCATTGCAAAAAACAGGTGCAGGTAAGTATAAATCAACTTTCTTTAATGTTTGTCCATGGCTTTTATTTATTGTCATTGCATAACAAATTCTGACTGGATATTGCTTACGATGTAATATAAACGGTCGTTTAGTTTCCTTAACTTCAAACGTAATTCTAGGAATATAAACTTTTGTTCATTTGTTATCACCACTAATAATCGTTGTTTTTATAATTTTAGTTGTTAACTGATTTATTAACAATCTTGTGTCGTTGCATAATCCAATAATTTGGTCAATATTTCGTAACAACATTATTGTTGCACCAATTTTCAGCTTTAAAATATCATCCGGTACTCCATTAAAGATCAATGAATCAAGGAACTCAACGGGATAAAGTAATTCTGCATCATTTTGAATATTTGAATTTTGGTATAGTGTATCACAACTCATATAGATCATCTCATCTGTAGGTACTAAGGATAACATATAATCATTAACGTCATTGACTACAGTATTTGTAGGTGTAATTACACACGTTCTCCAAGATAATTAATATCATCAAATTTATTACGAAAGCTTTTATACATGTTCAGGAAGAAATCATGTACACATACTGTGGAACAATCAACAACTAAATCATCTGGTATTTTTTACCCATGTTGCTTTATTTTCATATTCATCTTTCCTAATTGCAGGAAGTAATCCATTGCCTATATCTAGAAGCCACTGTTCAAAATCAGCTGTTAGCAACATTGGTTCTTCATCTACAAATCTATTTTTTAACAAACGCATACTTGTAGATAACTTGAAAACTGTACAATGTTTCCATATATTCGATCTATTGATAGTAGCATTTACAATATCTTCTTTATGTCCACTGTTAACTACAGGCAATATCTGTTTGAAATCACCACCTAATAAAACTGTAACACCTCCAAAAGGTATATCATTTCCATTAGGTATATTTGTTGTTAAGATATCTGATAGAGTTTGATGTAATGCTTCAAAACAATATCTATGATTCATTGGTGCTTCATCTCAAATAATGAGTTTTGTTTTTTGAATTAGTTTAGCTCAATCGGTACCTCTCTTTATCTGACAGGTGGAATTCTCATCTAAATTGAGTAGAATTTTAAAACGTGAATGTGTTGTCCTACCTCCTGCTAACAACATCGAGGCTATTCCTGATGATGCAACAGCGAGAACTATCTTACCTTCAGCATGTAAACTTTAGATGATGGTTTTATATAAAAAAGTTTTCCCAGTGCCACCATGGCCGTATACAAAGAATAATCTACCATAATTTTTTTCCCAACAGATTCGATAATACTATTGTAAATTTTGAACTGTTCAGGATTAAGAGAACCAATATTTATAGAAAATTTATCTTTCAATTATGCAACTTCCAATTTTCTTTGATGATCTATGCTACCTTCAGTCAAATAAATAATAATAAATTTCTATTGAGTTAACTTAATTTACTTCATTTTTTATTTATGCAGTACATAAGCATTACAACTTAGTGCTTTAGATAACGTTAAATCAACTTAAGTTTGATCCGCTGCGATACGCGGGTTACATTTAATTATCATCCTAGATTCAAGAGTATATCTATCGCAACAATGTTTAAAGCACTTAAGCTATTCATCATTAGAAACAATGTTATTTATCATAAAATACAATAGTTACTGAAAATAAAATAGAATGTACCATAGATTCGGTAAAATAAAAAAAAGGAAAATTTCATTTTGAGAGAAAAATTTCAAAGAGAAAGAACATGCATGCAATTTTACAAATAAACAATGGTAAATTTGAAAGATGAAAGTGAGGAATACACGTTGTTCAAGTAAAGAACGAAGGAAGGCGATAAATATGTAGCACGAAGAGACAGAAAAATATCCAGTATAGGCTCATATATATAAAGTATGAGCAGAGATTTATAATAATATTCTTGAAAGTATGCAAAGTGGTCCCTTAAAAGACGTCCTAAATTGCAATAAAATATTTTTAAAATAATTTTGCAATTTGGTTCCTTATAAGGTATCCTAAATTGCCTGGACATTTCCAAGATTTTATGTATCCAATATTGAAATAAGCTCATTTGTCATGAAAAATAATCATTGCCGTAAACAAACTAGCATGCACTATAGACAAAGAGAAAAAATAAAATTAAGTATTAATTGAAAAAATAAAGAATTTTCAGTTTTAAAGAAGTGAAGCAAGTAGGGAAATATGTATAAGAATTTGACAAAAAAACTAACCAATGAAGCGAACGACCATAAGAAGTTAAAGATTATATAGTATAATATGCATATATTATTATGAAGAAAACCAAGAAAAAATACGAATCAAGTAGTAATCACAAAAACATGTAACTTCAGTGACAATTACATCTGCAGTAAATGTGTAGAATGTGACAGATGGAAAATGTGGCAGATATATAACGTTTACGAAAAGGCACAAGATACATTCAGATACGACGCGTAGTGAATGTGCAGAACATGACATGTGTTAGACGAAGGAACATAGAGAAATGACAATAAACAACAGCAACCAGTATAAACGTGTTGGTACATGCACTGGGTCGAAGGATATTTTTTAACCAAAATTAACAAATTTGCACAGATAAAAGATAGATATCAGACATTAACGACATACCTTTAAGTTATCTATCTGGAAGTCTGCAAAATGATTAGTCAAGGAAAATCAATGATGTGCGATATATATGTGCAATAAATTTAGAATATCATCCTTTGTGAGATATCCTAAATTGCCGTAATATGTTAGCAGTAACCACGATGAACAAAACGTAAATTTTTTTTAGAAATTTTGTTTCTTATAAGGCATATTAAATCCCAACAATATTTAAAACACTTCAGCTAATCGGCATTAGAAACAATGTTATTTGTCATAAAGTATAATCGTTACTGAAAATAAAATAGAATGTACCATAAATTCAGAGAAATAAAGAAAGAAAATTTTCATTTTGAGAGAAAAATATTCAAACAGAAAGAACTGGCATGCAATTTTACAATAAACAATGGTAAATTTAAAAGATGAAAGTGAGGAATACATGCTGTTCAAGCAAAGAACGAAGGAAGACAATGAACATGTAGTACGAAGAAACAGGAAAATATCCAGTATAGGCTCATATAGACAAAATGTGAGCAGAGATTCATAATAATATTTTTGGAAGTATGCAAAGTGGTCTCTTAAAAGACGTCCTAAATTGCAAGAATATGTTTTCAAAACAATTTTGCAATTTGGTTCCTTATAAGGTATCCTAAGTTGCCTCGACATTTCCAAATTTCTTGGAAGTCTGCAAAGTGGTCCCTTAAAAGACGTCCTAAATTGCAAGAATATGTTTTCAAAATAATTTTGCAATTTGATTCCTTATAAGGTATCCTAAATTGCCTCAACATTTCCAAGATTTCATTTATCCAATATTGAAATAAGCTCATTTGTCATGAAATATAATCATTGGATATTTTTGCGCTTATTTGGCAAGGAAGGTGCATGAGATGTTGGAAGTGCCGATTTCTCCCCAACTTGCTTTTTTTACACTATTTGCACTTCTTCGTTAACTACAATTGTTTGGACCGATCTTGCGTTTGTTACTTACCTTTGCTCATGGCTTTCATTAAAAATTAGACTCAATGAACCTTCACCCAAGGAGTACCAACGAAAAGAAATCTTAACGTATTTGTTGACTTCTCAATGGCATGGATATTTTTACCGGTCATGGCGTTCGATATCATTCAATTTTGTGTGTGTTTTCAGCTGCCTCATGATTTATTGGGTGGGCGGGGTCTAATTCCGATTTTATGGTCATAATTTTAGTATTTTTTACTTCTTCCTTTTCCTTCTCCTTACCACATATGTTTGGTGGATTGAGACTCTCTTATTGCATTATATCCTGTTCCATTTATGCTATAATTAGTCCTTACATGCTCCAAGTTTCTTTGAAATTTCAAACATGTATTGCTTAAGAAAGAGTCACACCTTTTTTTAACAAACTCATTACTCAAAACCTACTCCAACTCAGATGTGACCACAAATGTGTGTAAAAAAAAGCGAAGGGAGCTAATTGGGATCCAACTGTCTTTCCTCTTTCCCCACCGCAAGCTCCTCATCGCCTTACTCTTTCGGTTAGGGCCCCAATAGCTCAGCTCCGACGAGCACTTGGGCCCCCCGGCTATCATCCCTGTCATCGTTTAGGTGGGAATCTAGACACTCCCCGTCATCGATTTCACCGACTCTGTCTCCGCCTCATCTCGTTGCCGGTTCCACCGTCACATTCGTTATGACGACGTCCGACACGCCTTTGCTCTACTTGAAGATGTCCGACCGACTCACCTCCGTCTTCCATTGACGTCGTCATATCTACTCCCATCCCGATGGTTCGTGATGCTTAAGGATGAAATCCAGCTCCACTTTCTCGTGCTTTCCTTCCGATAGATCACTCCCGACCCGTCTCTGCATTGAGATTGGTGATTCACCCCATGATACATCCATGCTATGAGATATGACGGTTAGTGCGTGTAGATCGGGCCCATCATGTTTCGGAGCTGAGCTTACACGATTGGAACTTCAGGGTACGAATGGTTTTCACTTTTCGTTTTCTTCACGTCTGTAATCGACTTGTTCTTGAAAGAACGCTCTCGATATTATTTTCACTGTTGGTCGAGGTGTTTAGTTTCCGTGACAAGCGACGTTAGGTGTTTTCTTGATTTCTGTCTTATTCTTCACTTATTATTTCTTATCACATTTGGAAGTTGTTTAATTCTATAGTTCGAGAAATGATTAAATGAAAATCTACTTTGAAGGAGTTACTTAAAAAAAATCTACTCCAGCTCCGCTCAAAATATACATTGAATGCACATTCATCTCATCCAACCATTGCTCACGAAGTGGAGTTTCCTCTCCACCTCCTCTCTCGGCTCCGTTCACCTCCTCCCCCGCCACTGCCGCCGGAGAACAGATGGGTTCGTCCATGCTCGTGGGTGCAGACATGGCTTCCACCTTCCCGTTCCTCTGCTTCCTCCCGTCCCTAAACCCTCGCCCATCTCCCCCCCGCCGCTGCCGTTTGAGTCCCCGATCCTTGTCAAGATTCTGCAGGTTCGCCTCATTTCTCTGTTTTTCCTGAGAGAATCCTACCTGTTAAACCCTTTTTTCAGTGTTTTGGGGTTTAGTTTGCAGGCGACTACTTGTCTGCGTCGCCATCTTCTGGCTTATGCTTGCATCCGCACAGGTGGCGGCTTCGATTCTCCCGCCGAGCCGGAAGCGCCCGGATCCAGTTCGAAGGTTACCCTTCTTCTGATTTCTTCTGTTCACGCTCTACATGTCGCTGGATGACCAGTAGGCAGTAGCTGCAATGGAGAGGAAGTGTTCCGAACACTTGCATACTTTATAAGTCAAGGCCGATTTTGCATCACTGGAGATATTCTATTATATTAAACACCGTCAAGAAAAGATATTAAAACTATTTCACACATTATCCATGTTCGAGAACAGGAATCTGATTACGTTTGGTGAATTAATCAACATTGGATTTTTCTTTGATTTCTTGTCTGTATTGTCTCATCTTGCTTTATCTTACCTTTATCTTCAATTTTTGGACGAATATTATATTTTTTCGTACTTTCATTATACAATTTATCACTCTTGTTACAATTCATTTCTTGTTAAATAATGTACTGATTAAGTGGGATGTATTTTTAATATATGAATTTTATATAATGTATTAATACGATGACTTTGGATATAATAAAGGTACATGATTTTATCACATATCAACTTCCCTCAAACCCCAAAACATCAGATGACAGTAGAATACTAGAATTGCACTATTTATACATATAAAATTAGTAAAAACTTCATTATCTTGAAATTAATAGATTTCAATCAGCTTTGACACGATTCTGGCATTTTGCTGGCAAGTTTTATTTTTGATATTGGGGAAAGATCATCGATATAGGCACTTAAAACCTTGTTTCCTATTCAACAGCTCTTGGATTTTTTTGCATCCACCTCTATCCTTGGAAAAGTTGCTTTATTGATGTTCATTTCTCGCACCTAATCTGAAAATCTGAAGGTTGTCAAGAAGCCAAATGTTACACTTGATGCCTATTCTGTCAGAGAAATCAGATTCCATCAAATCAACACAACATTGAAATCTCTTCCCAATAAAAAATGCCACTTATATCTCTAGTCATACTTTGAAAGGGAAAAAGGTGCATCATCGTAAAGATGTGCACCCCAAAACTTTATATTCTCAATTTTAATACATAATTACAAAGATCAAGTATCCCGAAAGATTACGCCGTGGACTAAAACATCCCCACGTACAGTCTCTCTCCCTCAAAAGTAACATCATTTCTAGCTAGAAGCCCAAATAACTGCCCTGGCCTAAATTTTGTCCCCTAATGCTGTAGTCCAAGTCAGCCCAAGCGAGTCCCTGAAGGCGAACGAATCTACAATGATCACAACAATAAACCCAATCTTCACCTAAATGTCACTTGACATAGGGCCTGATAAAATGTGATCCTGATCCTCTAACCTCTATCACATCTCGGAAAAGAGGCACATGCCTTATTGAACAAACAGATCCTTCTGGTCCTGTCATTAACCTATCCCATCCAAACAACTAGAGGAATATGTTGACCCACTGAACCATCCTTTACCTCCATATATTCTCCAATGAAGCCATGACGATGCACAGATAGGAAACAAAATGGGTATACTGCTCCTTATAGACCTTCTTCACCGTCAACTGACCATCAAATCACTAGAAGTAGGCAGTGATTACACCTGACCAAGGGCATGGGAACCCGAGAAAGGGACCAACCAGCTTCATGAACTCCAACTCCTGCTGATTAGAATGCTCAAAGCTGCCCATCTGCTTAGCCCCCCGCCAAACTCCCGTCAGTCGCCAAAGCAAAAAGGCAGGGAACCAGGACTTCATGGTCCCCACCCATCCAGTCTTTTCACTAGAAGCGGAAGACACAAACATACCCAAGTAAAACTTTTTGGGAACTGGAAATCTGTAGAAGGACTGAACAAATTCCCTTCCACGAATTCAGAGGCATGTGGATCCACCTCCACTGCTATGACAGTCCCAGCCAAAACCCCCTACATCTTCCTTTACACCATACAAAGTAGGTCTGACGTTCTCCCCCAAAACCGAGAAATCTGCATTGCAAGCAATGGATTATTTATTTCTTCTATATTTAAGACCCCTAAACCCCCATTTATCTAAGAAAGCATCGTCATCCTCCAACTGACCAAAGGAATGCTCTGCGTAGCATCAGAGCTTGCCTAAAGAACCGTCACATCAAAGATTATGGGCTTCTAGCCTCCCACACACATCAGCAGAAGGCATAAGCTACACTGACAAAAGGGAAAAGTTTGGGATCGCTGACAAGACTGCCTTCAATAGCACAATAAAATCACCCCTCGACAATCACAGTCTTTCGGCTTGCAAGCTGCTCAAGTCTCTCCACCAAGGGGAGCCAAGTCCACTACTGTAGTGTACCACTACCAAAAGGGAGACTCAGATAGCTAACAGGCAGGGAACCCCGCTATCTCAGCAATGCCCAGAAAGCTATTATGTAGGGAACCCCGCTGTGTTTTCCGGTCATCATCTACACAAAACTTGCTGCCCCTTTTCCCTTCACCTCTTGGGATCCCTTGATATTGGCATGAGATATTGCTTCATGCTTATGAATCTTCTCTGTCTGGAAAAGAGTTTCACACTTGTTTCAAACAATCACAATCATATCCTTATTTGAATATGGAATACCAACCATACAATCCTTCCGCACTTTAGGTAGATTGGCTCCCATCTCTTACACTTAATCTTATAGTTGATTTTAGTTTAGATTTTCCTCACAAATATCACAAGGCTTGACGTAAATGGTCCTTAAGAGTACAATACCCGATTGCCCATTAGCTCCCTGACCAGGTTCCCTTTTAGTTTTTTCAACCAAATAGCCTATCCATTCTTTCTATGGTTATTTCTAATATTACACAATAACAAATTCTTATGCGATACAATGCTTATTTTTTTTCTCTTTTCAGTGTTCTCCTTTTCTATTCTTGAGAATGACTTGCTTTTCTCGATTGCCACCTTATTCAGACAGAGAGATCCCGAACTGAAGTTTCTTGCTGTTACGGTGCTTTAGATTGGTTAGATTGCTACCACTCCATATTTCCCTTCCTATCCAAGAGAAGTCATATCATTCCCATCATGAGAATGAGTACAACAACAGCAACAAAAACTTTTCCCACATTAAGCAGGGTTAGCTACATGGATTCTTTGCCTCCATTCAGATCTATCTTGGATCATTCTCGGGCCTAGATCCAAAAAGCTAGGATTCTTTCGGATAGCTCATTCCAACACTTCTTGGGCCTTCCTCGTCCTCTCTTAGCCGGCTCAACATCCCAAAACTCGCATTCCTAATTGGTGCATCAGAGCTACACCAACATTCTTTCTGATTGCATCATTCCGAAGCTGATCTTTACGTGCATGTCCTGGCCACATATCCACCTTAGTATTTTCATTTTTGCCACTACAAGTCTACAATCCTCTACACATGTCTATAGTTCACAGGTCAATATTTAGATCCATATAGCATAACACGTCTCACGATTGCTTTGTAAAACTTTCTTTAGATTTTCAAAGGAATTTTCTTATTATATAGATAGTAGAGGCTCCTCCCCACTTTAGCCAACCTACATTTATTCTATGAATAACTTCTCCAGCAATGTCCTCATCATGTTGCAAAATAGATTGATGCACACCAATTTGGTATATTTCTTTCTTTCTTTTCAAGATGATGGTATTGGACGATGGGGGACGCGAGGTTAGGGGTGGCGGTGATAGCGAAGGGTGGATGCTGGCGGAGCCTCGGAACTCGGAAGCGACGACGTAGGGTGGGTGTCCCTGTGTTCGGGAGTCAGAGGCCGTAGGTTAACCCCTTTAGGCATAGGTGCTTTAGGTGCGGTGGCCTGGACCATTGGGTGCGTGTGTGTCGGGAACCGATTCAATGCTTCTGTTGCAGGCGTTTTGGGCACTCGAGCAAGCTTTGTCCGTCGAAGGCGAAAGGGGAGGCGGTGCTTGTCGGAGAAGGCAGTGGCTCTGAGGCGTTTTTCTTGGCGTCTTCTGATGTGGGGTTGGTTTCCGAGGCGAGGTTTGCTGGGGACATTGCTCAGGTGTCCCCGTGGCACGTGCTGGCGTGGGGCCTCTCTGAGGCGGAGGCAGATGCTCTGCTTCGTGGATCGAGGGGCAGCTTAATGTTCTTGCGGTGGCACCGGTTGAGGGCGGGCGACGGTGTGGCGACTCCTGCGCCTCTGGAGAGAGTTAGGGTGAGAGGCCTGTCGTTCCAGCGAGGAGCCTGCAGGCCTGTTCGGAGGTGTTGCAGGGAGTCGCGGTGATTTTTGCGGTGGAGAGCGATGGCTGTCACCCTGGGCACCGTGTGTTGGTGGAGCTAGCATACTCAGGGTCAGGCGGCTAGGGTCGGAGAAGCTTGGTTGGTGGGCAGTGGTATTCAAGGAGCGCAGTGTGTTGGTGGAGCTAGCAAATGCGGGGCCAGAGGGTGATGTGCGTGGTGATGGTCATCGACGACTGATGGGGATGGAGTTGGCATCAACAGTAGCGGTGGGGCTGGCGTTCCGTGCTTGGTGTCGGACGTGGCTCGAAGTCCGAGGGAGTTGCATCGCCCTAGGCAGAGGATTTGGTTCGGTTCTGTGTTCGCGGTGGGAGTCTCGAGGTTGGCGTCGGTCCTGCTTCTGGAGAGCATGAGGGGGCACGATCGCGTTCGAGGGGGGTTGATGGTCAGATGGATCCGACCCGACAAGGTGGCTTGTTGTCGGGTGCGGATCCGGAGCCGGTCCGCCTTCCAGATCAAAGTTGTGGGTCGGGTTCTCAGGCGACCCAGGGCTCCTCGAAGGCGGGTTTGATGTGCCAAGATCCGGAGGCGGGTCTTCGGGTTGGCGGTTTGGATGGGGATTCGGGCGAGTGCTTTTCTGGTGACGCCGCGCAGGCGACGAAGGAGGTGCCTGGCCAGCTGGTTTCTGCGATGGGGAGCGTGCTTGGTCGAGGGCCATGGGGGCTTCCTTGTTCGGCCGTGCACGCTCTAAGGGGTTGCTGGCATCGAGGTGTAGTGCATCGCTTGCTTCCACCGGGTGTCGGGAGGCAGCACTGGTGGGCGCTTTAGTGGAGGCCGAGCCTGACGCGGCGGCGGCGGGGGAGGGGGGGGGCGCCTCCGCCATTGTTCTGGGCACCCCAGGTGATGGCAGGTTGTTGGGGACCTCCGCGGCAGGTTTTTGGGGTGGGCTCAATAGGTTCGGCGCAACGTACGTGAGGGGTGAGTCGCTTAGATGGGCCAAGAGAAAGAAGAGGGCTGCACTGTGGGCTTCTTTGGCTCGGGCGACGTCTGCCTCCTGTGCGTCACCAGATTCTGGCGGCTCATTGCCGAGGCACAACCATTTTGCCGCGCTCGACTGCAGTTTCACTCGGTGTCTGGGGGTGACTCCTCCAAAGAAGATAGTGCGGGTTTTTTTAATGAAGATCCTGTCCTCTAATGTCAGGGGGTTGGGCCGCCCCAACAAGCGGCTGGGGGTGAGGCACTTGATAAAAGAGACTGGCGCGAATATTTTCTTGATTCAGGAGTCAAAGTTTGTTGCTTGTGATGACAGTATCAGGCGGAAGTTGGGAGCCGGTTTGGGATCATTACTGGGTGGATGTCCGATCGGTTTGAGATGTTGGGGGTCTCGGTGTCATCGTTCTGCTTGACGGTGAAGCTAAAGAGGAGGGGTGACGGCATTCAGTTTTAGGTCACCAATGCCTATGGTCCGTATGGGCGTGATGGTCGCTCTCTAACGGCTAACCTTGAGGCAATTACCGCGGATACGGAGGATGGGATCTGGATCATTGATGGGGACATGAATGTTACTTTGCTTCTGGAGGACAGGCCGCGCTTGGCCGGCGAGAGGGATGTTGGTTCGGAAGCCTTTCGAGGAGTGATCAACTCTTTGAGCCTGTCTATTGTCGACGCTGCTGGTTGCGCTTTCACTTGGAGGAATGCGAGGTCGCTTTCCAGGCTGGATCGTTCCTTGGTGTATGTTGAGGCAGGGGAGGCATTTCCGCTTGCCCGGGCGTGGGCCTTGCTGCAGACGTTCTCGGATCATACTCCCATCCTCGGGTCTTCCGACGAGGACCGGCTTGGCAGGTTTATGTTCCGTTTTGAGAAGAGCTAGTTGCTGGATGATGGTTTCAGGGAGTTGGTGGTTGTCCATTGGAGAGAGTGTGAGCTTGTTGGCTCGACGGTATCGCGGTTGGCATCTAAGTTGAACTCCCTGATATCGGTGCTAGTGGTTAATGGCAGGGAGAATAGGGCTCGATGCAGGGCAAGACACGTTGAGGTAGAGGCAGGGGTATTGAGACTGGACGGCGTCGACGACGATCGAGGCTTCGGGGCTTCGGGGCTTGGGTCAGGAGGAGGTCGTAGAGAGGTTGATTCTGTTGGAGGAGCTATTGCTGGAGGATAGAAAGGAAGAGGTTAAGTGGCGACAGAGGTCGAGGCAGAGGTGGTTGAGGGAGGGGGATGCAAACACGAGGTTTTTCCATTCGATGGTATCTGGTCGGAGGAGAAGGAACTTCTTACATGAGATCGAGTTGGAGGGGGTCAGGGTCTCTGGGGAGAGGCAACTTGGGGTGGGGGGCATTGAGGAACCACTTCTTGAAGGCCTCGCGTGCGGGGGGGGGGGGGGGAGTGAGGGATGGGGGTGAGTAGGGGTTGAGTTCGTGGTTGACGGTCATGTCGAGATGTTGGTAGCTGATTTCTCCGAGGAGGAGGTGAGGCGAGCTGTTTGGGGTTTGAATGCAGATGGGGCTCCGGGCCCTGATGGGTTTCCCGTCCTGTTCTACCGAGAGTTCTGGGATCTTCTGAAGGCTGATGTTATGGACATTCTACGTGAGTTCATGAGCGGAAATCGGGGATTTGAGAAGGTCAACTGGGCTCTAATTTTTCTTCTCCCGTAGAAGGTTAACCCTTTGTAGGTAGGGGACTTTAGGGCGATATCTATTTCAAATGCTCTGTATCTGATTGTGGCAATGGTTCTAGCAAACAGTCTCACACTGGTCATGGATTCTGCGGTGCTTCATGGGCAATCCACTTTCATTCCGAGTCGTCAGATGGCAGATGGGTTAGTGGCGTCGAGGATTTGCCTTGAGTGGAGGAGGTCAAAGAAGGGGAAGCTTTGGAAGATTGATTATGCCAAAGCCTATGATTGTGTCAGCTGGAGGTTCCTGTGGGCTTTGCTGCGGCGGAGGGGTTTCCCCGAGATTTGGGTGCAATGGATAAAGAGATGTCCACTTGCTCGAGCTCAGTCTTTGTTAACGATAAGCCCAAGGGGGGGGGAGGGGTGGTTCCAACCACAACGGGGGGGTTGCCAGGGTTGCCCCCTGGCTCCAATGCTCTTTGTCTTGGTGGCAGATTGCTTGGCGGTCATGTTCAAGCGGGCAGTGGAGTTAGGGTGTTGCGAGGGCTTCCGCTTGTGGGACATTTCGGTTCCCTTGCTTCAGTATGCGGATGACACTTGATCTTTTTGGGGGGATCGGGGGAGCAAAGTTGCAACGCTACGGTCCTGGTGGATATCTTTGGGAGTCTTTTGAGCTTGCAGATTAACAAGCATTAGTCAGTGGTGATTCTATTCGGGCTGGATGACGCGGAGTGTGGCAGGGTTGCTGGGTGGGTAGAGGGTGCCCCTCGGGGGGGGGGGGTGCTGCCGCTGATGGATGGCAGAATGAAAAAATCGGATTGGGACTGCATGTTGCGCAGATTGGAGGAGAGGCTGGCTGGTTGGAAGGCCGTTACTCTGTCCAGGGGAGGGAAGCTGACGTTCCTCAAGAGCGTGCTCGCCGCTATTCCGATCTTTTTCTATTCTACCCGTTTGATGCTGGTTGGGGTGAGAAGGAATGTTAAGGCAATGATGAGGTCCTTTCTTTGGTTGGATGGGAGGCAGCAGAGGGCTGGTCTGCATCTGGTAGGATGGGGGGATGTTACGAAATGTGTATCTGATGGTGGCCTTGGGCTGATGGGCTCCATGATGTCGAGCTCATAAACAAAGCTCTGTTGGCCAAGTGGGTGGTTCAGATTTGGGGCTCTTCGGTGTCGTCGGCGGCAAGACTTCTGAGGGCCATTTACAACGTCAGGGGGATGTTGGTGGCTGAGAGAAAGAGATTTGAGTCGTCGCTCTGGGTGGGGATTCGTGCTGTTCTGCTGGATATTCTGCCCTCCTTACGTCCAAGGGTGGGGAATGGGCGGTTGTTTCGATTCTGGCTCGACGACTTGACGGGGGAGGGTGCGTATGGGGAGTGTTTCCCTAGGCTGGTGGCCCTGGCGGTTGACAGGTCTGCTCAGTTGGTGGAGGTGGCGGACTCCGGTTCTTGGGCTCCGCGGTTTGTCTCAGTTCTGTCAGACCAGCAGTTGGACGATTTCTTGCAGATGATGGCGGTTACTCCTTCGCTGGGGGAGTGGTCTAATGTACCTTATCATTTTGAATGGGAGGGAGGAAGATTCTCTGTTAAGAAAGTTTACCTTATGTTGAGAAGGTCGCCTTTGGGGCGGGAAGATGAGCTGTGCGGGGACATGAAGATTATTTGGGCCGCCAGGATCCTTGATAGAGTGAAGTTCTTCTTGTGGTGTTTGAGAAGAAACCGTCTGTGTGATAACGCAAGGAGGAGGAGATTGTTCGACTTGCCAGATGTGTGCGGTGACAGATGCGAGGGCGTCGTGGAGGACGCAGACCATCTCTTTTTCGGCTACACGACTTCGGTGCAGGTGTGGGGGTCAGTGGGGATCCCGTGGGTGCAGACAAGCAGCTTGGAGGTTTTTTGGAGATCTGTTCGCTCGGTGGGGTTGGGTTCGACGGATGATTGTTCAAAGGCTTTCGCTGTGCTGTGGGCTATTAGATTGGACAGAATGATCTCATTTTCAAAAACCAGAGGTTCTACTCGGAGAGTGTTATATTGCATTGTAACGCTCTGTATAATTTATGGACTTCTGCGTGATGTACTCTTCTTTTTGCCTTCTTTTTAATGAAAGCGTGGCTGTGATGACCCCCGTGTTGGGAGATCTCCCCATTTTTCATCAAAAAAATGTTGCAAAATAGATTCCGAGTATCTAAAAGAATCATCATGTTGCAAAATAGATTCCAAGTATCTAAAAGAATATTTTTCTGAATATTATTGTCACCAATCTTCACCTCGATTCCTTCATCATTACTTCTATTTTTCATCAAAAGTGCACTCCATATATTCAGTCTTAGCCCCACTTATATGAAATCCTTTAGTTTCCAATGCATGTCTCCATACCTCAAGTTTCTCATTTACTCCATTTCCAGTCTCATCAATCATCACAATATAATCATCGAATAACATACACCAAGGTATCTCATCCTGAATGTGACTAGTCAACTCGCTCATAATCAAAGTAAAAAGGAATGGACTCAAAGCTGAACCTTGATGCAAACTAATGTTGATTGCAAAATAGTTAGTCTTCCTAGACTGGATCTTTACATAAGATGAAGCCCTATCATACATATCCTTTATGAGGTTAATGTATACGACATGTACTTATCTCTCCTCCAAAACTCTCCACAATATCTCCTGCGGAACAGAATCATAAACCTTCTCCAAATCAATAAAAATCATATGGAGGTTTTTCCTTTTAGCTTTATAAATCTTCATTGATCTTCTCAGTCCTCCGTAAGTGGATGGCTTCAATAGTTGAGCAACCTGGCATGACTCTGAATTGGTTTCTTTTACTTTCGAAATTTACCTCAACCTTCTTTCGATCACACGTTCCCAAATTTCATAGTATGACCCATCAGTTTGATACCTCTGTAATGTGCACGATTTTGAATGTCTCATTTGTTCTTATAAAGAGGCAACACAATGCTTCTCCTCCTTTCTTCAGGCATTTCCTTGATTCGCCAAATAACAATGAATAAATTTGTAAGCCAAGTCAAACTACGCTCACCTAGAACTCTCCATACTTCTATAGGAATGCCATCAAGTCCTATACCTTTCCCGAGTTTCATAACATTCAAAGCCTCATCTACTTCCTTCCTTTGTATTCATCTATAGCTTGCATGATTCAAGTAACTTTCACTACTAGCTAGATCTTCCAAAGTGATTTCTCTATTCCCTTCTCCAATGAAAAGCTTATGGAAATAATGCTTCCATCTAGTCTCTATATCCTTCTGAGTAACAAGCACATGCCATTCCTAATCCATAATGCATCACTTGAGAAAGGTCTTTGGTCTTTTTTCTCTTGCTTTGGCCAACCTGAATAAATTCTTTTGGCCCTCCTTATAGTCGAGATTTTCGTACAAAATTTCGAAAGTTTTTAACTTAGCTTTGCTTACAACATTCTTTACTTCCTTCTGTGCTATTTTGTAGTTTGTGATAGTTTTCTCTATTATATCCTTAGACATAGTTTTAAAGAACACTCTTTTAATTTTCAGCTTATCATGCACCTCTCTACTATACAATCATACCTCCTTTTGGCATGGAACTCTTCCATTTGACTCGCCTAGTATCTCTTTGACTACTCTTAGGATACAAGATGCTACCGCCTCCCACATCTCGTTTGCACTTCCGTTACAATCCCAATATAAGTCTTCTAAAATCTTCTCTCTGAAGCTTGATTGCTTCAAATGGAGAATCCACCAGCTGAGAATGAGTGCTTTAAAAAAACATAAATAATAAGAACAACTACTTTGTTATGGGGTACACCTAATTTGTTTTGGGGTTTGTGCGAGTGTAAAAGATAGCATCAAATATTGTATTAAACCAACAACCCAAGATTAATAGCTGTGGAGATATGATAATGAGTTGCTTATTCATGAGTCCCTAGGGTTCTCTTATACATAAGATAAATCTATTGGGTAAATTACGTAGAATGAATTAAAGATAACTAATATCTCAACACTCCCCTCATGCTGGAGTAAAGATATCAATTATGCTCAACTTGGAACAACATCTCTGGAATGACCTTCTAGCTAGGGTCTTGGTGAACACATGGGGACACCTGACCAAAGCTCCTACCAAACCTAGCTGCCTCACACGCCTCGTACGTGGTCGAGGGCATTTTACCCATGAGCCCCTGACTTCCCCTGATATTACAGAAGAGTCCATCACGCATTGCGTGCACGTCAGCGAGACAAATTTGCACTCAATCCCCTCCGATTCTCTAAATCCACATATACGCCCTCGCCTAGGGAAAAATGTAACGGGGACCTTGGCGGCTTTTAGAAATTAAAGATGAGTCCCTGACATGAGCTTTTGGTGATAAAAGCTCGTATTTTTCTTGCATTTTAGTTCCTGAAACTCCATATTTGAATATCTTTCTCATTTTAAAACTAAATTTCATATTTTGTCATTTTGAAGTTCTTGGAACTCTCTATTATTCTAGATAGAGCTTAATTATTATTGTTGGAGCTAATGCATGCCTGGATTGACATATATTTTGCAATTAAATCTTTGATAAAATTGATCCTTTTATATAGGATTCTTGAAGAGGCTCAATTTAATATTTCCCTGATTATTTTATGATTAAACTTTTTTATCGAGAAATTAGTACAAGGAATTTGTAGACTTGAATTTTGAGGGTAATTTCAATGCTTGGTCATTTTTGTGCATGGGTATTTTATTAAGTGAAATTGAAACCTGCATCATTGGATCTAAATTGCTAAACATTTCTCGAGGATCTCTTTAATTTGTGATTCATTTTGAAGATTATTGATCATATATTATAGAACTATAGTTTCACATATCCATCTTCTCTTTCTTCTCCTTGTCTCTCTTTCTTTTTATCCGCATGTCTGCATTTGCATTTGCATCCTTTATCTGCATATCTTTTCTTGCATTCATTTTCTGACACAGAATTTGAACATTGCAATTAATTAAATCTATAGATTATTTTAGACCACGCAACTAAAGGACTCTGTTCCTCGAGTTGGACCTTGGTACACTTACCAAGTTAAACTTCCACCTATTCAAAAGTGTGGTTTCTGTTGATTTGATTTCTGCCTCATATACTACGACAATTCGATCTCTTTAGAGGTGGAAAATCGGTTCATCAGCTGCTACTAAACAACATGTGCTTAAGAAGTTTGGGCTGGGGACCTGGGTTACGAGTTCCAGTTGGGCCCAAGCTCAATAGGTTGGCTAGGCTAGTAATTCCCAATAACGGACTGGGTCTAGGACCCATGACATTACATATTTTATCAGAGCAAGTTCCATTTAATAGTGGAAAAGGCTATGCAAGAGGTGGAGTCATCCCTACCAAAGAGATAGGAGGAAAATGCTACCTAAGAGCGTGCATCCACCACTATTATCGGGAATAAGTGAGGCCCATATGGCAATGAGGACGTTGCATATATAAGTGGGGGAGATTGTAGCACCCCAAAAATAAAACTACATCCAGCAATCACAAAGTGTGGTATTGGGTCATAAGTAGTGGGAGCTACTGCTAAACAACTCAGGTTTAAGCATTTTGGGATGTGGATAAGGGCTCCAGTTGGGCCCAAGCTCAATAAGTTATCTGGGCTAGTATTCCCTGTTATAAAATATGAAGCGGAAGCAAAAACATGGAAAAAGAATAAGAACAAAGAAAGAACGCGGGATTTTAACGTGGAACCCTACTCCGTGAGGAGCGGGATGAAACCACGGGAGAAGCCCTCAAAGGGGCATATGCTTCATTGCTTTTTCTCTATTGAGTTTCTCAATGAGTACAGGAGGTCTGGGGCTCCTTATATAGCCTTCCCAGAGCCTCCAAGTCCCACCACTGGTCCATGTGGGACTAAACACTGGATGGGGGTAAATGGATCTTCTCCAGGATCCATTTACCCTCTCTACAACTCATGGGCGCATAACCAAATACTCTAACACTCCCCCTCAAGCTGGAGCATGCAATGCTCAGCTTGGACAAACAGAATGAAACTCAACTCACGCTACAGGACACTACGAACAATATCAACCCAACGCGCACATTGCTGCAGTCGAGGACGTTGCTTCTCATGCCATGCAGGTGAGGAGGACGAACGGGCTGGAGTGTGAGTCTTCTGAATCTCCTCGTCGGAGAGCATGTGCTCTGAACTGCGCCTGTCAGAGTCACTGCAACCGGAAAATGAGTCTCCTCGTCGGAGTACTCTGGCCCGCCACAACTTGTGGACAACTGCTCCATCTCTGAAAGGGCCGAACTGAAAAGGCCGTGGCTGTGCAATCCTCGTCGGAGTCCACAGTCGCTGGAGAATGGAGTCTGAAAAAGTCTCCTCGTCGGAGAACCGGGTCTCTCCCATCTAGCTCAGAGAATGGTGCACTGCTCTGGTGTACCTATGATACCACATGAAAACCCTTGCCAACATGGCATAGGGAATGGTCCTCTGGTCTGGAGTCCCTATGGCTCACATGAAAACTCTGGCCTGACAACTAGAAGAATGATGGGGACCTCGAAACAAACGATGGCAACTTATGCTCATCTGACAATGACCGCACACTCGTGCGTGTCTGAAACTGGACTCGGAAGACAATCGTCGAGTCTGAAACCGCTGAATCTGTAGAGTCTGAAAATCTGAACTAGTCGGAAATCTGAATCTGCATCTGGAACACAAGACCTGTGACTCTACATATACTCCCCCTTTCTCCCATACTTGTCGGAAAATGAACATCGACAAAGTTGGGAGAAGACAAGATGAATAGGGGTAAAATAACATGAACATGAATCTTGCGGCTTTTCATTTTTTTTAATAAGCCGTTACCTTTTTTTTGTAAGCCGTTACCTTTTTTTTCGGCTTTTACATCACACTGTTTTTTTTAAATGCATACAGCTTTTCTTTGTATGCGACCTTTTTTTTCTCTTTTTTTCTTTTTTTTTTGAAAAATGCGTATGGCTTTTTTTTCGAGTACGCGCCTCTTTTTTTCTTTTTCTTTTTTGAAAATTGTAACTTCTTTTTTTTTTTTAAATACACAGCCAAATAGGGTTCAAAATCTCAACCACCCCCTCTTTTTTTTTCATAACTCACGGCACAACTTTTCTTTCTCCCCCTTCCTCCTTTTTTTTAACTGCCTTATCTCTCTTTTTTTTAGCCTGCTCCCACTTTTCTTTTATGCTCCACAAAAATTTCCCTACAACAGCACCTCTAACCTTTTTTTTTTAAAAAAACATAAGCCACTACCTTAGGGTTCCCAACGCTTCCTTTTTTTTTACGCCCGCCGCCTCTTATTTAGGGTTCCCGTGAGGGAACCCACGCATGCCACACGATGCGCCTTGGAATACGACGCTGCCGCCAGAGGGTTCCTTGGACGAGAGGAAGGAGCAAGGCCGCGTGCGATGCACGCCTGGAGGAGCCGCCGACTTGCATGGAGATGCACGGGACTATGGGGCGGCGCCGCCTTGAGAAGCAGCTGGTGAACTGGGAAACAGCGGGGAAAGGGCATCGCGAGCGAGGAGGAGCCCTTCTGCGCCGCCGGTTGAGGTGCGATGAGGAGACCTGCAAGGTGCGAGCCCCCTCCTTGCGAGGGCGATCTGGTTTGGAGGGCTGGAGAATCGCGCATGTTGAAGAGGATGCGCGGGAGCCCCGCCTGGGGGCTTGCTGGAGATGCACCTCTGCCTGGAGGATCGGGGGTCGAGGCAGGGGCCTGGGTTCCGCCTGGTGACTTAAGGGCGGAGGAGCGCGTGACTGGGGGGGCGCTGGGAGATGCTTCACGGGAAGATGAGCCGGCTGGGAGGGCCGCCAGGGGGTTGCGGCATCACCGCCTGAGGAGTTGGAGGCGTTGCGGATACGCGCCTGGGCGTTGCGGATACGCACATGGACTTGGAGGCTTGATTAGGGTTTCCCAAGAAGCCCTTGTTGTTGCTTGCAGAGACGATCATCGTCTGTGTGTTTCCAACGTGACTTGGATACACCTGGAGCGCATCGAGGATCCGCCTTGAGCACAGATGCAGTGCGCAAAGGTGCGCACAATGCGCGAGGATACGTCTGGAGCGCGCATAGAGGAGTCGTGAGGGTTTGAGGAAGCCGTCGTGCCCTGGTTGGGATGCGAGAACTGAAGGCCTGAAGGAGCATGACCAGCCAAACATAGGGTTTCACAAAACCCTAGAATTTCACGGACAACATCCGGAATTTAAAAATAATCTTCAAAGATCGAACATCTTAATACTCAATCTCGAATCATAAAACAAAGAAAAACAATTCCTCGAGAATCGACCCGCTCTGATACCATGTTATAAAATATGAAGCGGAAGCAAAAACATGGAAAAAGAATAAGAACAAAGAAAGAACGCGGGATTTTAACGTGGAACCCTACTCCGTGAGGAGCAGGATGAAACCACGGGAGAAGCCCTCAAAGGGGCATATGCTTCATTGCTTTTTCTCTATTGAGTTTCTCAATGAGTACAGGAGGTCTGGGGCTCCTTATATAGCCTTCCCAGAGCCTCCAAGTCCCACCACTGGTCCATGTGGGACTAAACACTGGATGGGGATAAATGGATCTTCTCCAGGATCCATTTACCCTCTCTACAACTCATGGGCGCATAACCAAATACTCTAACATTCCCGATAGCAGACTGGGTCTAGAACCCATGATGTTACAACAAGTACATAGTGGGGCATAAATGAACCTCTTCCTGTCTTGTCACTGGAGAATGACGACTACTACATGCATGAATCTACTTGGAGCGACATACTTGATGACATTGAATTGTCCTTGTCATCGGATAATGCTCACCATATGCAAGAACTATGATTCTACTTGGAGCGACATACTTTATGACATTAAATTGTCCTCTATCCCTACACATATATCGAGATGTCCTAGAATCAACAAGTCAATTAGTGCTAGTAGTAGACCCACAAGCAAAATAAGCATTGTATTATACCTACGAAGGTGGCTGAAACTGCGGTGTTTGTAGCAGGAGTTTAAGTAGGCTATCCGAGACCAATACTTAATCTCGTGTACAAGGAAACCATCCATCTCTAGACAAGGCGAAGCCATATGATGATTATGCTTCATATAGCATTCACATCCAATCTCTAACAGAAGGAGCGATACCGAGAGCTTACATGGACATAGACCTGGCCAAAATGCCGGTCGGATCGGCCCATGGGCTGGGTCGAATGGACCGAGGTTCTAAAACCCTTGTCCAAAGCTCGCCATGGGCCGACCCATGGCCCATTTTATTTTATTTTTCATTGATTTTCATGTTATTTAAGTATAAATGATTTTATTACCACCATTTATACTTTATATAACTAATATAAGTTATTTGCATGTTACTTGACATGTAAACTATTACATTTTATGTGAAACTAACATCAAATATGAAAAACTTGAACTTTATCATATTAATAAATGTCATATCTAGCTTCTACAAGTATATTTTTTGTTTTTGGTGGGCCGGGCCGGCCCATACCGCAACTCTCCTAGCCCAAGCCTGTCCCATGAGCGGTCTGAGTGGGCAGGCCCCCGGTCCATTGGGCAGGCCTGCATGGACGTCACCATGAAAGGTACACACGTCTGTCCGCCATTGCCGGGGCTAGATATGCTACGGTGCGGGAGGTCTGGTTGGCGGGAGCTTGGTGCCCGACCTTCACTTCCACTCTGTCAGATCAGAGATGTGAGGAGGCCGTGACCCTTTTGACGGAGCTGGCGGATATGGATGGCCTTGATGGTAACAGAGACCACTTTGCTTGGAAGGAAGGGACTTTCTCGGTGAAGAAGGCGTATCGTTGCTTTGTTTAGGAGTGTGTCTTGGATTGTAGGATTATTTGAGCTAGCAGGGTTTCGGTGCGGATAAAGATGTTCATGTGGCTGGTGAGATGCAGTCGGTTGCTTTCGAAGGCGCGCAGGGCGATGCTTCTGGGTTCTGGGGAGACGTGCAACAAATGCGGCCTGGAGAAGGAGGATTCATATCATCTTTTCTTTGGATGCTTTGCGTCAGCTACTGTATGGGAGCGGGCGGCGATGCCTTGGCTTCATTTCGCGGACAGTTCACCATTTTGGAGATCAGTTAGGGTGGCTTGTGGTAGCTCGCAGGAGGACGCGGCGGGTCCTTTTGCCTTGTTGTGGGCTATTCGGTGTGCCAGAATTGTGAATATATTTTGTGGGCGTCCTTTTCGGCGTGAGAAGGTGTTGGGATATTACAAGCCGTTAGTGTTGTTGTGGAGTGGCATGTAAGTTTGGAGGGTGTGGTGAGGTCTGATTGGTATGTCCCTGTATTTTATCTTTAATTTAATAAAATTTGAGGTGGGTTCCTAGCTTGGGACTGCACCCTTGTTCTCCTAAAAAAAACACCATGCCATCTCACAACAAAGGAACCTCGTCAGCCTTGTGTAAGAGGAACGACAGAGGTACTATCAACACTCTGGGTAATGGGCAGTTGGGCACCATAATCCGACTGAGATGACCATATCCTGCTTCAAGTGGTGGGATCGTAACAGTGGTGACTGTTGGGCTCCAGAATCATAGATAAGATAATTCCAATAAAAAATACTTCAACAATGGTCATCTCTTTGTATGCTCTCCACGACTTATTTATGCATGTTAGGTAATAGCTATGCATTTCTCAAACATATCATTCAACCTACTAAAGCATGTCTGATGAATATTATAGTACAACTCATATTCCTCTTGTTATTTTTAACGAAGAAAAGGGGTGTGACGTCGCCAAAAAATCTTATATATATATATTCACAAGCTCAAAATAGTTACAAGGATCAAAACTCCCGGAGGTTTTTGGCACGCTCTAAAACATTCTCCAGATACAATGCTCCCAGGAATATAATTCCATTCACGCTAGTCACAATGATCAGAGGAAATCTGTGACCCAAATCTTACTGGAATCGTTGGCCCCTCCCAGCCCATCAATTGATGCAGCGTGATCCCAAATTATAGGGCTGCATTTATTTAATTAGTTAATCGTCAATTTTATTTACGTTTTTAGGTTGTCGAAATTGTCTAATTAAATAATTGAGGTCGCCTGTGATCTCAACGTTTATTTCGTAGATTTTAATTTGAATTTGGGTCAATTAATTAGTAGAGTCAGTTTAGGCAAGTTGGTTGTCAATTTAAATTAGTTTACTATTTTTGTAAACCCATCTCTCCTATAAAAAGAGAGGGTAGCCCATTGTTTTTAGGCAGTCAGTTATGAATTAAATATTGAGATCTTTATCTCTATGCCCTCTCCTTCTCTCTCTCCCTCCACGCGATCTCCGCGGTCTTCTCCTTCAACCCCTCGCATTCCCGGCGAGTTATCTTCTCCAAACCCCTCGTTCCGACGAGTTTTTCGTCCTCTAAACCCCTCCAATTTCTCTTCTCAACCCTTCTATTTCTTCCACCAAATTTCCACCATAAAAAAATATTATTTTCGTCGACGCCGAAGTTCTATTTCCATCAATTTGGTATCAGAGCATGGCTTTCAGATCGTCCCCACGATCTGACGATCCGTCCCGATACTCGCGCCGACATACATCAAGGGACCATCGCTCGTCCGACAGAAAACGACGAGCCAACGACTACGACAAGGAGACTGAGCACATGGTACGTGATTTGCAGAACAACTTCCGATCCATGTCATCAATGTTTCGGGACTTCATGGCCAACCTTGAGGCCTACCGCGACGCCCAATCAAAGCCGCCAGAAGCCGTTACCGCGAAGTTTGACGAAGAAAACATCGCGAAAGAAGACCAAACGGTTGCTGTCCAGATCATTTTAGAAGAAAAAATCGACGAAAAGGCTGCTGTCCAGGAGGTTTCAGACCTACCGTCGCCGCCGAAATCAACCCCGGTGAGCCCCATCCTTCCAACGACTCCTTCGCAGGGCTCCCCAGGCCATTCCTCAACCCCGGCGGCCCCGATCCAGAGCCCAGCCCCGCTGGTGACCCCTCCCGCAGCGCCATACGCCCTCCCGAGCGTGATTCTACCCACCCCCGCCGCCTCCAAACCCCTCCTCCCTCTCGCCAGCCACCCCCGCGACCCCCGTTGTCACCACCTCTCCTCCCCCTCCGACCTCCCGCGCCCCCGCCCCTTTCCCCCAGACCCAACTCGTCCAGCGCCCTATCCAGCCACCATCGTTCCCAGGCCGGGCCGCCCGGCAACCCGCGCCTCTCGCGCACAGGCCCCGCAACCCCACCGCCCGCGACGCCGCCACGGTACCGAGCCTTGCAACCAACGCTCCCGCCACTCCCGGTGCCGCCGCCTCTCGTGGGGAATGGAAGGAGCCCTATCGAGATTTGAGGGAACCGAACCCCTGAGATTAAGGGATTGGACAATCAATTGGGAAAATTGCAAACCCAAAATCCCTAAGTGCTATATTTACAAAGGGGGCCACAGCAATATGAAAGAAAAAAAAAATGAAAGGGTGCGAAAGTTGCACCCATATCCCTGGTGGCGAAAATATTTAAAGAAAAGGGCTGCAAACCAGAATTATGGGGATCCTCCTTATCCAAATAGGATTAGGACCTTGGGTTTTCCCTATTTAAGGACCTCATGGCTTCATTCCTTAGCCACATCTCCTCTTCTCCTCTCCTTGTGCCATTGCTTCACTATGGATTCTATAAGGGCCATATTCTCCATGCCGCATCAATTATTTGAACATCACGGGAAGGATACGACAATCAAAACGACGCCGCCGTTCGCACCGCACATGTTCTTCAACCACGACGGTCGCGCCATTCCTGCCCACGTATGGACTCCGCCGTTCGCCCCACATCAGTTCTTCCAGAAGACGGCGGAACCTGCAGATTCGATCCCCAAGCCTACATCGAGCAATTCGTCGGGAGACGAATTTTTTAAAGCGGCGGAGAGTTGATGCAGCGTGACCCCAAATTATAGGGCTGCATTTATTTAATTAGTTAATCGTCAATTTTATTTACGTTTTTAGGTTGTCGAAATTGTCTAATTAAATAATTGAGGTCGCCTGTGATCTCAACGTTTATTTCGTAGATTTTAATTTGAATTTGGGTCAATTAATTAGTAGAGTCAGTTTAGGCAAGTTGGTTGTCAATTTAAATTAGTTTACTATTTTTGTAAATCCATCTCTCCTATAAAAAGAGAGGGTAGTCCATTGTTTTTAGGCAGTCAGTTATGAATTAAATATTGAGATCTTTATCTCTATCCCCTCTCCTTCTCTCTCTCCCTCCACGCGATCTCCGCGGTCTTCTCCTTCAACCCCTCGCATTCCCGGCGAGTTATCTTCTCCAAACCCCTCGTTCCGATGAGTTTTTCGTCCTCTAAACCCCTCCAATTTCTCTTCTCAACCCTTCTATTTCTTCCACCAAATTTCCACCATAAAAAAATATTATTTTCGTCGACGCCGAAATTCTATTTCCATCATCAATAGACCCTCGAATGTTATCCCAATCAAAGGTAGCCACCGCATCAATGCATGCCGCATATTAAACCTCCCTTCTCAAAACAGGGCATCCAAAGAAGAGAGAGACGCTCTGTATCCTCGCCTACTGCCGTACAACATTCTCAGAGGATCGCACAGTGCATGAAAAAAAACCTCTTGTTTCTTGCATAAGAATAAGCAATGACAATAAATTCCCATGTTGCTTTGGCTGATCTTATAGGTTATGTCAATCATGCGTGGCCCTATAAGCCACTATAAATTCCCTTGTTGCTTTTACTAAGCTTTTTTCATTTTCCATGATGCACTGGTTCCCGTCTTATCATTTGGCCCCGCCGCTCCAATTTCTTCAAAATACATTCCTTGTCACGAGCCTCCATTAAACTTATGAACTGCATAGACGTCATAATTGATCTCGTCCGTCTTAATAATCATGCAGGGGTCTTCATTTAGTCATGATTGAGAGCGTTCATGTCCTTTGATATCTGCCATTTCTAAAGGATTGCCGCTACAAAAAATAGGAACACAAATCCGAAAACAAGGTCTGTTCAGATATTAAGGGGATTTGTGGATATAGACAAAGCTCCACAACATCCGCACATCATCCTGAGATGATCCGGGGGAACTTATAGGTGATTTTCAGCAAAATTGAGGGATGGACCAAGCTTAAAAAAAGAGGGCCTTTGGGTGGCGCCCTGGTGGTGGGGACAGCAACGATGCCCCAGGAAGCTGCTTGTTGGGCAATAGGCAATGCCGGGGGCATGCTTAGGTGGCACATGTCTGGAGGGTGGCCAACAACGAGGGTGGTTGCCCGGGGCCATATATGCAGTTTGCGGATGGGAACGTGGGTCTAGGATTTCAAAACTTGTCCAGATTTATTACACACAGTTGTCTCTAATAACCCAGGATTGGTGCTCTAATAACCCAGTTGTCTCTTACTAGAGAAGACCAAAGGGTATATTACACACAGAATCTTGACTCAAAATAGTTACATAAGGAATCAAAACATAAAAGGAACATAAAAGAAAGTTAAAAACAATTGAACTTTCAACAGACGGTCCATGCCCACTTGATACTTCATTTCCTCTCCATGAGATCCTTACCTAAAAGCCATGTAGAAGTTCGACCTTTTTTCTACTGTTGCCCCAAGACATTCATAGGTGGTAACTTTAAAATCAAGTTGGTGGTTCATTCTTCAGCACACTGACAGATGACAGATCATATGTCAAAACATTATAAGTAGTAGATTTATGCTTGAACATGATAAAACATCTATATCTTAACAGATAACATTTTTAACGTCATGAGTACCAACCAACCTTTGGTTCCCCCAAACACACCCACACACACAGAGATGACTTAATGCATCACCGCCTTCATGAATTCAACCTTTGTTCAGAATCTTAGACTTTGTAAGAAGGAATAATATTCTAAAAGGTATTAACATTATTTAGTTCTCATTATTCTCTAACCTTTCCCTAGTGTCTCATACATTTGCAAACTTATGGTAAAACATATTGTTGTATTAAAATTGTATCTTGGTTTTAATTGGAAAACCTATTAATTACAATTGACATTATTTGGTTTCAATTGGGAAACCAAATGTTTTGGAGGGAAAGTTGGGAATTCTCAAATTTGAAATATAGAAGTTTGGGTGGAAGTTTAGTACCACATCGTGGAGAACTAAACTTTTGGTGGACTTATATATGAGTTCACACCCCAAGCTCTTGTAGCAATAGTAGAGAGGAGGAATGGAGGACCACACACGCGCGCGCGCGCTCCGCTCCGTCTCCGGCTCGGGCTCGGGAGAGTCAATTCGGATCTCGGATCTCGATACTTTTGCTGCGGTTTTCATTTGGTAAGTCGATTAAATTAATCACACGATTAATTTGGTAAGTCGACTTAAATGGGAATTCAACTCGCCATTATGGGCGCGATTTCGGGACGCGTTTTCGGAAACAAAGGTCACCGCGCGCTACGACACACGAGCCCCTCTTTTTATATCCCCCACCCGACGCCGTCTTTCTTCACTCGCAAGAAAAACCACTCGCGCCATCTCTCTCTCTCTCTCTGGTTCTTCCTCTCACGGACGAACGTCTTCCTCTTCTTCTCTCGGCTGCAGTTCTCTGAGGTACAATCGAGGACGATCCTGTTGGTGTGCGCCGACGAAGATCGTGAGCCGTCGTATCCTGGGAGCGGATCGCCAGTAACCTACGCACCGGTATTGTGGGGGCGATATCTTCTCTAAGGACAGTCCATTTCATGAACGCTTCGGTGAATTCTAAACTAATCTTTATTTCATTTTGGTTGTCGCAATATGTTTATTGCTTTACCCTTTCTAGATCATGCCCTGATTTATGTTTCTGTTCATTTAATCGGTTCCTATTTGCATATTATAATCGGATAATGATTGGGAAACATACGATTAATATATTCTTATTCGGTGTTGTTTCCCTGTTAATTCATTTGGATCCGTTGTTTTACTGTTTAATATATGCACTGGTAATCTTATTAACAACAATCTTAGAGAAGATATCGGGAACCAGTTTTAAAATGTCGGAAACAATGTTTAAATCGAGGATAGATATGACGGGTATGTCTGAAAATTCGGCGGACAGAATTTTAAGCATTGGCAACACCGCATGAAGATCTGGTTAACCACCATAGGGTTAATCTCGATGCTTGAAACCGACTGTCCTAAAGTGGAGATGGAAAACCCCTCACCCGATAGCCATAAGGCGCAATCTGCGTGGAAGGAACGCGATCGTATATGTCATGGTTGCATCTTGTTGGCTCTGTCCAACACGTTATTTGACGTATACTGTTCATCCACGCAGACTGCGAAGGGGCTATGGGAAGACTTGGATCGGAAGTATAACACTGAAGACCTCGGTATTGAAAAATACTCCGTAGCTAAGTTTTTGAAGTTTTCCATGTCTGAGGGAAAATCAGTTTCTGAACAGGCACATGAGTTTCTACTCCTGCTCCATGGTTTAGAGGATGCCGAAATGAAACTTCTAGAGAAGTTTCAGGTCATGTGCATCATAGAAAAAATTCCCCAAGTCGTGAGAAGACTTCGGTATGACCCTGAAACACAGAAAGGGGAAAATTTCTATGTATGACTTGATGGTGGCAATTGCCATAGAGGAGGAACACAGGAAACAAAAACCTGTGCTTCCTGTTGATATTCAGGCTAAGGTCAATTTCATGACCTCGAAGGGCAATGATAAAAAGGAAAAGGGTCCTAATAACAATAAAATGAAACCAAAGGGCAAGATCCAGAAAAAGATAAAGAATAAACCTTCCTAGCACTGTAATCAGGTTGGGCATTGGAAGAAGGACTGTCCGTCCTTGAAGGCTCAACCCAAGGCCGCAGACGGGAGTCCGCAAGTGAATATGATCACTATGGGACTCGGGGCTAGCGAGGGGTATGTCTCTGTAAAACCTGAACTATACCATATCCATGATCCAAATGAGTGGCTTGTGGATACGGGAGCCAATGTAAATATCTGTTCTGACAGAACTTTGTTTTCTTCTTATCAGACCTGCAGTGGCGGGACTGTGAAGATGGGGAACGATTCTGCAGCTAGTTAGAAGAAAAGAGTCTTCGTTATTGTAATGAGAAAACCCTAGGCTCTCTTATATAGGGAGAGGCCGTAGGGGTAAATTACACGGATGTCTAAGTAGAATAGAGAAATAGAAACTGGGTACATCAACATATAATAATAATAGAAACTAACTATCTCTACACTCCCCCTCAAGGTGGAGCATAGATGTCGATCATGCTCAGCTTGGATGAACATCTCTGGAAAGGTCCTCTGAGCAATGGCTTGGTGAATATATCGGCAGTCTGATCCCCTGAGCTAACATGGGCCGTGGATATCAATCCTCTCTGGATTAGGTCCCTGGTGTAATGGCAGTCAACTTCAATATGCTTGGTCCTCTCATGGAAGGCTGGATTGTTGGCAATGAACAACGCTGCCTGATTGTCACACTGGAGCATCATCGGTAGAGGTACGGCCACATGTAGATCTTCTAGTACTGAGCGAACCCACATCATTTCCGTACTGACTTGAGCCATGGCCCTATACTCAGATTCAGCACTGGACCTGGCCACAACAGTTTGTTTCTTGCTTTTCCAAGAAACCAAGGAGCCACCAACAAACACTGCAAACCCTGAGGTTGATTTTCGGTCCTTAGGACAACCTGCGTAATCTGCATCTGCACATGCTGATACAGATAAGTCCGTGCCCTTTCTAAATAGCAGCCCTGAGCCTGGAGAAGTCTTTAGATACCTCAGTATCATGTGTATAGCATCCATGTGAACCTGTCTTGGCTGCTCCATAAACTGACTCACCCTGCTAACTGCAAACTGGATGTCTGGGCGAGTTATGGTGATGTAGAGGAGTTTTCCCACCATCTCTCTATATCTCCTCTTATCCACTTCATTAGTATCATCATCATATATCTTCATGCTGGGATCCATGGGGATGCTAGATGGTTTGCACCCATCCATACCAGTCTCAACCAGGAAGTCAGTAATGTACTTCCGTTGTGTCATCACCAAACCATGTGCATTCCTTGCAAATTCCAACCCGAGAAAATATCTTAGGGTTCCAAGATCCTTTGTAACAAACTGACTACCTAGGAATGCCTTTGCCCTTGCTATGCCCTGAGTATCATCTCCTGTAACAAGAATATCATCCACATAGACCATTATGACAACCGTACCTGCCGAGGACTTCTGGACAAATAACGAATGGTCAGCATTGGACCTCTTAAATCCCTGGTGCTCAATTATATTGGATAGTTTCTGGAACCACGCCCGTGGACTCTGTTTAAGTCCATATATTGCCTTGTGAAGTCTACATACCATATGCTTCTCCCCCTCAGCAGTAAACCCAGGTGGCTGCTGCATGTAGACTTCCTCCTGTAAGTCCCCGTACAGAAAGGCATTCTTGACGTCTAGCTGATAAATACTCCAGTCTCGAACCACTGCAACAGACAGAAGGATACGGAGAGTCGTGTGTCTCGCAACCGGAGAGAATGTATCCATGTAATCAACGCCATATGTCTGTGTAAATCCTCGGGCAACCAAGCGTGCTTTGTACCTATCCAATGTGCCATCCGCATGATACTTGGCTGTGAAGACCCATTTGCAGCTGACAACTGATGCATCAGGTGGTGCAGGAACCAAAGACCATGTGCCACGGGACTGCAGGGCCTCCATTTCTTCCTCCATAGCTCGTCTCCAGCATGCAGTTTTCAGGGCTTCCTGGTATGTCCGTGGTATGTCCACAGAAGACAAAGCTGTGGCAAACTGCTGGAAATCACCTGTGAGTCGGTGAAAGGAAACCTGGGAAGCAAGTGGATATGATACACACTGTCGTCTCGGTTTCCGAAGAGCAATCGGAACATTCAGATCACCATCTGTGTCCACCTGTAAGGAGTCATCCTGCATATGAACCGAATCTGACCCGTCATTAGTGATATTATCCGAACATACCTGAGGCTTAGTGATTGGCGGAGCTGTCGGCTGAGCAGGACCTGAGCGACGCGTATAGTGATGAGGAAATGGTGAGACGATTTGCCGTGGACTGGGTGGAGGTGGAGGTGGTGGTGGAGGTGGTGGTGGTGCTGGCATAGGAACGGACACAGGAGATGTGTTAGGTAAAGGACAAGTAGGTGGTGGTGGAACCAAAATATCATCAGCGGTGGTGGATGGTACCATTCTGTCTCCCGCTGGCGAGAAGTACATGACCGACTCGAAGAAAGTGGCATCCGCACTAACAAAGTACCTTTTGGTAGTAGGATCATAACACCGGTATCCCTTCTGTGTTCTGGAATACCCAACGAAGACACACTTGACTGCTCTTGGAGAGAGCTTGTCAAGTCCAGGAGAAAGACGATGGACAAAAGCCACAGCACCAAAAACACGAGGAGGTAGTGAGAATATCTCCTTGTCAGGAAAAATAAGCGAAATGGGGATCTTCTCTCCAAGGACAGAGGATGGCATTCTATTGACCAGATAGCATGCAGTGAGGACAGCATCCCCCCAGAAGGAAATAGGAGCACAACTCTGAATCAATAAGGTACGAGTGATATCCAAGAGATGACGATGCTTTCTTTCTGCCACCCCATTCTGTTGGGATGTATATGGGCAGGTGGTTTGATGAATAATACCCTTCGATGACAGAAACTGAGAAAGAACACGTGTACAAAATTCCAGGGCATTATCAGTTCGAACATATTTTACAGAAGACGAAAAAACATTCTGTATTTCATTAATCAAGTTTTGAATAACATCGCCTGCTTCAGACTTATTCTTCAGAAGAAAAACCCAAGAGACACGGGAAAAATCATCAACTACCACAAGATAGAACCTGTGCCCCTGATGATCGGGCACACGACTCGGACCCCATAGATCTATATGCAACAACTCAAAAGGGGAGCTACTGCTCCGACTCTGACGACCTGGGAAGCTCGACCTGTGATGCTTTCCCAACTGACATGTTTCACAACGAAACGACGAACTTGGAGAGATCTGGGGTAGAAGGTGGCGCATCTTCTGGAGCGGAAGGTGACCAAAACGAAGATGCCAAATGTATGGTGACACTGGTCCAGCAGAGTGAGTGGAGATGCCAGCATAGGAATCCCGGACCAGCCGATATAGACCGTTCTGCTCAGAGCCACAGCCAATCACCTTGCCCGTGAGTATGTCCTGAAAAATAAGAGAAGACGGGTCAAATATAGCGCGACAATTCAAGTCCTTTGTAATCTGACTAATAGATAATAAATTCAGGGAGAACTCAGGGGCATATAAAACATTCTGTAGCTGCATGGTGGAGGATAAGAAAACCTCCCCCTGACCAACAAGGGGTGAGTAGGAACCATCTGCTATCTGTACTGAGCGACCTGGAGGAATAGCCCTGTAGTCTTGTAGTCTTCCTCTATCTCGACACAGATGATGTGTAGCTCCGGAATCTATAACCCAGTCAGATATATCATGTGAAGATATGAAGGCTGAAGAGCTACCTGAGTAACTGGCTGCAGCGGATGAACTGGCTGAGGCTGTGGCAGCAATGTCTGACGAGCCACCAGATGAATCGCCAGAAGACTGTGGCATAATATCACGAAGACGAGCCACGAGTTCATCAAATCTATGATCTGCAGTAGACGGTAATGGAGACTGTGAGTGCTCCGCAACCCGTGCTGATGCTGGGAACCCATGCTTTGAGTAGCATGTCTCCTCCGAGTGTCCAGGTCTGTGACAATACGAGCATGTCTGACTAACTCGACCGCCTCTCCCATGAGAGCCACGGCCACGTCCACGACCACGCCAAGAAGGTGGTCCACCTCTCCCACGCGAGGCTGCCATCGCAGATGGGGGTGGAGTAGATGAGCTGGAGGAAACTGGGATACGACTGAGTCTCCTGTAGACATCCTCCACCGGAGGAATAACTGCATCTGCTAAGATCTGTGACCGTGCAGCATCGTACTCAGGATCGAGGGCAACAAGTAGAACACCCACCATGGTGGCGTTCCGGAACGTCTTCTGCTGCTCTGGAGTAGCAGTCAGAGGAATAGTACTGTAGAGCTTCTCGAACATCCCTCTTAGGGATGTGTATAGAGAATGAAGCGGTCTGCCGGCTTGCTTCATCGTAAAGATGTCATGCTGAAGCTGTAACATCTTTGTCTCATTCCGCACCTGCGAATACGTAGTAGCAAGAATGTCCCACATTGCCTTAGCAGTGGGCTGATGGAGAACATCATTTGCTATCTCCATCGTCAGCGTGCCGGACAACCATACTTTCGCATAAGCATCATCGGCCTCCCACGAGGCATAGATCCCTGTCTTCTCCGCAGGCTCATCTTCGGTAAGAATGTGTTTCTTACCGTTTGATTTCATGAGGCTCATGAACTGCATGGCCCATAACTCATAGTTAGACCCGTCCATCTTCACGATTGGCGCCGGACCCTTGAACGCGCCGATGGAGGGCGAATCGACTTTCGATTCCGACATACTGCTGCTCGAAGAAGACGAAGGGATAATAGACACTGCGATGAATGTCTACACAAACTTCATTGGATTTGAGTACGTGTGTAGACTTTTACGTACTCAAATCCATAAACCGAAGTGCTTCTGGAGTGCTGGAGATTCTGGAAGCCCTACAGCGACCGAGGACGGTGCCGCTGGAGGGACTAGGTGCCGCTGGAGTCCACGGGACTAGGGCCGCAGGAGCGGCTGCAGGTGCGGCTGGAGAGTGCCGCTGGAGCGCGGCAACGCTGGGGCGGCTGGAGGGCGGCGGGAACGCTGGGCTGCAGGGGCGCAGGATCGGCAAGGCGGCTGGGAGCCGCTCGGAGCAGCAGCGGCTTGGCGAGAGAAGGAGAGGTGAGGGGCGGCGGGTGGGGAAGGGTGGAGAGCCCTAGGGCGGCTTTGATACCATGTTAGAAGAAAAGAGTCTTCGTTATTGTAATGAGAAAACCCTAGGCTCTCTTATATAGGGAGAGGCCGTAGGGGTAAATTACACGGATGTCTAAGTAGAATAGAGAAATAGAAACTGGGTACATCAACATATAATAATAATAGAAACTAACTATCTCTACAGGTGCTAGGGTCGGGACAAGTCAACTTGAGGTTCTCCTCTGGACGTGTCTGGACGTTGCACAGGGTGCTGCATGTTCCTGACATCAAGAAGAATGTGTTATCTGGCTCTATCTTAGTTAGAAATGGTTTTGAGTTAAACTTTAAATGTAATAAAGTTGTCATTCTGAGACATGACATTTTTTATGGAGAAGGCTATTTGGCTGATTTTGATTTGTTATTTAGAATTAGATGTGATTCAGTAAACATTAATAAAATAAATGTTTTAAGTTATGGATGTTCTAGTTCTGTGTCTCATGTTGTAAATAATTTAGAATCTTGTGATCTGTGGCATGGTGTTTTGGGACATGTAAACCTAAATTCAATTAAAAGAATGATGAATTTAGAGTTAATCCCTAATCACACTATTGATAAAACTCAAAAATGTGAGATATGTATGCAAGCTAAGACACCTAGGAAGTCTTTTCAGTCTGTCTCTAGAGATAGTGAGATCTTGGATCTAGTGCACACGGATATCTGTGAGTTTAATGGTGTGTTGACCCGAGACAATAAGAAATACTTTATCACCTTTATAGATGATGGCAGTAGATACTGCTATGTATATCTAATGAAAACCAAGGATGAAGCCTTAGAGAAATTTCTTATCTTTAAGAATGAGGCTGAGAGCTGAGACACAAACAGGAAAAGTGCTTAAACGCCTTAGGTCAGATAGAGGAGATGAATATACCTCTAACTTATTTGATGAACAATGCAAATCTTTTGGCATAGTTCATGAAGTTACGACCCCATATTCACCACAATCAAATGGGATAGCAGAACGGAAAAATAGAACCTTAACTGACATGATCAATGCTCTCCTACAGAGTTCTGGACTTCCAACCTATATGTGGGGAGAAGCCTTGAATACGGCTTGCCATATTCTGAATAGGGTTCCTCCGAGACATATGGAAAAGTGTCCCTTTGAATTTTGGAGAAATAGGAAACCAAGTTTAAGATATCTCAAAGTGTGGGGCTGTCTCGCTAAGGTTTTAGTCCCAGAACACAAGAGAAAGAAACTTCGTCCTAAAACTGTTGATGCGGTCTTCTTAGGTTACTTGGAAAATAGCTATGCATATAGGTTCTTGGTAATTCGGTCCGAGATACCGGGCATAGATGTCAACACTATTGTTGAACTCCGTGATGCTACCTTCTTTGAGGATGTCTTTCCGTTGAAGACTGGGATTCCTCAGAATCTGACCATTGAGGGCGCCTCCACATCAGGATCTATTCCAGATCAAGTGGAAAGGATATCGAATGTGGGGGTTGAGACTCAACCGAAACCCAATGATCTTTCTGAAGAGATTGAGCCAAGGAGGAGTAAAAGACCTCGGATAGCCAAGGATCTGGGTAGCGACTTCGTTGTCTACCAAATCGAGGGTGATCCACCAAGTTACAAGGAAGCCATGTCTTCATCTGAAGCAAAACAATGGAAGGAAGCCATCAAATCTGAGATGGATTCCATTATGGCTAATGGAACTTGGGAGTTGGTTGATTTACCCAAAGGGTGCTCTACTATTGGGTGCAAGTGGGTGTTTAAGAGAAAGCTTAGACCTGCCGGATCAATTGAAAAATACAAAGCCAGATTAGTTGCCAAGGGCTTTAGGCAAAAGTAAGGTATCGATTATTTTGATACCTATTCCCCTGTGACTAGGATGACCACAATCCGGATGCTCATAGCATTGGCATCTGTATATGATCTCTCCATCCACCAGATGGATGTGAAGACCGCCTTCTTGCATGGCGATCTTGAGGAAGAGATCTATATGGATCAATCAGATGGGCTTGTGACTCCTGGGAATGAGGGAAAGGTTTGCAAGCTTGTCAAATCCCTTTACGGATTGAAACAAGCACCAAAGCAGTGGCATGAAAAATTTGACAAGACCATTTTGTCATTTGGCTTTAAGGTTCATGAATCCGATAAGTATGTCTATTCCAAGGTGAAAGGTGATGAGTGTATTGTCTTGTGCCTATATGTTGATGACATATTGTTGTTCGGATCACATATGAGGATTATTAATGAGACTAAGGCTTTCTTGAGTAGCAAGTTTGAGATGAAGGACATGGGTGTTGCTGATGTGATCTTGGGTCTTAAACTGACAAGGTCAGTTGATGGGATTGTAATTTCTCAATCTCACTATGTTGAGAAGGTACTTGAGAAATTTGAATATCAAGATTGCAAAGCTGTAAGCACTCCTTTTGATTCATCCAAAACACTATCTAAGAATAAAAGTGGAGTACCTGTAGCCCAGCTAAGGTATTCACAAGTGATAGGAAGTTTAATGTATCTTGCAAATTGCACGAGACCTGATATCTCATTCTCGGTTGCGAAGCTGAGTAGATACACTAGCTGTCCTGACCGTACTCACTGGGAGGCTCTGGATCGAGTACTGAAGTACTTGAAGGGAACTATTTCCCTTAGTTTGCATTATGGTAGACATCCTTCTGTACTAGAAGGATACAGTGATGCAAGCTGGATAGGGAAAATAGAGGAGTCTGGGAGTAATGGTGTTACAGGGTATGTATTTACCCTTGGAGGCGGTGCAGTCTCCTGGAGGTCTGTGAAGCAGAACATTCTAGCTCGATCCACTTTTGAGGCCGAGCTGTGTGCTTGGGCCACCACTGGAATTGAGGCTGAATGGTTAAGGGAACTTCTGTCTGAAATTCCCTTGATAGGTCAGCCTATTCCTGCGATCTCGGTACATTGTGATAATATGACCACAATTGCCAAGATCAAGAGTTCAAAGTTCAATCAGAAAACAAGGAGACACATACAAATCAGACTTAAGACGTTAAGGGATTTGGTGTCTCGAGGAGTGTTGGCTATGGATTTTGTTGGATCCAAAGACAACACGGCAGATCCGTTGACTAAGGGACTTGATAGATCTTTAGTCCTAAAGTCCAGGCTTGGGATGGGACTGAGACCCATTGGGAGTTTCTCTACAGTAGCAACCCAACCTATCTGAGTGGAGATCCCACAAAGTAGGTTCAATGTGGTAATAACAAGCTGTTTGGAGAACTGGCTGGCACTCTAATTTTAATGCGTAAGCATGAGTGTCTTATCCCTGTAAGCCTGAGTGCCATTTAAACTGCAAGTTTAGGAAGAGTGTAGGCTCTGAATGGGTTCAAGCCTTTGGGTAGGATGTTAGCAGTGCATCCTTGGAGAACGCCACTTATGTGAGTGTTACTGTGGGCCGCAGTTAAAGGAAGAGGGTCTTTACTGAACACACTCATGAAACAGGATAAGGGTGCATGGCCCTTAAGAGCACCAACCCTTAAGATTGTACCAAGAACAACGCTTTGTTGTTTCTACCGTATACTTTAACACCAAGGTCTGAAGTTCAAGACGTAGTTCACTTCGTTCCTGTTAAAGTGAAAGTAGTAAACTCAGGTAGAGGTTCAAACCGGAAGGTACCTTTACTGAAAGCAAAGTGTGGGCAGCCGAAAGAAGTCTATTAAATCCTTTTGAATCTCTTTTTTAAATTGGTGAATTCGTGGGGGATTGTTGTATTATAATTGTATCTTGGTTTTAATTGGAAAACCTATTAATTACAATTGACATTAATTTGGTTTCAATTGGGAAACCAAATGTTTTGGAGGGAAAGTTGGGAATTCCCAAATTTGAAATATGGAAGTTTGGGTGGAAGTTTAGTACCACATCGTAGAGAACTAAACTTTTGGTGGACTTATATATGAGTTCACACCCGAAGCTCTTGTAGCAATAGTAGAGAGGAGGAATGGAGGACCACACACGCGCGCGCGCTCCGTTCCGTCTCCGGTTCGGGCTCGGGAGAGTCAATTCGGATCTCGGATCTCGATACTTTTGCTGCGGTTTTCATTTGGTAAGTCGATTAAATTAATCACACGATTAATTTGGTAAGTCGATTTAAATGTGAATTCAACTCGCCATTATGGGCGCGATTTTGGGATCCGAAAGGCTGTGATTTCGGGACGCGTTTTCGGAAACCAAAGGTCACCGCGCGCTAGGGCACACTAGCCCCTCTTTTTATATCCCCCACCCGACGCCGTCTTTCTTCACTCGCAAGAAAAACCACTCGCGCCGTCTCTCTCTCTGGTTCTTCCTCTCACGGACGAACGCCTTCCTCTTCTTCTCTCGACTGCAGTTCTCTCAGGTACAATCGAGGACGATCCCGTTGGTGTGCGCCGACGAAGATCGTGAGCCGTCGTATCTTGGGAGCGGATCGCCAGTACCCTACGCACCGGTATTGTGGGGGCGATATCTTCTCTAAGGACAGTCCATTTCATGGACGCTTCGGTGAATTCTAAACTAATCTTTATTTCATTTTAGTTGTCGCAATATGTTTATTGCTTTACCCTTTATGGATCATGCCCTGATTTATGTTTCTGTTCATTTAATCGGTTTTTATTTGCATATTATAATCGGATAATGATTGGGAAACATACGATTAATATATTCTTATTCGGTGTTGTTTCCCTGTTAATTCATTTGGATCCGTTGTTTTACTGTTTAATATATATGCACTGGTAATCTTATTAACAACACATATTCCCTTATTTTTTCTCTCTGGGTTAGCATTGTAATACTGATCAGGTCTGTAGCAATGTTTGCAAATGCCGTGATATGCATGGGATGATGATTTTCATTCAGAAACTTGGCATGTTTATTTATTGTCTGTTTTTCATGCCGTAGTGCATGCTATTTGCCCCTCTTTCTTACGCTTCTTATGACCTCATTTAATTTAGGAGGCAATTTTTGACATGAAGCTTCCCAGAAGAAATTTGCTTGTACAGTTCACTTGCAAATCATGCGGAGAAAGAACTCAGCGGATGATAAATAGACTGGCTTATGAGCGGGGAACTGTTTTTGTTCAGGTACTTTCCCCCTTATTATTATTATTATTTGTGGCATTTGGTTCTTCAAAACTTAAGAAGCTTTTTTTTCCCTTCATGCAAATGTGAATTATTGATTTTTCTGAAAACAGTAATGTATGTAGAAGATCCTATATATTGGGTCCTAAATAAGGGATGATCCTTCTCTTATATGAGGGGATAGGTTCCTCATTCTAAACAAGTATTCTATTTTCCCCAACAAATATATTAGAGATGATCCAAAAGTGGTATATTTCCACTTCTATTGTTTCACGGTTTAATCTGGAATCTAGTAGCTGATATGTTCAGCAGCCTTATCACAAAACAAACATTTGATTGGTATGTCTCCAATTTGAGCATGGTGGATATATATTCTGCAGCATGGATATTGTTTTGTGCTATGAATTGCTTTGAGATCATATTTCTCATTACTTGTATTTTGAATGTAGTACGTGACACTTATTATTCTCTGTTTTAGATCCCCTAAATCTTTTTTCCCATAGGTGGGGATATGGAGTGTGCCTACCTCTCAAAAGACCGGGGTTCAAATCCCCCCTGTGGGGGTTGCGTTAGGTAGTCGACAACCGGCGTAAAAAGTAGTCGAATCTTTCAACATAAATTTGAGCAAGAATGCATGTAGCCGACCCTACTTGTAGTGGGAGAATGCTTTGTCATTTTTTTGGTGGGAACATGGAGTAGTGGTAGCTTTTAGGCGGGTAATAATCTCATTGCGTACACGGGTATACTGAACAACATTGGAGAAATGTGTATGGTCTGGTGGTATGTCCTGCTTGAGGGAGATGACGCTGAAGTTTCTACAGGTGAGTCGGTCGCTTCTGGACTTGTCAATGAGGTGGAGGGTGGGATTGGGTATTCAAAAGTAGGTCTACCCCATCATCTTTGCCTTCGGTGCTCATTGTTCCCTTTCCCAGTTCCCACACCCTCAACTTCAATGCCGCTCTCTGTTATTTATGTGCTTTTCTTCATCTTTGTTGCTAATTTTTCTCACCTGCAGGGAAAAAGGGTGTGGATGGAGAGTTTGGGTTCCCTTTTGGATATAGATTTGATATCAAAAGGTCATATATAGGTTCTTGTTTTTAGAGGTTAGCTACTGCTGGAAACTGTGATTAACTTTATATGATAGCTATTCAAATAAAGAATATGATGTGAGAACCTATAACTTTAGTTTGTGGAGCGTAAATGTTTGAGACGAGAAATTGTATTGGTTTGGGATATCTCATGAAACCAAAAAGTGCTCGTCCTTTTGTCCACAAAAAAGTGATCCTTTGCATCCTTACATGCCTCTCGAGAAATCCACATTGATAGTTATGAAATTCTTACAAGTATGTATGCATTCAGTGTGCAGGGTGCCTCGTCAATCATAAGCTTGTGGACAATCTCGGGCTCATAGTTGAGTATGATCTGCGAAATGACATGGAAAATGGACTACAATAGTACGATACCGAGCTGACATTTGTAGCACTGAAGTCTTAATACGTATGTACACACTTTCCATTCCTTTTTCTTGTGCCTTCCTTTTCGATTCAAACAGGGCAACATGACCCTTTTCTTCGATGTAGTCTTGAGGAATCCTGATCGCATATGTTGCGGTTCAAAAGCTTGCAGCTTGACCTGGACAACCTCGAGAATGAAGCTTGACATCTGGTTGAGTGGCATCGGAATCTAACCCATGTTAGTCAGGTCCACCCCTGAGCCAGCCCCAACTGGTGAGTATACGTTTGAACTTAAAAGGCAGTTGAAGCCATCCAATCACCAACAATTCTATTAGTAATGTTTTATCTTTATCTGTGTGCAACCGTATCAGGTTTTGATATTAAAAAAAGATGTGCATTTTCAAAATTTCATTGGATATGGATATCGATACGGGCGCGATCCACTTGGCACCTCTTGATTGCTTTATCTCTCTTTTTTTAGCCGGCTAGAACCAAGACGATTGTTCATCGAAAAGAAAGGGGAATATACAGGGGTCAGAATGAAAATCAAAGAAGAAAGTTCCCAACAACCAGAAGCAAAAACTTCAAAATCCCAAAACTAAGACTAGAACAGATGACAAAAACAATTAATGGAGATGGAATCAGGTTCCATAAAGAGCTAAGATGGCTAATTTGTTTCATCATTTTTTACCGGCCTAGGAAATATGGAAGAAAAGGAGTTTAGCGACCTGGTTCTACTTGATTAAGCCTCATGCTCGTCGGCTTTCTCCATCTTTTCTCGCCCATTTCTTGGTTCTCAATTGGACAAAAGCTCGAACTTGAGCGTAGCAGGTGCTACAAGGTGAAACTGTGACTGCGAGATCTTGTGAGGGAGAGCAAAGGAAGCAACCCTCCTTTGCGCCATGAAATCTCCCCCATCTCCATCTTTATCTTGCTCAATGATGATATTTTGGTGATATTCCAACTAGGAGTTTTGTCTTCGTGGGGAACATTTTGAGCACCGCCTTTAGTGGAGCAGTTTGGGTTGGATACAGATTGATACGATTATTTTCATATCCATATTCGCTTCATCTGTATTCCAATACGTATACAGATACTAACATAAATCATATCGTTTCCTATCCTTAAATAATCAAATAAGAATTCAGATTGAATACTTATCGAATATGAATTTGGATCTCTTAAAAAAAAGAATATGTTATGTACAGATGGATAAAAATGCTTAACCAGTCAATAGTATACCTGCAAAGGGAGGCACGTGAAAACAAAATGGTCTGGGCTCCTTGCTGTCTCTCGGAATGAAATCTATAGCGGCGCATGATCAGCTTGCTCGGATAAGGTGAGACTGAGATTTGGAATCTTTTGTCACAGTAAGATCTCATCCTTCTCAGACAGGATCTAATTTTAATTAATCTAGTAGACGCCAAATCTTTGTTGTGAACGAGGAACCTCATTATTTTATAAGCAAAACAAGGTGCATCTAGAGTAATTGGAATTATGTTAAAAAAAACCTCATTTTATCTACTTATATCAATATTCATCACATTAGATATGTACCGAAAAGGCCATTCTATATTCGAGCTATGGTTTTCAAAAGAAACTATATACAACTAAGAAAGGATCTTCTCCAATCCGCTCTGAGCTCTGATGTACAAATATAGTGGTCAATGGCCACAACCTCCACGAGGCCTATATTGTTACGATTGCTATGAAGTCGTCGAGGCAAAATTGTGTACTGATTGTCGGAGATCGAGGGTACATGTGGATTTGGGTAGGGGAATGAGAAGCATAGGTTGTTACTTATTTACGTGAGCCAAGAGGAAGCGACCCGAGGCTCCTCACCTTGATTTGTGAGCTTAAGCTCGTGATTGAGCTCCGGTGATGACTACCTGTCGAGCGAAGACAGAAGTGGGAACCACCTCATCCCTAGACACCCCCCAAGCTTGGATAATATCTGGTACAATAAAAGGATATATAATCACAAGGAATTCCTCTCTCGGATAAAATTTTTCATGTGGAAGTTGTTGTCAAAATGCCGTGCTACAAGCAGTCGGCTGAAGGAACTCTTCCCCGGGGAATCTGGAAACTTTGTTATGGCGTGCATAGTTCTACATCGGATTTAGTTGGAGCGTTGCATCTCGAAGCATTCACAATCAAAGCCAAATCACAACATAGCGATCAACAAGATGCGTGCTTCTCTAACCAATGCTAGGGAGCTTCACATTAGCCCCCCAAGGACCAATGCTCTTGTCAGGATGAATACATGCGGAGGCAATGCGGAACTCACAATCTTGGTGGATGCTTCCTTCCTGAACACCCTAGCATCAATCGCAACAATCTGCTACAACTCAAAAAGAGAGCCTATTGTCGTCAAACGTGCCACATGAGGTCACTTCGGTCTTTGAGGTAGAGGCACTTGTTGCCCCCTTCACGGATTGTCTGCTGCACAGCAGACTCTGCTGCAGTGTCCAAACCGTTCGATCAAGATCGAGTGGTTCGAATGAATTCGCACAGTCGGGCCCACAAAAAGGTGCAAATTCATGCGTACCGCTCGATCTTGATCGAGCGGCTCCGGACACTACAGCAGAGTCTGCTGTCCAGCAGACGATCCACGCTCTCACGGAGCACTCATCGATCATCTGCTTATATAACAAGAATGCAGTAGAGATGTTGAATAGTCAACAATGCTCTCCATGGAGAATGAAAAGGTTCTTTCAACGCATCTCGTAAGACTTAGAGATTGTTCCCGTTCACAAAGATCCTGCATGTCAATAGAGATAGGGTTAGACATGCTCACAACCTGGCAAATCGATGTAACTCCATGCACGGGAATGTTCTGTACAAAACATTCCGTTAATTGTGTACTCAATAGTCCGTGATCAACAAGACATAGAACACGGGATGAAAATGATCGGATACAGATACAAATATATGTATAATCATATCTTTATCCATTTTAAAATACAGATACGAATATTGACGAATGTGAAAATGTATTACCATATCTTTAAAAACAAAAACGAATTGGATACAAATAATGACATAAATATTTAATTGATTAACTAAAATATACATGTTTAGGTTTGTTTACACAAAAAATAGATATAACATATATAATAATTTCAAAACAATTATATCAACAACAATGAACGCAATCTTAAAATATTGTCATGCACAGTTATAAATAAATCTATTATTAATAGAAGTATAAAAAAACAGTGTTTTTGACCTAACTTTTGAACGTTGTTGGAATAATTACAAAGACCCTCTCGGAGCTATTTAATATTTCTCATCGACCCCTGCCCGTTGAGCTTCACGTGAATCGCTCACGTACTTTGGGCAAATAGCAAGCGCCTCCCTGTCCGTTCCTCCTAGTTGCTTATATGCCCAAGTTCATAATTTGAAGTCATTTTAAAAAAAGTTCAATCATACCCTTGTAGTTGCTTTATAACTTGAACCTTATTTTGATGTATTTTTAATTTCCAAAAAATACTATGTTGTACTTACATTAATGGTTTATCCAATGCATATTAATTTCATTTTTTGTTTACTTACGATTTATTAAAATTAAATGAGTGAAATTCAGCCTAGTTTGCTCATTTTTGCTTGTTTAATTCATATTAATTCACAAACTTGTTTCGAAGTTCTAAAAAAATATGAATTTTGCTGATTTTGATGCTCTATAGCATGTTCAGAAAAAAAACCAAAGAAGAATATTACATTGTGCTCCTGAAATCGTTAATTTTATGATTTTGGTGTTTAATTCACAAAATATCCCTTTTATATCATTTTAAAATATGTTTACGCGCCTTACATCATGAGGTATCTGTGAAAAATGGAGTTGCAAAATTAGTATGCTTTTATATTTTTTATTAATTAAATACTCAAAATCAATATTTGTCAGAAACTTAATCATAATAAATGCAATGTACAAAAAGAATTTAAATACATTGCATGTAGCTGATAAAGTCATCAAAAAAACTAAAATCATTGCGCATTTTCTATTTTGTGCATTTTAAATATAAAATAATAAAAAAGTGTTTCCAGTATCACTTAGCATAGTCTTCTTAGGAAAAATACCCACTTGCAAAAATATACATTTTTGGTATTTTCTAGATATTTTGGATCTTAAATGATACACTAATTTCTTTTCCAATAATCAATTTTTTCAATTTTATTTCATTCAAGTTTAAAAAATATCCAAAATTGTTTTAGGATATATATATATATATCCCGGATTCAATAATTTTAGCCAATTTTGGTGTTATTTATAGATATCTCAGGTTTTTAATCAAGTGTGCATGCATATTTTGTTTTCATTTGCATTCAAAGTATAAAAACCCAAACACATCACATGTGAGAACATGATTTGGTTGCTATGTAGGGTGGATTCACTTTCATGCATGTGCTACACCAACATGTTTTTATCGAAGTATGAAAAGTGCTTCTCACTTATGCTCCTCCCTCTCATGGTTTGAATGCATGACGACGTTTTCCACATCTCCAACTTGAAAAATAAAGCACATGACTAGTCGAATGAGAGTAGCCATGCTGGTCTTCACGTCGATTCGAATTTCAATTGCCCAAGGAGTTAATCTAGATTATCGACTGCTCAGTGAAGTAATTGAGACAAAGAGACCTTTTGTGAAGGTCTGAGATCATGTTTATTTGGATAATAAGTACTGGAACAAGGGATCAATTCTACGTCTGACACGGTTCCCAATAGTACGGTTATTCCCTTCCACATCTCATTATTCCACCTTTATTCATATCTTTATTCCACTCTATCAACCCTTATTCCACCTTATTGTCATTATTCCTATCTTTTCAGTCGAACAAAGAATAGATCATTATTCTCCTTATGCTCTATACTTATTTCTCCTTATTCCCGAACCGAATGCCCTCTAAAAAGGCCACATGGGAGCCAAAAACGGTGATGCAAAATGGATACTTACATGTATTTGACCTTTAATATTAATCTTTTAAAGTTGTTATCACTTTCGTGATAAGTTGGACCCTTTTGAAGTTATCGTTTACCGAGATGGATCTCTACCTCTACAAGGTTGTATTGTTACACAGTTTTCCTCTTTCGTCTGGGTTGGAGTATATCTGTGAATAATAAACTGTGAGGAGGATTGGGAGGTTGGAAGGAGGGGTACCTCGAGGTATCCCAACCCAAATCTGCAACCAAACGAACCCTTAAAGCTTATCTAATAATGTACTAATAATCATCAGTTTGTTGCATTTTTCCACAGAATTGCACGATTCCAACTTATAGTGTAAAAGTCATGCACGTTTTAGCAAAAGATGGGCATTGAACATTATGAAAGATAGGTCAGGAGAATGAGAGCAGATCCTCTCCTCTAGAACAGAGGACTATTGTAAAACGATCGAATGTCAGCGGTTTGCACGATAAAAGCTCACAAAAACTTGAATTTCGTACGAACCACTTGATTAAGATCCAATAGTTAGGATGTCCGATCGTTTTACAACAGTCCTTTGCTTTACAACAGAGGATCAGCTTGCCACGAGAATATGAAATATCTCACTATCATGGGAGAGAAGTGATGCCCTTACACCTCAATATTTGACGGCCACTTTTATCTTAAAATAGGTTTTTTTTGACAAGCATTGGACAACTATAATGTAGTCGTGTGATTATAGATGCAAACAGATGGATATAGGTTTAGGTTTTACCATATTTTTATTTATTTTAAATATGAATACAGTATTGACGGATATTAACGTTATGTTATCATATGCATACAAAATGCTAACGTAAAAAAGATACTGATTGCATACAAGTATATTAGAAATATTTTATAAATTGACTTAAATATACATGAATTGGATGGAAAATACATGATATAAATACAATAAATATTCTTTTATTATAAAAAGTACACCAAATACAGTGAAAGAATATAGAATTATGTTATATATAGTTATAAGTAAATCTATAACAATATTTATATATGAAAACATATATACGGACATAGACATTTGCGAATATCAAAATTATATCCATATCCCTATTCATTTTAAAATGAATACGGATATGAATGTCAAAATATGCACACAACGAAGGATTCGATACATTCATATATGTTTGCATCCCTCTATGTGATATGTATATACAGGATTTTGATTATGATTTCAAACAAAGAATAGATCATTATTCTCTTTATTCCCCATCCTTATTCCTGCTTATTCCCGAACCGAACGGGCCCTTAATATTGTAAAAGTTGTCCGATTAACCTGATTACTTGGTCCAGTTAGTCGAGTCGGTGGGTAGACCGACTGACTATTGACTTATTGGTCAATAGTTGATTGGTCTTGCCGACTAGTTCGTCGATTTTTACTTGATGATATTATTTTTTTACTTTTTATTTTTTAAAAATTAAATTTAATTTAAGATAATTAATGTTCTTTCAACGGAACTTAATGTTCTCTTTTAAATCAGGTTCGATTATGTTTGTATCTTGTTTACATTTTAGGATACATCAAACATTAATTAATCAGGTTCAACTATATTTGCATCTTGTTTACGTTTTAGGATACATCAAATATTAATCAATGCTTATCGTCTATGTAGAAGCATCTGCCTCTCATTTTAGCGTAACCAAGTCCTTTATTGTAAAATTTTCATAAGGAAAAGTAATACTTAATTATACCCATTTCTTCAAAAGAAATTTCATGACTTTGTACCTTGATGCATGCATTGTTAGAATAACTGAAGGCTAATTAAATTAATGTAGGTTAACTGAAGGCTAATTAAATTACAGTACAAGTGATGTGGGTTAAAAAATAGGGTTTTTTACACTTATGTCCCTACGAGATTCTGCGATTATAATTATGCCTCAATTTCTGCTCATGTACTCTTAACAATTTATACTATTGCTCTTCTGTTGATGTAAAATAGGCGCATACTTGTAATAATAGAAAGCCAGTACTGGAAATTCTGTGAAAATACAGAGCACAAATGTTTTTTTTTGCAAAAAAGACAAGGACGTAACTGTAATTTTAGAATCTCTGAGGGGTACAAGTGTAAAAATCTATAAAAGCTAAATTCACCTTGGGCCGGGTCGGTGCCCGCTTTTTTTAGCAAATTGAGGACCCGAACCCGACCAAAGCCTGCTTGATCAGACTCAGGTTCGGACCGGGCTCAACCACACCCATTTTGATTCCATAAAGTTGTACTTTGATTTCAATTTGTTGTTATGGATATAATTCATTTATAACACATGAATATTGAATGTATTGTTATGATATAATATTACTATTCATGGATGAAGGAAATATTGAATGTATTGTGATTATAAATCCATGTTTCCTAATTTGATTCTAACATGATATTTTGAAATATGAAGGCTCAAGCCCAATCCATTTGTACTTCGGGTTCAGGCCCGGCCTAATCCAACCGATCGTAAAATTTTTTAAATACGAAGGTTCGAGCTATATAATATTATCTAATCAAATATCAAAATCGTCTATACTCTTTCCCTACCTTCCTTTCGTTTTTTTTTATTTCCTTCCCATACGCAATACACAGTCCACTTTAAAGGCATATCTTCGATCCTAGAACTTGTAAGCATAAAGAGGAGGAGAAAATCCACATTTGGACGAAATGCCAATTTTCCCGAATGGACTCCAATGCGAAAAAAGACAAAACGAAAAAGGAGGAGCCGCTCAACTGTGCCTGCCGGTTGCGTTCAACACGAAGCCCCACGCCTCCGCCGCTGCCCTGACTACGGTCCCAGCGGCCACGCCGATCGCGAGGGCTGTCGCAGCGCTGGGCTTCGAGTCGAGCTTCGATTCCATGACCGCCAGCCGCGTGTTGACGGCGTCGAGCCTCCTCAGCGCCTCGGCATCAGAGGCCGGCCTCCCCCGGCGATGGCTCTTGGCGGCGCGATAGGCGGCGTCCTGGAGCAGGCGGATGACCTTGAGGGAGGCTTCTCTGTAGTCCATCCCTTGCGACTCGTAGTGCGCCACCAGCTCCTCCGCGGATGGCGGCGGCAGTAGACGTCGGGAAGCCTCCGGAGGGGGTTGGGAGGCGGTGGCGCCGGGAAGTGTCGGTTGCTTCATGTTAAGGTTGGAGGCGAAGGGCAGGAAACCCTGATGGCAGAGAGAGAGAGGGGGGAACTGTTTGCTGCGCCCTCTTCTGCTCTCTCGTCGCGCAAAGTTTGCAGATAAGAACTGCAGAAGGGCATTTGGGTCATTTTGAAGATATTACGTTTGATAGTTGCAATAAAGGGCGTGATTTTATATGATGGTATATTTTGCCAACTAAAAATAATACAAGAAAATTCGATAAAAAAAGATCCAAGAGAAAGGATAGGTTAAATATATCGTACAACTGTACCATTAAACATCCAATAATTGTAGAATAAATATCTTTATATTTTTATATATAAATATAATAAAAAATGTACATAACTAACTTATATTAAGTTATCGAAAAATAATGAAAATAAATAAATATCAAAATTTAAATAGCATCCTCATGTGATAGTGTAGCGGAGAAGAAGGATCAAGATAGACACAACTCCTCATTCGAGCTCACATCGAGCTCGAGCTTCTTTGCTCAATCGAAGAATTGATCTCGGATATAGGATGCATTGGAGACTAGACTTCCATTTCATTTATACACCAAATCGAGTTTTCTAGTTGACGATGATGGCATCCATGTTATCAGCAGATCTGAGTGTCCAACCTACTTAGATAAACTTTTACCTATCTTAACTAAAATGATCATCACCCTGGTGATTTAGATGACTTTGATCGATTATACAGCCTCAAGATGATAGAGCGTATCAAACCAACGAAGATTGATCCAACCTGAATTTAACATTCAAAATCATGTCGGTCGCCCTGACCGTTGAGAGTGGTGGAGCTCCATCAGGGGACTACAACTTTCATCTCTCAATATCAAGCTCTTTTTGCAATTTCTTTTTGCACGAGAAAGAAATTTCCTTAAACATTCTTCTATTTTCATAAATTACCTAGATCTCTCTATCATGTTAGTTAATTTCTAAAAATTGTTAGACTCAATAAACTGTGCATTGATGTCCAAAAAATTATGGAGCTATGATATCTCATCTCGTAAGTACATCTTTTTTTTTCAAAAACTTTAAAATGATATGGTATGAGAAAGATAAAAGCACAACAAGTATTTTGCTCTTCAGTTATTATTGAGCAATAACTAATGATTTCTCATACCTAGAAAACTAGTGTTGCATTTTAATTTTTTATTAGATTTTTGTAGCACTGTTAGCTAACTTTAGAAGTAAGTTTAGTGATAGATGTTGACTTTATTTAGCACATTCATAGTTAATTCATCTTACTGCAGAAGAAAACACAAAAAAATGTTAAATATTCCTCATGATGTCTGGATAAAAGTTTCAAAAGTAGTTGTCTTTGTTGTGCTTGGATTTTATTTAGTTAAGTACTACCTTTGTAGGGATTAAATAAAATTCCTACAAATGTGGATTTTAGAGATTCCAATAGGTGGGTGAAGCTAGATAGAATGTGTGTCCCCTCTTACTTGACCAGACCTTGTATGGATTCAAGTCTGAGACGTTTTGTTTTGACTTTCTCTGATCATAACCCTCTATTGGTAGTAACCCCTACCTTTAGGTCATGAAAAATTTTGTTCTCGGTTGCATGTCTGTTAACTAGGGGTGGTATTCGATTGGTTTGGTTGGGTCAGGATTCTGTGATTTGTGTTGAATTTGATTTGGATTGAAAAAATGATACTCATCGTCCAACCGAATTAGATTGGGTTGAGACGTTTGGGTGATCTGTTTGGGTCAATAGGGTTGGGTGAAAATTAAATCACCCATGTGAGAAGTCTTGTTAGTTGAAGATCAAGTAGTGATGAGTCCATTGATGTATGAAAAAGATGCTAAAGTATACATTTATCAAGTTCGATAGAGATGAAGAAGGTTGGGGGAATCAAGGTCGACATGAATGAAGAAGGTTAGGATATGTTCAAGTTGATATGGAATTATTCAGTTAAGGCTAAGGGATTTTCAAGAATAATTTATATCACATGAAGTGGATTGTAATTGGACCATAGTTATGTTGTAATAAGGAATGTTCTTGGTTATTTATAATATGTATTGATCAAATTAAAGATGATAAAGAACACATAATAACGATTGAAATATTGTTTAGTGAGATAAGGTTGGTTAACGAGTTGATAACTTGGATTAGAGAATGCGAGTTGTATATTATAAATATGTTTATGAATTTCAAATTCTTGACATTATATATTAAATATATATCATCTGAGTTGGGTGGTACTAACCTTAGCTCGGTTAAAGAAATAGTTTAGGTTATTTGGATGGATTGGATGGAAGACATTAGATTTGACCTACCAACCAACACAATACCCATTAAAGAAATTTGGTTTGGGTCCAATCCGACCCAAAACTCAAATGACCCAAATCATTCTGATCCGTTTTCAATGGTTTGGTTGAGTTATATGAGTGAAACCATATAGTGCCCCCCCCCCCCCCCTACGGCTAACTATTATGAAGGAAATCGAGCTAAACAAGAAGAAGTCATACATATATTGTAACCGAAGGTGGGAGTTGATATCGAGGGAAAAAGCTCAAAGCGAGGTCGGCGTGGTCTTCTATTTGCAAAAGGCAAGTTCATCTCACCTCCCACCGTACGTCCAGTATGTTTGACTCCACACTAGACCTTGCAGCAACTCTTTGTTTCTTGCTACGAGGTAATTTTGTATCCTTGTCACCAAAAAATTCTAACCTTCATGGACTTGCATGAAAATTCTATTATTATTTCCCTAAATTTGAAAGTACATTGGTTTGTAATATCTCTCCCTAAATCCGAGTCATTATCGATGAAAATTGACCATGGCAATTGTTGTATTTGGGTCCAAATGAACTCATTGACTACCATTGAAACTGCTTAAGCCTTAGTAGTAATCATGCACTCTTATAACACACTCTCAAGCTTTGCGAGTATTAGATGTCGGACTTATATCTGGGTGTGTAAATATCAGAAGTCCGGACATTTGCAAATATTAACGAAAACGTGATATTTTGGAAAAGAAAATCATTCGTACTGAAAAATCTACTATCATTCTATGTTTTGGAATAAAATCGATCCCATCAATAAATCTTTGCATTTCTCTAATTTCATTGTGTCTTTAAATCAAATGGGGGCTTTACATGGAAAATAGCAATGGCAAAAAGAACTCTATGTTCATTCACTTACAAATCATCATGGGTAAGTTTAAAAACTTTATTGTTGTCTTTTAGGGATGAAAACGGTCAGATACAGATACAAATATAGGTATAATCATATCCTTATCCCTTTTAAAATACGAATACTGTTGGAGTATAAGTTGTATGCGCAGCAGGGTAAATGGATCCTGGAGAAGATCCATTTACTCCATCCAGTGTTTAGTCCCACATGGACCAGTGGTGGGACTTGGAGGCTCTGGAAAGGCTATATAAGGAGCCCCAGACCTCCTGTACTCATTGAGAAAGTGAATAGAAAAACACGCCCCTTAGAGGGCTTCTCCCGTGGTTTCATCCCGCTCCTCACGGAGTAGGGTTCCACGTTAAAATCCTGCGTTCTTATTTTGTTCTTTATCTTTTCCATGTTCGCTTCCGCATTCTTCATATTTTATAACATGGTATCAGAGCGGGTCGATTCTCGAGGATTTCATGTTCGTTAGTTTTTCGAGATTCGATTCTTGGAGTTCCAGCTCTTGAAGATTGATGTATTTGAAGATTTAGTTTTGTATCATTCAAACTCCTGTTAAAGATCAGGCTCTAGGGTTTCTGTTGAAACCCTAATTAGATTGCAGCGGTTCTGGATCAGGCGGCAAGATCGTGTAAGGATGGCCAGGCGATGGTGTAGCAAGGCACAACCCTCACACGTCCAGGAAGATGCTGCGACACACAAGCAGACCCGAGCGGGAGAAGCCCTCAATGGCATAGGATGAAATAGAGGTTGCCTGGAAGCGCTCGATCTGATATCTACGCCCGATCTGGAGAGTTGAATGCCGCCATAGCGCTTCTGGAGAGGAGACCCTGTCCATTCCAGGGAGGAGAGATGCACGACAGGGAGGCCATGGAGAGAGAGGCGTGCCAAGGGGCTTCTTCATCTACCGCCTGGGATCATCGCCCAATGGAGGGGCGCCTTCGGGACAGCTGATTGCTGATATTGCATGCATCCGAACAGAAACAGGACCTTGTGAGTGCCGCTACAGAATGCGGCACAAGAACATGACAAATATAGGGTTCAAGAGAATCCCCCAAAAAAATTCTCGAACAGAACATGAACTTGAACAAAATAATGATCTCCACAAACACATCCTTAATATCAACATCGAATCTCGAAATAAAAATAAAGAACTCGAAACCCTAACCCTAACCCACCCCACACGCCAGCCTCTCTCTCCCTCTCTCTTTCGATCAGCGCCGCCTCACGCACCGCCGCACGCGTACCTCGCGCCTCGCCTCCTCCTGATCGCGCGCTTCTCCCTCTCGTCGCGCGCCTGGAGCCCTCATCGCGCGCCTGGAGCCCTCATCGCGCTCCTGGAGCCCTCCTCGCCCGACGCCCTCATCGCGCGCCTGGAGCCCTCGCTCCTGATCGCGCGCGTGGCGTGCCTGCTGATCTCCTCATCGCCGATCTAGGCCGCTATCCATGTGCACGACATCTCTCCTGTAGCCTCCATCTCTCCTGGTGATCTCTCCTGTGCGCGACATCGACGCAATGCCTCCAGTCGCCTGGTAGCGCCACATCTCTCCTGGCGATCTCATCGTGCCTGGCGATCCCATCTGGCCTCTGTAGCGCCACATCTCTCCTGGTGATCTCATCTTGCGTGTAGTCCTGAAGTCATGTTCTGTAGCGAGCGTGAGAAGCCTCTCCCGTAGGATCTCGTATCTCCCCAAAAGTCCCTCCATCCTTCTTCCGTGTGCATCCCTCAGGCGTCATGCAAACATCAGGTTCCAAAGGGGATCCCCAGGGGGCGCTCCAGGCGGCCCAGGCTCCCATCCCTCGTGCGATCTGGCGGCACACCGAACGACGCGAACCTCCAGGTCGCCTCCTCCTAGCCCCAGGCGGCACCCCGACATCTCCGACAGCCCTGGCGCAGGCGGCGCACCCACGAGATGATACCGCGCCTCCCTCCTCCCTCTATCCTGTCACGCAGGCGCATCAACCCCACGCGTCCAGGCGCATCAACCCCACGCTGGCCAGGCGCGGCATCGCACGGCGGAAGGAGCGCAGGCGGCTCTGCACCCAGGCGCCGCACCTCCGGATGCTACCTCTCCTATCTCAGGCGCGCGCATCTCCCGATCCCCTGTAGCCCGATCACCTGGCGTTCCCCCACAATCCTTCAGCGCGCGATGGCGGCGCCCCCCCTCCAGATGCTCCATTGGGGGCGGCGGCTCATTACGAAAGGGGTTCGCTGGAGCCCTAAATGGGGGCGCATGGCAATTAAAAAAAATGGCGTGAGCTATTCAGGCCCAAATGTGGGCCGATTTTTTTTAAAAAATGTATCTCTGTCTTTTTGTTGGGTCTGTTGGGCCGTGTGTTATTAAAAAAAAGGGAAGAAAAGAAAAAGAGGTGCGTACATTTGAAAAGCCATACGTAAAAAAATGATGATGCAAAAGCCGTTAAAAAAAATGGAACGGCTTACAAAAAAATAGAAAGAAAAAAGAGAGAGAGAAAAGCTGAAAAAAAGTCAACGGCTTAAAAAAAATAATATACCGGCGGCTTAAAAAAATGATGATAAAAAGCCGCAAGTTTCATGTTTACCCCTATTGATGTTTTCTTCTCCCAAGTTTGTCGATGTTCATGATCCGACAAGTACAGGAGAAAGGAGAGTATATGTAGAGTTACAGGTCTGTTCATGATCCAGATTCCAGATTCAGATGTCATCTCCAGACCAGCCAGTTGATCAGACTCTACAGTTGTTCAGACTCGACGATCATTGTTTCCGAGTCTCCAGTTTCAGACACGCACGAGTGTGCGGTCATTGTCAGATGAGCATATGTTGCCATCATTGTCAGTGGTCCCCATCATTCTTGTTGTTGTTCGGCCAGAGTTTTCATGTGAGCCATAGGGACTCCAGAGCAGAGGACCATTCCCTTGAGGGCAAGGGTTTTCATGTGGTATCATAGGGACACCATAGCAGTGCACCATTCTCTGAGCCAGATGGGAGAGGCCCAGTTCTCCGACGAGGAGAATTTTCAGACTCCATTCTCCAGCGACCGTGGACTCCGACGAGGATTGCACAGCCACGACTCTTGTTCAGTTCGGCCCTTTTTGGAGATGGAGCAGTTGTCCACATGTTGTGGCGGGCCAGAGTACTCCAACGAGGAGACTCATTTCAGTTACAGTGACTCTGACATGCGCAGTTCAGAGCACATGCTCTCCGACCAGGAGATTTAGTTGACTCACACTCCAGCCCGTTCGTCCTCCTCACCTGCACGACATGAGAAGCAACGTCCTCGACTGCAGCAATGTGCGCGTTGGGTTGATATTGTTCGTAGTGTCTTGTAGCGTTGAGTTGAGTTTCTTTCTGTTTGTCCAAGCTGAGCATCGCATGCTCCAGCTTGAGGGGGAGTGTTGGAGTATAATGGATCCTGGAGAAGATCCATTTACCCCATCCAGTGTTTAGTCCCACATGGACCAGTGGTGGGACTTGGAGGCTCTGGAAAGGCTATATAAGGAGCCCCAGACCTCCAGTACTCATTGAGAAAGTGAATAGAAAAACACGCCCCTTAGAGGGCTTCTCCTGTGGTTTCATCCCGCTCCTCACGGAGTAGGGTTCCACGTTAAAATCCCGTGTTCTTATTTTGTTCTTTATCTTTTCCATGTTCGCTTCCGCATTCTTCATATTTTATAACAAATACGAATACGCATATTGACGGATGTGAAAATGTGTTATCATATCCTTAAAAACGAATACGAATCGGACACGAATAATAACCGAAATAATTTATAGATTAACTAAAATATAAATGCTTAGGATGCTTTATACACAAAATATATATTATATATAGTAATTTCATAATAATTATATCAATAATGGTGAATATAATCATAAAATGTTGTTACTCATAGTTATAAATAAATTTATCACTATACTTATGTACAAAAGTGAATATACGAATACGAATGCGAATATTAACTAATGTCAAAGTGATATCCATATCCGCGTCTATTTTAAAATGAATACGAATATCAAAATATGTATAAAACGAATATGATAGCAGATCGGATACGAATATATTCACATCCGTTTTCATCAGTGGCTTTGTTAAAATCCCTTTAATATTATTAGCAAGCATATGTTTACTCATTATAGAAAACCCCTAATACCATTAGCAAGCATTTTCTTACTTATTATAAAAAAAGCATCAATATGCTAATGATCTACTGATTTTGCTTGATGTTTGTGATTTTGGAGAGAGAAAATGTTGTCGAAATATTAGGTCTTCTTGATCCTCTTAGGCTTAGGTATCAAATTTAATGGTTTTTTTATACTTGTGACGGTCCAAGGTTTTGTAATTATAGTTATTCCCATACCTTTCTTGGGATAACACCACTGCTCCCCAATATTTTTACAAAATTCATATTACCACCTTTCTGTTTTATACTTGTGCCTCTATATTGCATTGACGAAAGAGCAGTATTGTTGCAAAAAAATGGGGCAATAATTGTAATTGCGAAATATCAAAGGAAAACAAGTGTAAAAACCCTTTTAATAAGTATGACTTCTTTGAAATTGATGGTGGCCAGGTTGTTAATCGAGTCGAACTGTAACGAACGAACTTATATTCGAGTTCGGATTGAGTTTGAAAGCTTGAGTTCAAGTTCAATTTAATATAAGTTTGGTAGCATAAGTTTGAGTTCGTTTCAACACGAACGTTCAAGTTCGGTTCAACAATAATTTGTTAATTGACAAAACATTTATAAAAATAGAAAAACACGTTCATGTTGATGTTTGGTTTCATTTATCCCAAAATATTTTACATGTATATGAATATATTTATAAAGTTTAATCGAGCTCAAATCTTTGTTGAGAAAACGTATGTTAAATTCATGTTTGACTCGTTAAGCTTATCGAACGAATATAGTAACATTTGAGGTTCATTCAGTTCCTTACGTAATCAACGAACACCTTTTAGAAATTGCATAATGTTGATTCAGGGATGAATATTAACCTTATATTGATAACTCATTTAAAAGGGAAGACCAATATTTCCTATAAAAATATGAATCGTGAAAGCATGGCCTATCGGTCCTTAAGATTTCGCTCAAGGTGTCACAAGAGCTACAACATGGATAACTGGCTTGTGGAAGTCAAGCATTCATAGCGACTTAGCTTCTTGATATGTCGATGCCGGCTCTTCCCATCATTGTGAAGCAAAACTCACCAGGTTGCTTCTTAAAGACAAAATCCTTAATCTTGATAACCTCAAATGTAGAGGTTATTCTGTTGCTACTGCTTTGAGAATTCGGTAAAATATTTAGTCGTTTGTTGCAATCCTGTAAAAAAAATGTTACTTCTGTTGTTGAGATTTGTCATCTCAATTTAATTGATATCCAATCCCATTTTGAGTACGTCATGGTTACTGTAGTGGAGCCTAACATCACGAGCTTATATTCCCAGACCATTATCGAGGAAAACTAGATCCGACAACTTATTAGATTAGGGATAAATGAACTTGTTGACAACCATCTAAAATGGTTAAGCCTAAGTTACCAAATAATAGTAATCTTCACTACTTATAATCCACTCTCACATTTTGTGAGATTTAGACGTGGGATTATGTTTGGAGTTATAATTATAGGGCATTGTATATTCTGCTCATTTGCACAAATCAACATATTCGTAAGCAGACATCAACCTCAAAAGGCACAGCTTTTGCAGGACCGGACTCCAAACATATTATTGCACATCAGTATGCTGTGCAGACAAACACATCAGTGATTCAGTATGTTGAGGCAGACACATGGACACAGGCACACATGCACGCGCACTAATAAATCTGCCATTTTGGAGAAATATTACCCCTGCGTATTTTGATGTATTCCCCAGCACTGTTCTTTTTGTTGCTGTTGGATGCAAGCGAATGAGAGTAACGACATGATTTCATTAATCCTAATGTATTCCAGAGAGGATACAACTGTTGGGATTGAGTCCTAAGCACAAGGATGGTAGAGAATGGAAAGCATTCACTAGATCTATATCTACATATAAAATCAATGGTACTACGTGGAATCATCGACGAACGAAAATCAGAGATGCGTAGAGATAACATCATATTGAGACAAGGGGTTGCAAGGAAATTAGCGAGCACCGATCACAACTCACCATCACCGTAGTCTGGGAACGTAACACACTTGTAGACTTTACATTTTGAGCAGAGTAGGTATCCAACCTGCGAGAGCAAGTATGATTCCACTAATGAGATCCAAACTTTGGTTAGCCTGTGTTTGTACGAATCAGAAATGAGATGAAAAGAGACAGAGATGCGGACTTACAGCTTTGCAAGATGGACATCGACGATATATGCGATTGGTCTCTGATGTTACATTGTTCTTTTTGCCTCGGCAGAAATCGCAGAGTACCCAGCCTCTTCCATTGCAGGGTTCACAGATCACCCCAGCATCCTGCGATGGAGAATTTTAAAAAGAACATGTAGATGACTCTGGACATTAAATTTCTCTTGGGATATTTACACCCATAACCCTGAGTAATTACGTAATTACCCCAGAAATCCTCTATAATAATGAATTACGCCCAGGACCCTGAATAATGCTTAACCTTTACATGACATAACCATGTGTCAAGTTCCGTCTTGACTGCCCGTTAACTTTGACGGGAAAAGTGATATGTTGACCATTTTGCCCTCTAAAACACATCAAATTAAAAACATGATGCTATTTTTTATATCAAACAAAATCATGCTCCCTCCTCTACGAAAGCTGGGGGATTCACAATGTATCAGGGCATTTTCCTCCGCAAACATTTCAACTAAAACATGTCAGCAAGTATTTGCCACAGTTAGAATGAAAACATCATGTTTTCCTCGTTAACTCCATCAGCCTATAGCAATGAACTCCAATGAAAATCTCCAACTCCAACGATCACATAATCCCGAGAGTTTGACAAACTGACGTAATCAAACGAGATATAGCGAAATGATATTGTGAGAACTTTGATTCTGCTAAAGAACTTAAATTAACAAGAATATAAGTTCTCAAAAAGGAAATCGGAAATAAAAAAACCTGATACACAATAATATCGGGTGTAGTGCTTTTAACGATCAGCGGGATTCATTTTGGTTAAACGGACATCAATGGAAATGAAAATGAAAGTAGAGGAAATTCTATTCCGTTTCACAAAGATTCACGGGTTTGTGACTCGACCGGAAGCTGACAGAAAGCAATTGTATGCGTTTTCCCAGGCAGCGGAGGATGTTGCTCGCAGGAGGCGGAACCGGGGCTTGCGCATGACAGAGGAGGCCGGAGTTCGCGAGTGGAAGGCGGAGGAAGTGGGGCCTCGCGCGAGATGAAGGCTCGCATGGGCGGAGAAGAAGGCGGCGGCTCGTGCAGGATCGCGCGGGGTGGAGGGGTCCGGGGAGCTCCACCCCCACCCCCCATCCCCCGTCGCCTCTGCAAACGCGCGCGCTCTGCCAGTCCTCGCCCCTCCCCACTGCAACCCCACCGCGGAGCAAGAAACACCCCCCCTCCCTACCACTGCCTTTGCAATCCACGACCCCACTGCAGTCGAAGCCTCTCTCGCCTCGTCAAAAGTCCGACCAGCAGCTTGGAAGCCTCCTCCTCTCCTCCTCGTGCAAGACACCTCCACCTGATTTTTTTTTACTTTTTGTTTATCCAGCCCTTAGATTGTAGATGGATTAGATTAACTCACTCATATAGTTAGGTTAACTCATTGAACTAACGGAAGGTTACGGGTGTAAAACGGAGCCATTATTCGAAGTCCTGGATGTAATTCATTATTATAGAGGATTTCCGAGGTAATTACAGTTACTAAGGGTTATGAGTGTAAATATCCCATTTCTCTTTTTAACTGATGGATAAATGCATCGACAAAGAAAGGAAAATATATCCTCTTTCAAGAGATAAGTTACTGGATATGTTAGTCGCGGCCAGTTGTCCCCCAGGTAGACTAAGCTTGAGAGTTAAGTTGAAGTACTATCTTGTACACACGACAAAAAAAACTTAAAATTGGTGATGGACTTGGCCAATCAAAACAACAAGAGACTTCAATGCTAATCTAACCTAATAGATACTACTTGTAAAAGTGAATGTATCCCGACTACTGCATCGCGTGAAGATGGTCTCTGTGAAAGTAACCGCGAGATGGTATCCAGTAAGTAAATGTCTGGACTGTGGTGTGAACCGCCGCATGTGCTAATCACCAGTGCTATCTGCTCTGCGGTCATCCCCCGCATGGAGATCTCAATAAGGTCTGTCGGTGAAAGTCCGTGATCCGGAAATCTCCTCAAGAGGTCAAGAAACCTCGGCCATGCCTCGTGCAGTGGCTCCTGGGGGTCAACTGAAAACTTGGTGATCAAAGACCGCATCAAATCTGCTCTACGCGGGGGGAAATATCTCTGTAGAAACTCTCGACGTAAGTCTCCCCATGTAGAGAATCTCCTCCCCAATCGTCGGTGCCATCTCATGGCTCTGTCCTGAACTAATATTTGTCAGTGTACTGCAAATAGTATAGTTTCATATTCCATGACGTTTAATACCAGATTTCAACAAGTCCAAACAAAGCATGTTTTGCTGTTGCGTTTGCTGTGCTATATTCTCTACCTCAGATTTCAACAGTTGATAAGTAAATGAAAAAACAAGCATATCTTGATTAATCAAATCCATTTCAGATCATTCTACAATCTGAAACTAAAAATATGATTATCTGTGTACTCTTGTGCCAGGGCGTATCATGCAAGATTCAATCTCACAATATAGGCATATGTGTATTCTCTTGTGCCAGGTCATTCTACAATCAGAAACTAAAAATATTAAACTCTCGCGGATCCTGCATTTGCAGTGATAAAATCAGATATAAAGCCGAATTAATAGGGTTTATCGGATTAGAAAAAATTATCAATTGTGTTTAAGATTAAATTAGGAAAAGCACGAGTAAGGGATGGGCAAACCGATAATGTTTTTCTTTGATTGCGGTGTATCACAAATACAACATCATATAGAAAGAATTGACAAGCTGTGAAGCTAAAGGTCATGATCGTTTACCGACCTCCTCGACGAGCTGTGGCTGTTCTTTCTGAAGAGAAGCACTGAACACAGGCAGCAGCGGCCTCCTGTCCACTGTCCTCCACTGCTTTTTGTGCAACCGCTGCGATGACTGCTGCTTCAAAGTCGACAAAGACAGTAAATTACAGCCATTGCTGAAATTGCAAGGAGCAGTACCCAGCATTTGCACAAGTGTTTCAGCAGAAGAGATGAAGAAGATGAGGCATCTTTCCCCCTTTGGATGATGATGTAATTGTTGCTATGGATGAAGCACTGCCAACCAGATCAAGCAGTTGGCAGAGGAGACCTATCTTAATCTAGTGGCTAAAATAAGGGCCAGCGGGGCCCTGTAATCAACAGCTGCTGAAGCTTTGCATGAATACCCTCCGTAGTTTCAAGTAAAGAATGAAATTATACATGCAACCCATTTCTATCTTCTCAATTTTCAATACAAAAATGGATTTCTTGCATCCATGAAAGTTTTACGTGAATGGTAGGCATGGAACCCTGTCAATATCGTTAAAGTTCAGAACCATAAGAAACACAAGCACATAGATAGGAAACAAAAAAGATGAGTCAGGGGAAGTGACTTCAATGATAACAAAATTGCAAGTAGGTTGGTTGGTCATTCCTTACAGCTGAGGGACAAATAAAAAGATGAATTTGAAAGACATGAAAAACACGCAGAACTTGAATTCTTCTCTTGAAGGATAGGCGCATCTCCAATCTTAAAATAAAGCCAATACTCAATCACCTGCAATCAAGTATACTATCACAGTTTCGCAAACAAACAGCATAAATAAAATGGTACAGAAGTAACTCAAGAGAGCAAACCATACATCATACCATTAAAAAAACTCAACCAGAACTTGTCCTTCTCAGCCCTGTCCTCCAGTTCATTCCAAGACCATGAGATCTATTGCCACTGAACTCTGGTAGCACTACAGTTAAGAAAGAATCGTAGGCATCCTTCCACTAAGGAGAAACTCCACATGCATATTCTTACGAAACAAAGTCAACCCAGCAATAATCAAAAGAGATACCTACCATCTTCCCCAAGAACTTTACATAATTACACACGTACCTATGTATACATGGATTGTTTACACATATGCCCAGTTATATGTTTATGAACTATATACGAGTTAATCTTGACTCGACTATTACCAAGCATCCCACGTCCAAATTCTCCAAATTCTGAGTGGGGCTTGAATCCCGGTCCACAACACGCACCAAACCACTAAATCATTAGAACAGGTCCGAAGAAATTTCCCCGTGCACACAAATGCAACGGTCAGTGTTTTTGACAATGATAATATTGGTTCTTCAGAAATCATGGATCCCTACATTCATAAATCATACTTTTCAATTAAGCATGGCGCATTCTTTGACAGAGGCGCAAAAAGGTATTTGCATAAATACCAAAATGGTTATAATGTTCTATATGAAAAAAAGGATGGTCAATTGGGCATTCAGCAATCATCATAATTCCATTAAGCAGGAACTTCACATGCTATACAAAGAATCCTAATCCTGAACTTTATTAAAAGTCAAGCAAGCACTCAAAATAATAAAAAAAATAATCGAAAAATTGAGAGATACCATCACCCTCTTCCCATTTCCCCATCACGCCCAACTCAACGCACCATGGAAGACTGCCACCACCTCACCACCCTCCTGCTGCTGCTTCTGACGCTCACTGCGGTCCCGGTAACCTCCCCCTCACCCCCGTCCCACTGCGACCGGTCCTCCCTCCCGGACCCCCGGTCCCTCCGTGCGGATAAGCTCACCGTCCTCCTCTCGGGATTCTCCCCGCACCGCCTCCCCCTCCTCCGGTCCCTCGCCCTCTCCTACTCCTCCCACCCCCTCGTCGCCGCCGTCCTCGTCCTCTGGTCCAACCCCCACCACCGAACCCTAGACCTCCCATCCCCCACCTCCACCTCCGCCCCCATCATCCCCATCCTCCTCCCCTCCACCTCCCTCAACCTCCGCTTCCTCCCCCGCCCCGAGATCCTCACCCGCGCCGTGGCCGTCGCCGACGACGACATCGAGGTCGACGCCGCCTCCCTCTCCTTCGCCTTCCGCGTCTGGCAGTCTCACCCCGACCGCCTCGTCGGCTTCTTCGCCCGCTCCCACGCCCTCGACATCGACCGCCGCGGCTGGATCTACGCCGTCCACCCCGACCGCTACTCCATCGTCCTCACCAAGCTCGTCGTGCTCCGATCCGAGTACCTCTGGCAGTACACATGCGGAGGCGACGCGGCGATGGCGGCAGCGCGGGCGGCTGTGGATGCGGCGCGGAACTGCGAGGACATCCTGATGAACTTCGTGGCGGCGGAGGCGGCGGGAGCGGGGCCGGTGCTGGTGGAGGGGAGGAGGGTGAGGGACTGGGGGGACGAGAGGAACGAGGGGGAGGGGCTGAAGGGGGGGCTGAGCGCGGCGACGGGGCACCGTGGGAGGAGGGGGGAGTGCATCGGGGAGTTCCACAGGCTGCTGGGGAGGATGCCGCTGAGGTATAGCTACGGGAAGGTGGCGCAGGAGGTACGGGAGCAGGGCCTCTGCCGGAAGGGCGGGAAGCTCGTCTTCTGTGACCGCTTCCGCTAGAAGGGGTTGTTGGGTTAATCCGATTCTTAATTACTGTCTTATGCTGTTAATTACCGACTGCTGACCACGATCCTGTTCGTCTGCTCGGTCGTTGGATTATGTAACCTAATATCTAGTACGAAATTAAAGTTCGGGTTCGAGTTCGGTTCGAACCGTTCTTAGCTGCAACCGCTCTAACCATTAGCGGTCGATCTACATTGTTACGAAATGCTTGGTAAGGTGCGGTACCAAAAGGAATTTTGAGGCTTGGCTTAACCAGCGGTTGAGTCGTGTTTGTTTTGCGTTTGTTTGTTATCGATACGATGCTTAATTGTTATATGATCTTTTACTTGTGGCTCTTATTGAAGGTTCCTTTTCTTGTATGTGATTATAATGAACTTACCAAGGATAGATGATGTCTGGGATCGACTTGAACTTGTTGATCACTCGATCTCGTGAGTCTAGGTTTTGTTCAATCATTGAGATTCCGATGTTCAGTTGATTTTGATTTTGGACGAGTAAGTTGTCCTAGCTTAAGTTCTTATTTTGACGCGATTAAAGCTTTGGATGTCGAGGGAGAAGCCATACTAGATATTCGTTTGGATTCGTTGCATCGGAAGTTTGATTAAGGGCTTTAATACTTAGTAAAATCAACTTTGCTCATGTGGAACGTGACCACAAAGTTGTTGAAAGACTTAGGGAGTGACATCGGAATGAAATTAGCTTGCATGTCAGAATCCATGAAGGCTCCCAAGGTTTCCAGTTCAGAGAAGTACCCAAACATTTTGAATACATGTTCTCTGACAGAGGTCTCATCCTGCATCTTGCAACGAATAAGCTCTTTCATTATATTGTATTGTTGTGTGCGGTTTACATCGCCGAACATATCTTTCAGATTCAACATGATCTCTCGACAAGTGTTCTTAAAGAAGTTTGCATCCGAGGCTCTCTGCCAAAGGTAGCTAATATAACAACCTCAAACGACTATACATCAAAGTTAGGTCCGGCTAACTAACATGAAGAGGTCCTCGTTGAAATGACAAGACATCCCTGTATGCCTCCACCACCTCATCTTATGACCTCTAAGTATTGGATTTCAATCATTTAAGATTTTCGACACGATCTGATGTCTAAATGAGACAATGGACCACTTCATCCTCTAGTGCTCGTTGAGACCATTCCAATATGATCAAGAACATCGAAATTGGAGTCAGTATGGGGAACTTACAGGCAAAATACGATCGAGTTATGGCTTTCAGACTTGGATGTGAACCCAGATCCGATTAGTTCTCAGCCTATTTAAAGAGGTGTTCCTAATATTACCAGACCACTCGCCTCACCAGAGTTCCGCCCCCTTCACCGGAGCTCCACCACCAAGAGATTTTTGACAGCTAATCGGAGATCTGAGGACACCGTTTCGAAGGCCGCAACGAGGGAGTTATGTGATCGACGCAGAAATATGCGAACTTTGCGGAACAACCATTTTGAGTGAGGAAGTGTTGCTGGGGATGACCCTGATGTATGGTTTTCGACCTTCCTCTTTGTTGTCGGATTTGTGATGTTTTTATACCATTGGGTTACGGGGGATGTCTACTATCTATTGCTAATGTTTTCATCGCAACACGATGTGGTTTTAAGGGCGGCGAGTGAATTATCACATCACGTTTTCAGATTTTATGGTCAATCTGTGGCGTACATATGCAATCGATATTTGTGTGTGTGTGTTAGTGATGTGAAAGCTATCAAGGACACAATGACGTGTTTGGATCATCGATTAAAGCGAGTTCGCGAGATGTTGTCAGAGTGATTCTAGTTACTGTTCCAGTTTTGATTGATCATGCACATTATGCTGATCGATCAGGCCCTGATCATTCATGCATGATCGATCATGTCCTTATGCTCAATTGATTAGTATGGCCCAAAATGTTCGACCATGTGTTACTTTTTGATTGAACAGTTTGATCGACAAGCAAAGTTGAATGATTGACCTTTCTGGAACAGTGGACCCATTTGGATTTCAAAATTGATAACCATGGATTCTAAAATGATGTCGACCTTATAAACATTAATATATATGTTAAGTGTATGATTATATCATCTTGAGCCATAGGGAGTATGTGGAAAGATTGAGACTCTGACGAGACCCTTCTGAGACTCTGATGAGACGCTTCTTCTGGTCTGACGGTGGTCACCATCTTATTGAATGGGAAGTAGTCACGAATCGCAAAAAAGATAGTTGACTGGAAGTTAGGAAGCTTGAATGCATGTATAAGGCACTTCTTACAAAATGAGTGCTAAAGATGTGGGGTGACAACGAGCATGTTTGTCTCCCTTCCTCTCGGTGGCACAACATCTCTTACATTCTTCCTGAGTTGAGGGAGAAGTTACGTCTGGTGATCGGAAATGGCGATTTGTTCGAATTTTGGTTGAACGACTATGCATGTATTGGCAGTTTGGCCAAACGGTTCCCATGTCCTTTTGTCCTTACAAATAGGGTGGAGCATTGAGCTCGACCCAACCCAACCCGAGAAAGCTCAATCCGAGCCCATCAATTTTCCGTGGACCTTGGGCAGGATCGAGGCTCGTTTTTTCAGTAAACTGAGGACCCGAGCCCGACTCAAGACCCGCGGGATCGGGCTCGGGTTCAGATTGGGCTCGGGCTCGGGCCGAGCTCAACCCGCACTTATTTTGATTCCATGAAGTTACACTTTGATTCCAATTTATTTTTATGGATATAATTCATCCATAACACATGAATATTGGATGTATTGTTACTATATAATATTACTATTGATGAATGAAGAAAATATTGGATGTATTGTGACTATTAATCTGTGTCCCCTAATTTAGCTCTAATATGATATTTTGAAATATGAGGGCCTGGGCCCAGCCCATTTGTACTTCGGGTTCGGCCCGGCCCGGCCTGAGCATAATATTTTTGAAAAATTAGGATCTGAACCCATCCCATTTGTACATCGGATTCGAGTCGGACCCGAGCTTTTGCGGGTCGGGTCAGGGTCGGATCCGGACTGGCTCGGGACCTCTGTTTTATTTATTTAAAATAGCATTGTGTTTCTCATGTGATTCTCTACATTTTGATATGTTGTGGATATTTTTCTAATTAATGGTTAATTAATAATCAATATTTTTGTGGAAAATTGCGAAGTTTACCAGTTTGTGCTCTAAATTCTATATTTGATTAACCGGAGCCTTAAAAATCCCTGAAAAATCACATGTTGTAGAGTTTATTTTGCTTGACATTGTGCCCAAAATCTTTGCATTTACATGCATAAATTGCTCTGTAAAAATCATTTAGCACATTTCAGTATTTAATTTTTAATAGGTATTCAACCCCACATTTTCGAGGTCTAGGATTTTTCTGAGATCAATCACCTAGTGATAGATCTTAGATAATTTTATTTCTTGAAAATAAGTAGGTTTAATATTTATTAAAATTAAATATTGAAAATCATTTTGTTTGCATTTAAAAATCCATAAAAAAATTCATATTGCATCCAAAAATTTCAAAAAAAATTACAGTGCATTCATTTCATCATAATTTACGTAATGGCCAAGTTTCGTATTTTTTCGGACATGTTTGATTGAAATTTATATTTTAGTCCCAAAAATAGGCCGAAATTGCATCTTGCATCCACTATTTGCATTAAAAATTCTAAAAAAAAACCGCCTTGAAAACTGAACACTAAATTGGATAGACATATTTCTAGGTTGTTCCTTTGCCTCCTTGTGATCGACCTTGGGACTTGCCCAAGTAAAACAAACATCAGAACCACTTGATTAAAATTGATTAAAAAATTGTGGTTATTTCTTGACCGTTTCCGATTGCCGCCTACAACGAACGATATTTTATTTACACGCACGAAGATTAAAAACACATTCTTAACGCGGCTTTTCCGGGCTCGTCAATGCTCCACCTTACTTACAAATAACGAGAATGTAGCGTTAAGTCAGGTCTGGACGGATGGAGCTTGGACTCCTAGATTCAACACGGTGTTCTCGGAACAAAGAGTGTTGGAGTTTATTGCATTGAGCGGAGTTCTATCTGATATTGGGGGTTTATCAACCAGTATTGATCATTTTAGATGGGCAGACAGTCGCTTTACTGTAAAAAAAAGGCATATTGCTTTTTCACAAGCATACAAGCATACAGGCCCAAAGGCATTGTGCTACTGTATTTGACTGGAGAATTATTTGGCGATGTAGATTCCTAAAAAAGATGAAGCATTTGTTGGGGATATAAGGAGAATGATGCGGAACAATCAACAACCAGGATCTATCCCCTGAACTGTCCTGCAGCAAAGATGGCACAACAAGAATATGTTCCCCACACGGGAACTCAAATAGCAACAATGATAAGCAACCACAAGCAAGCAAGCAACCACCACACGAGACAAAGATTTTTACGTGGAAACCCTTGCTCAATGTGAGCAAGGGAAAAACCACGGGGCAAGACCGGCAACCAATCACTACGGTCAAATGAGATGATGTTCTTCTCGGTTTTGTTGCCCACAAAACCGAGGTACAAGCACAAACAACGGATATTTCTTCAACAAGGAACAAACTATCCCTAGGTATCTAACAATACCAAATGTGCTCAAAACAAAGAGGACAAAGTAACTCCCCTTGTGGGCTCCCGGATGGAGTCCCAAATACGGATTCTTGAGGTCGTCCACAACGACCTCCCGCTGCTCCCGCTCGAGCTCGCCCAAAGCCACTGCCCTCCAAGCCCAAAGACCACAGCCCTAGCCACTGTTCCTCTCGAACCTGGCTGCTCCTGCTCTCTCCCTCGCACTCGAACTCTTTCTCACGCGTGAGGAGGACGAAGAGGGTCTAAAACCCTTGCCGCTGCTCTTGGTTTTTTTTGGTTGGAATGGGGGGAGGCGAATGGGTGCTCCGTCGTTCTGGAAATGGGGGATAAAAACCCCGATTGGGGTTCCCTGGAATGAGAAGCAAAAAACTGGGCAAATATCCAAGTAGCCCCCCCAAGTTGGGGTAAACAGCTGCTGCCCCCAGTTGGGGCTGGAACTAATATCAAGTATACCCAACAACCTCCCCCTCCAGCCCCAACGGGGAGGTGTTGTCCTGTGATGGAGATCAACAAGAGGTGACACCGCTCAGCTCTCTACAGAGCTGAAGCTTGTCACGAGTGACTGCCTTGGTCAACATGTCTGAGGGGTTCTCATCTGTGTGAATCTTCTTCAACACAAGCTGCATCTGTTCAATTGCATCCCTCAGCCAATGGTATCTCACATCAATGTGCTTTGTGCGAGCATGGTGCATTGTACTCTTGCTCAAATCTATAGCGCTCTGGCTATCACAAAACACAACCGGCTTACTGCCAACCAATCCAAACTCACCAAGGAAGCGTTGTAGCCACAACACTTCTTTCCTAGCCTCTGCTGCTGCAATGTATTCTGCCTCGGTAGTTGAGAGAGCAACACATTTCTGTAGTTTGGATTGCCATGATATGGCTCCCCCTGCAAAAGTGAAAATGCAGCCTGAGGTGGACTTTCTCTGGTCCGTGTCACCTGCCATATCTGCATCAGTGTAGCCACAAAGTTTGGGATTTGACCTCCCAAAAATAAGACACATACTTGAGGTCCCTCTCAAGTATCTCAAGATCCACTTGACTGCCTCCCAATGGTTCGTGCCTGGGTTAGACATGAACCTGCTCACCACGCCCACTGCATGGGCTATGTCTGGTCTAGTGCAAACCATGGCGTACATGAGGCTCCCAACTGCTGACTGGTATGGGATCTTGGACATCTCTGCTTTCTCCTCAGAAGTAGAAGGACATGACTCTTTGGTTAGCTTGAAATGAGAGGCTAAGTGTGCACCGACAGGTTTGACATTCTTCATGTTGAACCGCTCCAACACACGTTCAACATAGCTTTCCTGTGACAACCCCAGCATGCGCTTCTTCCTGTCCCTTGTAATCTGCATCCCTAAGATGTGACTTGCCTTGCCCAGATCTTTCATCTCAAACTCCTTGGAGAGTTCTCTCTTGAGCTTTGCAATCAAGTTGGAATCATGACCTACAATCAACATGTCATCCACATAGATCAGAAGAATGACGAACCTGTCATTGGGAAGACGACGAACATATACACATGGGTCGGCTGTTGTCCTCTTGAAGCCCTGCTTTCCCATGAAAGCATCAAACTTCAAGTACCATTGTCTCGGGGCTTGCTTCAAGCCATAGAGACTCTTCCTCAACCTGCATACCATATGCTCTTTCCCTCTCTCTTGAAAACCCTGTGGCTGCTCCATGTAGATCTCTTCTTTCAAATCACCGTGAAGAAACGCCGTCTTCACATCCATCTGCTCCAGCTCAAGGTCCATGCTAGCAACGAGTCCTAGCACCACTCTCACTGAATTCATCTTCACCACTGGGGAGAAGATCTCATCATAGTCCACGCCTTCCTTCTGGCTGAATCCTTTCACTACCAATCTGGCCTTGTGCTTCACCTGCTTGTCGCTGTCATCTGACTTCAGCTTGTACACCCACTTGTTCTTCAAGGCTCTCTTCCCTTTAGGAAGCTCAACAAGGTCATAAGTGTGGTTCTTTCTGAGAGATAGCATCTCCTCATTCATTGCATTCTGCCAATGACCCTTGTCCTTGTGCACATGTGCCTCCTCAAAAGTGTATGGCTCACCTGCATCTGTGAGCATCACATACCTAGAAGTGGGGTAGCGGGATGATGGCTGGCGTGTCCTCTCAGATCGCCTGACCTGAGGCTCTGCTGCATCTGCATGTGGATGAGGTTGCTCCCCCTGCCCTAGGTCCCCTAGACCTGCATCAACGGGGTCTGCATCTGGCTCATGCTGCTCTAGCTGCCCATCCTCTCCACCTGTACCCTGTACTGGAGAGGGCTCTGTGTCCTCATCACTGTCATCATCCATGGAGATCTCATCTCCATCACCACTCTCAGTGGTATCCTCAGCCAACGTCTGATTCTCATAAAAAATCACATCCCTGTGCCTGGTGACTGTCTGCTTCCTTGGATCCCAAAGACGGTATCCAAACTCCTGATCTCCATAGCCAAGAAAAATACAAGGCACCGCCTTGTCATCCAACTTCTTCCGCTGCTCCTTGGGTACCAATGCATAAGCCTTGCATCCAAACACCCTCAAATGAGCATATGAGGGGTCTTTCCCTTTCCAAACACGCTCTGGAATTTGAAAGCCCAAAGGAACTGATGGAGATCGGTTCACCAAGTAACATGCGGTGCGAACCGCCTCAGCCCAAAAGGTCTTGGGCAACTTCGCTGTCTTCAGCATACAGCGAACTCTCTCAACAATGGTCATGTTCATCCTCTCAGCTAGACCATTGTGCTGGGGTGTGCCTGGCTCTGTCCTCTCATGCCTGATGCCGTGCTCTGCACAATAGCCCTGAAAGCTATGGAAAGTATACTCTCCCCCATTGTCAGTGCGTAGACACTTCAACAATTTTCCTGTCTCACGCTCAACCATGGCATGGAACTTCTTGAAGCAATCAAACACTTGATCCTTCGATCTCAGCACATACACCCACACCTTCCTAGATGCATCATCAATGAAGGTGACAAAATACATGTTGCCTCCCAAAGAGGTTGTGTCCATAGGACCACAAACATCAGAATGAACCAACTGTAGAAGGTCTCCCTTCACCTTGGATCTGGCTCTGTATGGCGCACTCCTGCTCTTCCCAACCTCACATGCATCACAAGGAGAAAAAGTGATGTCATTGTGGTAAGGGATCAACTCTCTCTTGCTAAGAAGCTGTAAGCCCTTCTGGCTCATGTGGCCAAGCCGACGGTGCCACAAATCTGAATTGTCTGCTTCACTAGCATGCAAACTTCCGTCCATGACCTTCACTCTAGTCATGAAGAGTGTGTGACACAAACTGCCTCTTGCCATGATGAGAGAACCCTTACTAATCTTGCATATGCTGTCGCCGAACTTCAGATGGTAGCCTTCACTATCTAGCTGTGAGCCAGATATAAGGCTAAGATGCACATCAGGAACATGCCTCACATTCTGGAGTGTCATTGAGCACCCAACATCTGTCTGAATGGAGATGGTGCCCATGCCAATGATCTTTGAGTAACTTTCGTTACCCATCAAGACTCTCCCGTAATCACCCCTAGTGTAGGTGGTGAAGAACTCCCTGTGTGGAGTCACATGATAGGAGGCGGTCGTGTCAACGACCCACTCCAAATCGCTCCCTGCGTGCAAGCACTGGTCCTGGATGGTGAGAATCACCTCATCTGTACTTTCATCTGCCACAACTGCAACTACATTCCCATCTTCCTTTTTCTGATCTTTCTTGGCTTCAGCTTGTTCTCTCTTCCAAACCCTGCAATCTCTCTTCCAGTGACCAGGCTTATGGCAATGGTGACACTTTCCTCTGCCCTTGGACTTGTCTCTGGATTTTTGCCTCTCCTGTGACGCTCCTCTGCTACCGGACCTTCCTCTCCTCTCAACTGCGTACACGTGTGAAGAGGAGGATGCCTCTCCCGAAGAGCGACGTCTAATCTCCTCATTGAGGAGACTACCCTTGAACATAGCCATGGTCAACTTGCTATCCTTAGCAGAGTTGCTCACAATGACAACTAAGGTCTCCCAACTGTCTGGCAATGAGCACAAAAGAAGAAGTGACCGCAACTCGTCACCAAGTGTCAAACCCATGGATGTCAACTGGTTGATAATGCTTTGGAAGTCATTCAAGTGCTTCGCCACCTTGGTCCCGTCCTTGTACTTCAAATTCACAAGCTTTCTAATCAAGAAAGCCTTGTTGGTAGCGGTCTTTTGGTCATAGAGCTCGGACAACTTGTCTCATAGCTCCTTGGCATTCGTCTCCTCGGCCACGTGATGGAACACCGACATGTCAAGCCACTTCCGAATGGTACCAATGGCCTTTCGGTTTAACTTTGTCCACTCTCCTGCGGACACGTTCTCCGGCTTGGCGCTCTCCCCCTCCACGGAATCGTGGAGGTCCTTGCAATACAAGATATCTTCCATCTTGGCCTTCTAAATCTGCCAGTTGCTACTTGTGAGCTTGATCATTGTGCCCTCATCATCTTTGCCCATTTTGCACAACCTGTGCTCTGATACCACTTGTTGGGGATATAAGGAGAATGATGCGGAACAATCAACAACCAGGATCTATCCCCTGAACTGTCCTGCAGCAAAGATGGCACAACAAGAATATGTTCCCCACACGGGAACTCAAATAGCAACAATGATAAGAAACCACAAGCAAGCAAGCAACCACCACACGAGACAAAGATTTTTACGTGGAAACCCTTGCTCAATGTGAGCAAGGGAAAAACCACGGGGCAAGACCGGCAACCAATCACTACGGTCAAATGAGATGATGTTCTTCCCGGTTTTGTTGCCCACAAAACCGAGATACAAGCACAAACAACGGATAGTTCTTCAACAAGGAACAAACTATCCCTAGATATCTAACTATACAAAATGTGCTCAAAACAAAGAGGACAAAGTAACTCCCCTTGTGGGCTCCCGGATGGAGTCCCAAATACGGATTCTTGAGGTCGTCCGCAACGACCTCCCGCTGCTCCCGCTCGAGCTCACCCAAAGCCACTGCCCTCCAAGCCCAAAGACCACAGCCCTAGCCACTGTTCCTCTCGAACCTGGCTGCTCCTGCTCTCTCCCTCGCACTCGAACTCTTTCTCACGCGCGAGGAGGACGAAGAGGGTCTAAAACCCTTGCCGCTGCTCTTGGTTTTTTTTTGCTGGAATGGGGGAGGCGAATGGGTGCTCCGTCGTTCTGGAAATGGGGGATAAAAACCCCGATTGGGGTTCCCTGGAATGAGAAGCAAAAAACTGGGCAAATATCCAAGTAGCCCCCCCCCCCCCCCCCAATTTGGGGTAAACAGCTGCTGCCCCTAGTTGGGGCTGGAACTAATATCAAGTATACCCAACAGCATTTTTATGGATAACTAGACATGACTGTCTTTATACCAAGATGCGAAGAGACTAAATTCCTCACAAGGGAGGATTTAATTTGCAACCGCTGCGGTGAAGAACATGGAGGTATTACCATTTGTTTTTAGTTTTCGAACAATTGTTCTGATTTAGGCAAGTGCTGACATTCCTCGGCCGAGAACTGACAATATTTCGAGTTTCTGGTACTCGATCGGCTGAGCCTGCTTTTGTCCTACTCCGGTCATTTGGTGTGCGAGGAATGAGAATATATTTAGGTATTGACGTTTCTATATGGAAAATGTAATTGGGCATTATAAGGCCCTCGTCTCGGCATGACATGTTGTATAATTTGTCTATCCATCTAGGGTTAGTTATGAATTATCGAGGGTTCATTGGGTAATTACTCATTCCTTTTGGGGGATATTGGTTATGTCCCTGACTTCTTGTTGTTCTATCACTTGTGCCCTTCGGGTTAGTTGTCGTTCACCCCCAATGCAAATCGATCTTAACTTTGAGGACAAGTGAATAAATAAATTCTAAAAAGATGGACAACATCCTCTTCTTCCTCCTCCTCACATATGCTTCCTCTTCCCCCCTTCTCTTCCTCCTCGACCTCATGCTCCTCCTCCACCACCTCCTTCTCCCACCCCAGCTCCTTCCGCCACCTCCAACTCCTCCTTCCTGCCCTAACGCCTCCCCCTCCACCCCCACTCCTCCTTTGTCGCCTACTCCGCTTGAGATCCTCTCCATGCTCCTCCCTCCGCCCCCTCCTCCCACAGCTCCTCCTCTGTCGCCTCCTCTATCCCGAGCTCCTCCCACTGCCCCCATCTCCTCTCCCCGTGCCTCTCCCTCTGCCCTTGCTCATCCTCCACAGTCTCCCTCACCACGAGCTCCTCCCAATGTTCCTCCCTCCGCCCTCGTGCCTCCCCTTTGCCCCCATTTCTCCCTCAACTCCTCCTATGTCGCCTCATCTGCCTTGAGCTCCTCCCCTCATCCACATATCCTCTCCTCGCACCTTCCCCTCCACCCCCAACTCTTCCTCCTCCGTCCCGAGGCAAGGTTCAAACCACCACACAACAATTCCCTTCGCCAGAGTCTCACGCTGCTCATTTGAGCTTCGACTTCTCAAGGAGGTGAAGGGAGAGGAAGATGATGAATATGAGGAGGAGGTGGGGGGAAGATGAGTGGGGGGTATTTTGACGGTGATGTCCCTCTTAACTGTACCATGATTTGACAAATCGTGGTTAAGTTCAATACTGTGACAACTAAATTTACGAAAAGGCACACGCAATAGAGTGGCAAGAAATTAACAACACAACTGATATTCTAAAAAAAGAAAAGAGTATAACTGAAGTTACAATCTCATAGAAGAACAACCGATAAAAATCCAACAAAAAAATCAACATACACATGACAAATGTGTGAATATTAATGAGAAAAAGAATAAAAGGCCCAAATTTGCGCAATAGCGGCTGCTACGGATAGTCCCAATAGACGGGGACGTTGCAATCCCTGAGAAAACGCGGGAAAAGCAACGCAAAATCCCCCCGGAAACTACGTCCCGTACGTTCTGGAGGAATCCGGAGCTTCCAGAACCCGCACCTCTCCCCTTCTCCCCACATATACTTCTCCGTTTCCATTAAATCCCTTCTCTTGGTTCCGCACGAACGATCTAGTGCCGCTTCTCCTTTCGTTCTCCTGCCGAGATCTCCAGATCCCCGCTCTGTGGTTCGATTACGGTTAGGGATTTCTTCTGGTCCGAGATTAGGGTTCCTGCCGCGACAATGTCGAAGAGGAAGGACGCGGTGGACGATGTCGCCGACGACTTCTCCGAGTTCTCGCTCTCTGCGCCCGCCAGGAAGATGCGACGATTGGTATGTTTTTGTTTCCGTTTGATTGGTTTTGTGAATTGGATATTGTGATTTGAGATTGATAGGGTTGGGGTAGCGTGTTTTGAAAGATTTTCGGGGCCGTGCGTCGGGAACGTGTGTGAATCAGAATCTGGATGGGGTTTTGGAGAAATCTGGATCAGGTTACGTGTTGGATGTGCGTGTGTTGAAGTATTGAGGGCGAGTTCATGACATGCTTCCGGTTTTGGTTGCCGAGGTTCGAGATACAAGCGGCTTAGCCGCTGGTGATTTAAACGGTTATACTGCTGGGACAGATTTTTATGCTGCTAATGTACAAAATAGGATAAGGCTAAATATTGTACCGTCCAAATGCTAACGCAAAGATCAAACTTGCTATAAGATGTAGCTATAGTATCGTTATGTGTAGATGAACACGGTTCGGAATTTCGTATTAGCGTTTTATAAAACCTCAAACGTCGTGGTAAGAGCCATTTATTAATGACTTAATCACTGCGAAGATCCAAATTGTTGGGTATATATTTAACTGGATTTAAGTCAAAAGTTTGAGCTGTTGTATTTGGTTGGGGAAGAAGAATAAATAATACGACTTTTCTCCCCTGTATTGGGGTTTTCTTATTCCTAAAATAGCTTTTGTACTTCCTTATTTCACAAATTATTCATGAAATAACTATTCATCTTTCATTAATATTGATCACTACTTATCCCACACTCGCACTACCTATTAGTCCTATTCCACCATATTGCCCATTATTTTCACATTTTTAACGAGAAACAAAATATAAATGAATAAACTCATTATTATTCATTTTTTATTTCACAATTCAAATGAATAAGAATAGAGAATAACGTCCCCCATTTTTTAGTCCACTTATTTATACCACCTTCCATACTCATTAACCTAGGGTTGAGTATTTGGTTATTATCATGTGAGTATTGTGCTATGTTTGGATTGATAGATTTGGAAGAGATGGGAATGACAGGACGGGGAGGGGGACAAGTTGGGTCTTTGGATGCAAAGAAGAGTAGGGTATGGGAAGGAAATGGAGGGAGTTTGAGGCAATGTTTTTGAAAATTGAATCGGATACTGAATCGGAAACCTTATTGAAATGGTCAGATCAGGTTGAACAATGTAATCAAACCAATTCACATAGATGATGGTGTTGTGATTATTTAAAATTGGATTAAATCGAATCGATGAGAAAAAAGTAGTTGATCCATCTAATTAAATCGAAATAAAACATATGCATATAAAATATACACTTAAATATATTTGAAATAGAAATAAGATACATAAATAATGTATATATTTTATAGTATACATAATTTTTTTGTATGCACCATCAAATATCATACATATCATATATATATTATATGGACTAGATGCATTATAAAATAATAGTAGTTTAATTATATTTAAAATTTATTTGCACTAGATGCATTACAGAAGTTGTGTTAGAGTAGTTGGTTAGGAGTTTGAGATAGGTAATCAAAAGTCATGGGTTAACTCCCACCGCTAGCATCATTTTTGAATAGCAAAAATTAAATGTGGTTCAATTTTGGTTGAACCTTGTTAAACTGGGTTAAAAGTAATAGGTTGAACTGGACTATTATACCGAACCAGAAAGAACTGGTTAACTGGACCTGTTCACTGGTTGAACTGGCCGGTCCGGTTCGGTTTTCAAAACATTGGTTTGAGGGATCACATTGGAGTATTTGGAGTTGATACTTCTCCCAAATCTTATGTATTGAGGGGAAACAGAAGGTATCCATTATTTATTCTGCAAACGCACAACCCCCCCTCCCTCGACGTTTCCATCATTACTAATACTAGAGGGTGGTTTGAAAGGTGAAACTATTCTAAATTACCATATCTCCCTTTCCTTTTCATTTGCTTCATCAACTAATCATTGATTTATTGTCCGCATTTGTTCAAAAGAAAAAAAATATCGACATTTTCTTTCTCCTTTCCAATCCTTTTCACACTCGCTCATCCATCTTTTCTCCCTAGCCCTCTTGGGAAAACGTAGCCTTATGAATCAGTTTCAACGAAGGATGGGGTCCAATCCTTTGCTTTGGCAGAAATGTTACAGTATTTACTGAGAAAACATATGGTTAGGAGCATTGGAGGAGACTTGAAAATTGAGAAATGTAATTCAGTCTTTTCACTGTCACGGTTGCATCCTAGGGTGCCATTTCCATTGTGTTTGCAATCAGCTTGATCCTAAAACAACTTGATCGTTGCTGATTATTGGTGTGAAGACCCAGGTTCGAAACCCACAAAAAGCTATAATTTTGAACCCCGTGGAATGATCTAGTACTTGAAGCAGTGGGGGTTCCCACTCAAATGACCATAGTTCCAATCTCACTATGATCCATTTGTGAATTATCTCTTCCAAACTGGATATCATTCATGAACATGTTTTTGATGTTTGAAATATATTTGTGAGAGTGATCACTTCAGCAAACTTATTTTCTGGATAGACTGTTCGACATCAGTGTATGAGTGTATCACCTACTTGGTTGTTTCTTATTAAATAAAACTTACAGAGCTCCTTGACTGACTAGCAAGGATTGCACCAAATTGTTTTGAAGCGATAGTCATCAGTTCATTTTTGCTGTTGATTTTTTCCTTTGTCTCTTCGAACATTTTCTCATTCCTTGCTGACTTTGTCTTTTTTTGGCATTTGGAATCAAGGATGCAGACGTTCCTCTGTTTATTAACCAGACGGAAGAAGAATCTCCAATGGTCTTTGAGGATGTGGACTTCGAAGAGCGATCCAGTGTTGGGTATGTGCCGCCTTCTACTAAAGAAAACATGGCTATTGTGCTCTATCATCCAACAAATACTGCATTGGAATCGAGTGTCCACTCGGGCGTTTCTTTTTGGGTGGACTCAAACCTCATTTCTGGCATCAAGGATGAGAGTGAGTGTCACTACACAGTATCACACCCCTATTTGATTTGGAGAGAATCTTGGTTGGCTTTGATGTTTTATTGTTTACACCGTTGCTCTCACCTTTGTTTCCAGATAAAAAGTTCTGGTCTAACCGTGGTGCAAGGATCTCAGATATCGTTGAAGAAGAACAAGCATCGGATGATGGTGGTGCATCGCGAAGTGGAAATGGCTGTCTAGATTTAGTTCCCTGGCTCCCTTCACAGATCCCTGATGTAGACACTCTTTCTGGAAGCGAGATTTCAACACCTGAGGAACAAATGGACCTCGGAGAATCGACGGATGCCATGGTAATGGATGTGGATGGTGAAGCAGGATTGGAGCGAGATCCAAGGCGAGCTGTCCCCATGGAGGTACCTTATGCGCCTCTTGGGATAGAACCTTTTGGCGGCTTGCAGCACTGGCAGCAACAGCATTGCATGTATCCGAATGTTCAGTCAAATACATCTGCGGCTGTCACATGGTCATGGTGAATGATGGCGAGCCTGCACTCTCTTGCTAACACGCCGCCACGGGCTTCTTGCCATGGCATGCGAGCATGAAGTTTTCATTGGGAAACCTGCTCTTTGATATAGGTGATAGTGTGGACATAAAATCGCCTGTCCTGGTTGATCATTTTTACTTCTGTTTGGGCACTTAGTTTCTGTGATTAGCTGTTCATCCTCGCGGTTATGATTGGTAACTTGTAGATATGATTAGATCTGATTAACAAGTAAAATTGGTACAATCTCTAATGTAGGTTGAGTTTAAAGTTGATGCGGAGGTAGGATGATCGTTGTGTTGAGGGTGGTTGATGAATGTGGAGGGGTTTAGATACAGATCAGACCGAATGACTGGTGTGGATGTCTAAGATGGTGATTAGGCTCTCTTCCTCCTCGTTAGAAAGGCCTTTGTTGTGGTTTGACTTGGCTAATGGGCTGGGGTCTGTCGCCCCAGCTCGAATGTGGACGGGTAATATGTTATTTAACTCGTTCACTCTGTCGTTCTCCATGACCCGATTTTAATGTCGTGGTACCTTTGAAAGCCACAATGTGGTATCCGATCTTTAAATTTGCTTCAGTTTTGTTATATATGTTCAAATCTGGGCTTATCGCCTGGTCCAGTTTAGGTGAAATAAGATGACTTATATTCTTGCATGTATGACATTTTTAGTAAGAACATTGAATTCTAGTCATTAGGTGCACAAAATGAAATTTTAATAAATATAAAATGGAAAATTTGTGAGAAAAGATTGCAGAAATTTCTTGCTCCTTGTGCTGAACTTGCCCAGCCAATGCGCTGGGTGCCTTTCGGCCTAGAACGCTCATGTGCTGGGCGTTAGGAGAATTGAGATATTGGTCGGTCTGGTCTGACCGGTAAAAAATAAAAAAATATGTTTACAAATTAGAAAAAAACATGTATTAATATGATATACGTGTTTAATATATGGTTGGCTTTTCATATATGGTGTTAGTTTTACATTAAATTTAATAATTTACATCTCAAGTGACATGTAAATCACTCATGTTAATTATATAAAGTAGATGATAGTAATAAAATCAGTTATATTTATTAATTAGCATTAAAAAATTAAAAGGAAAAAAAATAAAGTTGGCCTATGCGCAGATTTGTGGGGGGCAGAGCGATTTTAAAACTTCCGTCCGTTTGTCAGTCGGGCCTGCATTTTTACTAGATATAGGCCCAATTTACACACCAAAAGTAACTTATGTTCGATTTTCAAGACGATGCGCTTAGCCTTGCGTAAATAAATATCCGGAAATGACATCTATCTAATTCTTCTTCGAAGAAATATTCAGGGTTTATCTCAATATAAACAACGTTTATATAAAAGAGTAATACACAAAAGTTCCTGAATTATACACCCAATTTCAACTTAATACCTCAACTTTCAAAAGAAACAAATAGGTACCTAAAGTATTCTTTCGATCACAATGCGGTCTTTTTTCCAATAGTGAGATGGTCGTCAACTCTATTGATGTTTGGATGAAATTATCATTAGGATGGACTGCTCTAAAATCCTCCAACTTTCTTGGTCATCCTCAACGGAGTTGTAGCAGCGGAGGAAGGAGGAGGAGGGGAGGCGGACCTTGGGCTGGAGCTTGTAGCTGTTGAGAAAGGGGGAGCCACGGAGCTCGAGGAGAGTGAGGGGGAGGGGGGATGGCTATGAACACCATGGACATAATGACGATGTTGTGGTAGTAGATAAGGTAGTCGGGCATCCACGTTGTGTACCGGAACCACACCACCTCTGTCGGCGTCAGCGTGTGTTCAAGGGAGCGCTCCACCTCCCCGATGACGACGAAGGGCAGCATTGTTGTGCCTGCGGCGGAGGGGGACATGGTGTCTGAGGGAGCGGTGGGATGATGGTGAGTGTGTGGTACGTTAGCCGCGTGTGGTGTTTATAATAGTGAGGGGTGGTGAAGATGCTTTGGCCCTTTGTCCGGATTTCGATTCCATAACAGGGAGAAGGGTGATGGATCTGACTGTATGTGTGGAAGAAAAGCCCTCTGCCCCCTCTATTTGATGATCCAAACTCAAAATGGTTCGCAATTTGTTCGTGGTGTTCACAACCATCCCCCTCCCTTCCCTCTCCTCGAGCTTCGCGGCTCCCGTTTCCTCAACCGCTACAAGCTCCAGTGCAAGGTCGACCTCCCCTCCCCCTTCCTCTGCTGCTACGCCTCCGTTGAGGATGACAAAAAAAGTTGGGGGGTTTTAGAGTAGTTCATTCTAGGGGTAATTTCGTCCAAACATCAGTAGAGTTGACGAGCATCTCCTTCTCCTGTTGGTAGAATACTTTAAGTACTTATTTGTCACTTTTGAAAATTGAGGGACTAAGTTGAAATTGGGTGTATAGTTTAGGAATTTTTGTGTAATTTACTCTGTATAAAATCATCGATCATCGTTTCTTATTCTATATTACTTAAATAAGGAGGAGGGATAAATGGATTGTTCCTTTTTTTTTCAGTTGGGATGGATTATTTGAACAAATTTAAGACGGATGCAGCTTTATTATTTGGCGTGCTATGACTATCGCAAAGGGCCACTATTGACCGTCAACGGTACGTGATTTCCAATTCCAATGCTTGTTTGAACTCGAGATGCAACTTCGCTGAAATTGTGGGCGAAGTGTGAGATGTCATACCAATCTCAATCTTCTTAATTCAACGCTATTGGTGAACGGATATATTGTAAATGATACTTACGTAAAAGATCAAGGTCATTAAATTTGAAATAATGAATGTATAAAAAAGTACTCTTACGGATATATTTGGAGATGCATGTTTTGCCTCTCTCTTATTAACTTGTCATATATTAATATCTAGTATCAATGGTTGTATATACATATCATACATCTAATGACATTAAGATTTAGAATTAATATCTAATAAAGAAACATGTCAGCAATTAATTATATCTCTTCTGTTATTGGGGATATATCTTACAACAAATAACTGAGGAGATTCCTTACAACATGTGGTTCCTTCAAGTTGCCAATTTGTATGAATTCCTAAGTTACACTTTTTGATTTGGAAGTTCAATATTTTCTTTATCAGATAATGTTAAAACTTTTGCAGTTATCTTCATTGGCAGATGCTGAGGGTAAAAACGGGATTGAACGGTGAAAAGTAATAGCTCGACGCTCTTTAATATAATATATATATATATAGAGGGCCCTTCCAATGAGGTGCACCTTTCCTGGGTGTATGAAAAGCCCATCACGAGATCCGTTAGATCTCGATCTAGCGGTTCTTCATCCAAAAGGGCATTTAGTCCATACATTTTCGTTTTAAATTTGAATTTAATTTCGAATTTGAAATTTATTTCGTCTTTATATTTTTCCATTTTTAGCGTGTCTGATTTGGTATTTTTTTGTTGCCTTTTGTTGCTGAATTTTCGCCAACATGGTAGCATTTTCCCGAAATGTAGAATAGCAGATTTTTTTGTAATATTCCCCTTGATATTGTAAAAACTGCATCCTGCATTGTAAAATAAAATCACAATTAGTAATATTTATATTATAATAATTGTAATTTTGATAACACTATTGTAAAAGATCATGGATGTTTTGTAAAACCTGTATGAAGATTGTAAATCCATCAGATCCTATTATGTGAGTTTTTCACAAATGCCAAGCATCTTTATAAAATTCGAGTCCCTGTTATAATTTTGCATCCTGCATTGTATAATAAGATCACAGTTAGTAAAAAAATGATATGCAATTGTAAAATACGATCTGAGATTGTAAAAAAAACTCGAGATTGCAAAACAGTCTGAAATTGCAAAATAGGTCATTTATATTGTAAAATACAATCTGGGATTGTAAAAAAACACTCGAGATTGCAAAATAGGTCATTATATTGTAAAAACCTGGGCACGCCCTCCATCTCCAGCATCCTCTCTACCCGAACCTCCTTCGCCTTTCTCCTCCACGTCCCACCTCCTCCATGCACGTCCTCCTCCGCCCACACACCTCCATTCACGCACTCCTTCAACCGTCTCCTCCATGATCCACCTCCTCAATGCGTATAAATGTAAAAAACAGTCTAAAATTTGTAAAAAGATGATATGCTATTGTAAGATACGATCTGAGATTGTAAAAAAACTCGAAATTGCAAAATAGTTCATTATATTGTAAAAACCTGGGCACGCCCTCCATCTCCAGCATCCTCTCTACCCGCACCTTTGTCGCCCTTCTCCTCCACGACGCACCTCCTCCATGCACCTCCTCCGCCCACACACCTATATTCACGTGAAACATGACCGTGAATCTCCATGGCGGACGTGACGTGGTGGTCGGAACTGGAAGATGGATCGCGAGGATCGACACCGGAGGCTCGTGCTGCGAATCGAAGAGAATCTGCCATTGCTGCGAATCGAATCTCCAGGAAAGGCATGTGGTGCTCGTCGAATAGGGAGACGGGTAGCAGAGAGAGAGGGAGAGAGAGATGGAGAGGGAGAGAGAGAGGAGAAATTTGTGGAGATATTTGTTGCATTCTAAATATAGATATGCTAAAATGACCATAATGGATTTTTCAACATTAAAAATATATAGACAACGAGCTGTTAATGGTAACCATCGGATTATTTGCGGATGGTCAAGATCTCAGGCTTTCCTTGCACCCTGGAAAGGTGCACCTCATCTGAAATATTCCCTATATATATATATATATATAGGGAGCCTTTCAAATAGGATGCAGTCCTTCCTGAGTTCAGGAAGGCCGCCCCTTTTTTGTATAAAAACGAGCACTTTAGTAGAATACATATACAGTTTGTATTATAGGTGCACGTTATAGATACATAGCCGCATACAAAACTGTGTATTATAATACAAACATTAAAACTGCACATTATAATACCAAACCGTATATGTATTCTACCAAAGTCAGCCTGTTTTATACAAAAAAGGAGCTGGCCTTCCTTAACTATGGAAGGACTGCGTCCTATTTGAAAGAAATCCTATATATATATATATATAGATAGATACATACATAAGGCTGCACCCGTTGGTGCAGCCAATTAGCCGCACCTGGGTTGTACACCGTCGGATCGAAAGAGCATTTCACGGCTGGATTGATTCTCTGGATGATGCCAAAACACTCCCACCTTCCCTCCCAAATCTGTCCCTTCTTCGTTGGCTCTCTTCTCAAACAAACCCCATCCTTTGTATTGCCTCCCACGTTCCGCCGCCTTCACCACCTCGTCCTGTCCGGGCTCACCCACCGCCCCACTCCCACCACAACCGGTATGCTCCCCATCACCGCGCCCATCTCAATCTCTGCTCGCGTGCGTGAAGCCCTCGCTCCCCCTGTGAAGCGGCTCGACACGGACACCCAACTCCCTCTCCATCGCTCGAGCATGAAGCTGCTTGTCACCGCCTCTGTAGCGAAACGAGCCTGGTCTCACGTACCGTCGCCTTCATCATCTCGTCGCCCCGTCGGTGGTCCCCCACCAGTCCGCTCCCATCGCAACGACGTGCTCCCCACCACCGCCCCCATCTCCATCTATACTCGGCACGAGCAAAGTCCCGCTTCTTCTTTGAAGCGGCTTGTCACAGACGCACCATCTTCCTCTCCTCCATGAGAGCGTGGAGCTGCTGGTCACTGCCTCTGTAGCAGCACAAGTCCAATGAGGAGGTACCATGATTATCATTATTAATATATACCACATGCCTTGAATTATTAATAAAGAATGTCTCAGTTTCCACGAAGTCAGCTTCCTCTCCTCTGCGTGAGCATGGATCTGCTCATCACCGCCTTTGTAGCGGCCTCTCTCCCTTGTGTGCTCGACTCCGACAGTGATGCGACTCGACTCTGCCCAGGAGGAGATCAACTTCGAGAGATATTTACAACTTTATCTTATTTTTTTGATAAGCGTTGTCTAATATGTATAACCGCGATTTCGCATCTGACAATATCGCTAAAGATCTTTTCTACATTTCTCATGTTTGAACCAAAGTGCTTCTTGTCCCTAATACGATTGTACATATCAAGTTTGGATTTTGTTTTTCCATATTTTATCATTCCACTTATTGAAAATCTCCTACCCTTTCTCAACTTTGAATAAATTGTCCAAGTAAATAGAACCATAACATCTTATTTATGCATTTTTTGAATGCAGTAACTAATGCAGTTAAAAACCAACACAACTTGAAGCTCTGTTAATATATTGACAGCACAGTAGTCTGCATGTGTAGGTGCAAACTTTTTTCTTTGGTTTAATGGCTAGAAGTTATAAGATTAGCAGCTTGCCGATTACCATAATTGGCTTGACCATCATCGAGTTCTTACCTTGGTCTGATTTATTTAAGACGAAATATGTGTACTTATGTATGTTTCCATATATCTTTTGTAATAAAGACGGTGGTTAAATTGAAATTTTTTTACTATAGGATCGTGATTCTTACAATTTCTTCGTTTTGTCAGACGATTTCAGTCATAACACCGTTGAGACAAGTTAAAGTAATGGATCGATGCCCTCAAAGTTAATGTCGAGAAGAGGATGGGATGTCACAAATCATCAAATGAAAAAAAAGGGTGAAGCAGCTTGCGGGAATAGATAATTATTTCTTTTATCTAACCATGTATTAATGGTCAAGTTATATAATTGTAGTAGCAAAATTAACAGATTGCTTGAATGTAATAGTGGTTTAAAGTGACAACAGATGCTTCTAATATCGATCCAACACTTGCCACATGCACATGAATATATGTGAGAACAAAATCATAGCAGGTTGTCTCCATTATGCCCATGAAGGAGGGTTCAAATGACAAGCGGAACTTGTGATGTTTTAATTGTAAACTTAGAAATGGAGTACACACATGCACATAGTATTCGAATATAATACTTCAAATTCAACTATAACATCTATAATTCAGCACGATCTGATTCAATCCCAGATCGATGACAAAAGAGGCAATTATAACATCCAGCTTACAATTCATTTACAAGGACAATAGCATATTCTACATTCGTAGAAATACAACATCCTTCTCATGCAAATCGCACTAACTGCTGATGCTATCAGTTGGAGTAAGAGCCACTTCCTCCATTAGTCTATTGTTCAGTTCACAATATATGACATGCACATAAACATACTTTAAAATATTCATGAAAATAGAATGCAAATCCGGATTAAACGTAGCTTCTCCCTGCTTAATTATCCCACAAAAATTACTTGGATATCCACATATACAGGCTTGGCGATCTTAATGAACATCATAGAGCTGGTTCCTGTTTATATATCCCACAAAAATCTCCATCCAAACAAAACTTCAACCAATAGATGGTTGCACAACATTTGCATCCACCTCTTCTGTTGTTGCTTTTGCACACATTGTTCCTTGATGATATCTTGAGTCATTTCTTGCAAGTTCTCGTCAACCATTTCACCTAAAGATCCAATATTAAATTTTTTTATTAAAAATATTTATACATAAAAAATATCCAACAAATCCAATTAATATACACTAAAGTTTCATTCTTTGAAAGGATATAAAATAAATTCTACTTGCTACGTAATAGAAGTTGATATAGAACTTGATATGAAAAATTAAGGAATGGTTCGACTGTGGAAATAGAATTGAAATATGTGTTATAATTCAAGTTCAAATTATTGGAACAAAACATTCTACTTCACAAACAGTGGAGATAGAATTGAAATATGTGTTATAATTCAAGTCCAGATTATTGAAACAACACATTCTCCTCCAGAAACAGTAGAGATAGGAATGAAATATCTGTTATATAATAATAATATTTGCTCCTCCAGAAACAGTAGAGATATAATATGTGTTATAATTCAAGTCCAGATTATTGAAACAACACATTCTCCTCCAGAAACACATTCTCCTCCAAAATAAATTCTACTTGCTACGAGATGGTGAAGGAGGCAGTACGTGAGACCATGCTCGTGCCGCTACAGAGGCAGTGACGAGCAACTTCACGCTCGAGCGGTGGAGAGGGAGTTGGGTGTCCGTGCCGAGCCGCTTCACGGGGGAGCGAGGGCTTCGCACACGCGAGCAGAGATTGAGATGGGGGCGGTGATGGAGAGTACGCCGATTGTGGTGTGAGTGGGTCGGTGGGTGAGCCCCGATAGGACGAGGTGGTGAAGGCGGCGGTACGTGGGAGGCAATACAAAGGAGGGGGTTTGTTTGGGAAGAGAGCCAACGAAGAAGGGACAGATTTGGGAGGGAAGGTGGGAGTGTTTTGGCATCATTCAGAGAATCAATCCAACCGTGAAATGCTCTTTTGATCCGACGGTGCACAACCCAGGTGCGGCTAATTGGCTGCACCAACGGGTGCAGCCCCCTTATTCTCTCTCTCTCTATATATATAGACACACACACTGGATTTTACACCGGAAAACCTTCGCGTCTCAATTACATACAATCTCCGTAGGAAAAAGGGCGAGTAATATTAGATGGGATAATAGATGAATAAAGTTTGTCTTTTCTTTGAATGATTCGAGGGATAACGGATGAATAAGTACTTGTGATTGAGCAGTATTAGAGGACATAGGCAATGAAATTCCCTTATTTCGAGATGAATTCCGTTTATCCAGCAAACTGAAAATATGATTTCTCAATTAAAATTTTGTTGGTTTACGGTAAGAGCGCGTTCGGATAGAGGGGTAAATTTCCCTTCATCCTTCTTATCTAGGGATGAAAACGGTTGGATACGGATACGAATGTATGCATAATCATATCCTTATCCATTTACAAATACGAACGTGGATACAGATATTGACGAATGTGAAAAATGTGTTACCATATCCTTGAAAACGAATATGAATGTAAAACAAATACGAATCGGATACGAATAATAACAAAAATAATTTACTAATGCACATGTTCATAAAATAGATATACCAGATAATACAATCTCATAAAAATTATATCAACGATGGTGAATGCAATCATAAAATATTGTTACACACATTTATAAATAAATATATTACTATACTTATGTTTGAAAACGAATATATGAATACGAATGAGAATATTAATGAATGTTAAAGTGACATCCATATCCACATCTATTTTAAAACGAATACGAATACGAATGTCAAAATATGTATAAAACGAATACGATGGCGGATCGAATACGAATATATTCACATTCGTTTTCATCCCACTCTTATCCTGCTCCTTGTCACTCCTACATAAGCCTCACCTTTTATCTTTTTTAAAAAATAAATAAATAAATTAATTCTCTATTATCAATTCCATCAAAAAGACAATATATTATATCATCATATTATATAGAAATTATAAACTACTTGACTTCTACTTATTTTTTCAAACTTCAATACAATCACATAACAATAACTACCCACTTGTTCAAACTTCAATACAATCATATCACAACAAATCCACTTCTAACCCACACCTAATTTAACCCTCTATCCAAACACCAACATAAAAAAATAGATTACCCTTAATAGTTTAACCCGCCTTAACCCGCGAATCAAAAAACGGTCTTACTACTCAAGTGCTACTGTGAGAGATTCAAATTAGAATATATAGATTTTTTTTTCCAAAAAAATTAAATTTGAAATAGAAATATTTTTTTTGGGAAAAAAAGGTGATCGACGAGCGACTTTGGTTAAATGGGTTGAACCAGGTTAATTGATCAACTGGATTTTGATCGGGTTAATCAAAATCGGTTGGGTCGTTACGAACATTGATAAATACCGTCTATCTCTTCATTCAAAGTTGGGATATTTACAAATTCTTACCCAAATAAAGAAACGTTTGCGTAGAGGCCCCGCCACTTTCCCTCCACCATCTTCCTCTCCCGCCGGAAGGCGCCACCCCCTCTCGCACACACATATCGAGACGTCAATATAGAGAAAGGAGAGAGAGATCATTGCTGCCATCTCACTCCCATCATCGCCCACACCGCCGCGTGCTCACCAGCTCCGGATCCCTCAGGTCAGCACCCCCAAACCCTAAGATCGCATCTCTCCTCCCCTTCTCCTCCCTTGATCTCGCCTATTCGCGCTCTTCTCTTCTGGAATTTGTCGACAGATCCTGGATCCGCGCTTAGCGTTTTGATGCATCTGCCTCGGTGCGAATTTTTTCGGGAAACGGAGCGATCTCGCGTGGGGTTGCTTTTGTTCGGCCGAAAGTTACCATCTTTTTGGTTTTTTTGGTGCTGGGGGGTGGTTGTCTTGGGGGTTTCGGATCAAATATGCCGCATTTATTTTGATTTTGGGCCGAGGACTTGGTGGCGTTAATTTTGACTGGATATGATGAAATGGGTTGCTTTCCAATAATGCGCGGGGGTTCGATGTATGCATGGGATGTGCATCGGACGTTCTAATTTCTCATGAGAGAATGGTGATTCAACTTACGGATGGGTTTTGGTTTTTTGTTGCTTCTTTTGGACTGGAAGCGTTGAAGGCCGCAGCTTAGTAAACTGGGAGCAAGGTCGTGGGCATGGTCTAGGTATTTGCTTATTTTGGTTAGATTAGATTTGGAAGTCCTAAGAAGAGAGAAGTTTCGTGAAAGATAAATTTTGGTAGATACGCTGTATCTTTGTATTTAATGTTGGAAATAAAGCTTCTTTTTCAGTTGATCCATTATTTGCAGAAGGACGGGGACTTTCTTAGATCGTAGGATCTAATTTAGTGCTGCGAGGAAAAAGCCTGGGACAAGTTTAACGGTTCAATTTCCAGAATTTAATATTAAAAGGACATGATGTCCAGATGTTACTTCGCAGATTCTCACCCGAAATCTTGTAAGCAAAAAGAGAAAAAAAGGAAGTTCGGAGTTCAATTAAATAGCCTTGTCAGAAAAAATAGGGCAAGGTATGTTCAAAAAGGAATATGAGAAGATGCTGCTTAGGGGACAAAAGGAGAGTTTCTAATGTTGTAATGGGTTCTTTTTGTTGTCTGAACTCTGAGCTTTTACCATCAACAATCAACAAGGTAGGTAATATCGGTATCGGTATCATGTCGACACGATATATGGTCGATATATCGACAATATATCGACGCCGTATCACGGATTTTGACCCGATTTTGTGAAGGAAATGGCCTTGGAAAGGCATATATCGGCAATATTGGCATATATCGGTCACTTGTCGATATCGATATATCGCCAATACATCGCAATATGGCTTACCTGACAATCAAATATAGTGAGTAGATGTTTATGTTTGCGGTGGAAGACTTTATCTTGAGGTGAACATAGGAGGGTCATGATCCTTGATACACTACGAGGAAGATCACTTGTTACACTACGAGGAAGATCACTTGCAAACTATCATTTGAAGCTTGTGACCGGCCTTCTAGGGTCATGAAGTACATTCTGTAGAGAAGATTGACATGGCAGTTGCACGTATTTCGTTAACATTAGACGACCTTTCTCCTAATGCAGCTTCAACAATCTATCCTCAACTATCTTCTCAACTCTTTCCTCCACAGGAAACAAACCGTTCTCATTGTAGCTCTAACTGAAGGTGGATCCGAGCAATGAAGCAGGAGTAAATCCTTTGATCTGAGTCTATTTGGCATGGTGCCTCCAACAATGATTGTGGGTTTTTTTGGGTTAGTTGGATGAGATGTGTTATGGTGTGGAAAAAGGTGGTCTGAGTGTTGTTGACCTTGCGATGAATGATGCACATCTAGCAACATGGTTGGTGAGGTTAATGGGTCAATTTGATAGTCCATGGCTTCATACGAGAGGAAAATTGTGGTAGATACTCCCATTTGGTCTCCAATTTTCTCTAAGGTTCTTTCAAAATGACATTGTATAAGATCAAGGCAATTTTCATAGTGTCTTATGAATCTGTGATATAAACAACAACACAACTTTTTCCCACATTAAGTAGGGTCAACTACATGGATTCTTTGCCTCTAGATCTGTCTTGGGTCAATCTCGAGCTTAGATCTAAAAAAATAAGATCCCTTTGTATAGTCTCATTCCAACATTTGTTGGGCCTTCATCGCCCTCTCTTAGCTGACTCAACATTCCAAAACCCGCATCTCCTAACTGATGCATCAGTCAACCTCCTTTGCGAATGGTCAAACCACCTTAAGCAGTTTTCTCGCATCTTATCCTCGATCGGAGCTACACCAATTTGCCTTCCGAATCCGATCTTTACGCGTGTGTTCACGTACCCACCTTAGCATTTTCATTTCTGTTGCTGTCATTATCTATCCAGTCAAGCACACACTGCTTAGAAAAAGCTTTGATGAAGGTCGACAACCAAGCATTATCTATCCAATCATCCGCAACCTGTACATCTTGTGAGGTGGATAAAATAAATAGGCATGGAAATCTAAATGTTAGAGTTCCGTCCCCAAGTCCAATCTTCATTCCAGAAAGCAAATAATCTACCATCCCCTAAAATCGATTTGAAGAGCTCACACACCTACGACAGTTGAGAGTACATACCCTTCTAGAACACAGATCTGTAGAAAGATGGACGATGTACACTATTAAACCATGTCTGGACTCCATAAATGCTTCGAATCAGCTCACAACACAAATCGTTAATGTTACCCCAAGTTCGAGCCACCCACTTTAGTAGCAAGGCTCTGCTCATGATCCCTAATCTATGTACTCCAAGACCTCCCTTCTGCACAAGTAAAGCGATTGTCTCCTAGTCAACCTGATGGATGCATGAAGTATATTGGCCTGATTTACCCCGGAAGAGCCTCCTCATTATTATCTCTATTCTTCGGCAAATCCCCAATGGAAGAAGTTTGGATGACGTAAAAAATCTGGATTAACAAGTACAAGTCTCCTACCATGGGATAATACACTCGCTTTCCAACCATATAGCTTCCTCTCCATTTTTTCGATGATAGGGAGCCAGTTCGACATTCACAATCTTCCACAAGTCAACGGAAGTCCCAAGTAGTGTATAGGTTTATTCCCACGCTCTGTCCCCAACTCTAGACAACACTCCACAACCTCTTCTTTGGGAAGACTAAAGGGAATAACCATTGACTTAATCATGTTGAGTATGTCTTGAGAGCTCACCAAAGATCTCCGACAATGTGTGTGTACATGTCACCCTTTGCTAAAAAGAATGATATCATATGCTTACTGAAGTATGGGGATGGGGATGTCCCCTCAGATGTATCATGTTGTGGTCCCATGCTGAACCATATTGGACTTATACGATATAGGACATCTGCCGTAATGGCAAATAATAGGGGTGCAAGCGAGCAGGCTTGGTCATGCCCCTTTGCAGCTGAAAGAAATTGCCTTCTGATTTCCCTTTGACTAGTACCCAGTAGGAAGTTGTTGTAACACATCTCTTCATCCGAGAGATCCATGTATCCGGGAAATCTAATTTTGCAAGTGCAAACCAAAGAAAACGCCACTCAACCATATCGTAAGCTTTTGAAAAGTCAACTTTCCATATGAGTGCAAAAGAGAGACGTCTCTTCCGGTAAGCAATAATCTCGGTTGCCATAGCGAAGCTGCCATCAATGTCTTCCCGGGGTGAAAGCAAATTGAGCAGGAGAGATAATATACCAAGGACCACACTGAGCATGTTCTCCAAAGCCTTTGCTACAATGAGATAGATTGCATTAGACAATGCAACAGGTTTTAAATCCTCCACTATCTCGGACTACTCTTTCTTTGGTAGGAGGAAAAGTAGTACCTTGTTTATTTTGTCAAAACCAGCATTTCCCACTATGAACTCATCAAGAACCGCCATTACGAGGCCCAATAACATCCCGAAACTCCTGATAGAAACACAGTGGGAAACCATCAGGGCTAGGCGCTCCATCAGCATCCAAGTTCCACATCGTCGCTTTCACCTCCATCGATGAAAAGTTTTGGGTAAACATGATGGCCTGCTCCATAGGAAGGGATGGAGATCCATTGCCCATCCATCTCCATGGGTATCTCTTCATTCTACGAGAGAGGAATCGATAGAAAGACGTCAATTCTTTGCCCATCGTCCTATCTTCCTTCAATGATCTTCAGAGATTTCATTCTAAGTTTCAATTCAGTTTCCCCAAATCCTTGTTATCTTCTTCCATGTCTAGTCTCAAGACCTCATTCTCTGCACTCATGCGACATAACCTATGTGTCTTGCTTAACTCTTTCTTGAGCACACAACCTCTTTCATAGAGTTGAACTTATGAATCAGCCTCATCGCTATTGAACACGGACACTTGTGAGAGAGCGGGGTAAAACCTCCTCATCTGACTCCCATTCCCAGATAATCGGGGTGTGGTCCGACCTAGACCGCACTTGTGAAAATACAATCGACAGAGGGAACCCTTCCATTAGTTCTTTCGAGCTGGGGAATTGATCCGTCCTCGAATTAGAGCCAGTGTTTCTTCATGTATACTTTGTGTCATTCGCATCCAACACTTCCATCTGCAATTCTGCAATCATCTCGGCAAAATCTCTCGAACCATAGTTGACCTCCCAAAGTCGTGGATGATTTGAGGACAATAAGGAGACATTGAAATCCCCACCAACAAGCTACGCCACACTCGGACAGAGTTCTCTAACTTTCCGAAGCTTCGCCCATAGATTCCCCTTTTAACAGTCATTAATTCAAAGGATCCTCTAAACTAGTTTCTATCGATGCTTCTCCTCCCTGAAACTCCTATTGTGCATATGAGGATCCTCTAAACTACTTCCTATTGATTCGAGGAAAGTCTATCGATCCAGAAGAAGCATGGGTGAGTCGATTGAGCCAAATGATCAACTCATCATATTATGATCGATAGATTTTTGAATCCTTGATTTCTCAGTAGCAACATTATATGCAAAGGTCATACACCCATGCTTCTGTCTATAAGTGCCCTTAACATGGCTTGGTTTGCTATGACATGTGCACTATCTTGTGATTCCACATCCACTAGTCACTAGTCATGGGTGAGTCGATTGAGCCAAATGATCAACTCATCATGTTATGATCGATAGATTTTTGAATCCTTGATTTCTCAGTAGCAACATTATATGCAAAGGTCATACAACCATGCTTCTGTCTATAGGCCCCCTTAACATGGCTTGGTTTGCTATAACATGTGCACTATCTTGTGATTCCACATCCACTAGTCGCATGTCCTCGTCCTTGCAGTTTAGGTCCATGACCACATCCTCGACTATGGGAGATTGTTGTGGTAGAGGCAATGTCCATAGTGTGAAGATGAGCCATGGAGATGGAGGCCAGTCCCATGAAACAAGAACTGATAAAAAATGTGTAATGTCGAATGTCTAGCCACTGGAGAGAAGGTATCCTGACAGTCCATCCCATAAGTCTGGGTGAACACGTGCTACAAGCCTTGCCTTGTAGCGGTCCATACTACTATCTGTCCATTGCTTCACCGTAAAGATTCATTTGCACCCCATAACAAAGGCACCTGGAGGAGCAGAAACAACACTCCAGGTACCACGAGACTGCAAAGCGGCTATCTCCTCCGTGGTCTGTCACCAACTATTATAAAGTATGGCCTCCTGATATGTTCACGGGATAGTAACAACAGAGAGTCCCACAACAAACCTCATGTTCTCCTATGAAAGATGGTCCAAGGAAACATGCGCAACTAAAGGATAAGTGGTACAGTTACGACGCGGCTTTCTCAAGGCAATGGGTACATCGAGTTATCAACCTCTCTGTTCTCTGATATCAGCTCCTCCCGTATAGTATCCTGTGGAACAATCATATCACCAGTGCCATCAATAGAAACATTGTGTTTATTACATACATGAGGCGTGCTGGATGATGGGGAAGACACATAAGCAGAGGGGCGAATAAAAGACCTGCGAATGTAAAATCATGGTAGGAACTGTGACATGGTAGATGGAGGTGGAGGTGGAGGGCGTGGATGTGAAGATGTATGAGACTTAACATGGGGTGTTGTTGGTGGAGATAATGGAGGTGGTGGAACAAAGACATCCTCACCAGAGTCAGCATTAGATAACCTATCACCTGTAGGAGAAAAGTACATAATATACTAAAAAATGTGATATCAACACTCATATAATATTTTCTCCCTACAAGATCAAAACATCTATACCCTTTTTGAGTACGAGAATAACCAACGAACACACATTTGACAGCTCTAGGAGAGGGCTTGTCACGACCAAGAGTAAAATTGTGGACAAATGCCACATACCCAAACACCCTGGGAATAACGGAGAATATGTCCTTCTCGCGAAACACAATCAAGAAAGAACCTTTTCTCCAAGGATAGTAGACGACATGCAGTTCACCAGGTAACATGCAGTGAGGACATCATCACCATAGAACGAATGAGGAGCTCGACTCTGAATCAAAAGAGTCCTTGTGACATCCAAAAGATGACGATGTTTGCATTCAACAACACTATTCTGCTGCGAAGTGTAAGGACAAGAAGTCTGATGAACAATACCAAGAGATCTGAGAAAGTCAGACAGCTGTAAAATAGAAAAGTCCAATACATTGTCAGTGCGAATAAACTTTACATTAGCAGAAAAAATTGTTCTTGATCTCATTTAGAAACGATTTAATAACATGACCTGTTTCGGACTTATTTTTTAACAAGAAAATGCAAGATAATATAGAGAAATCATCTACAGAAATCATATAGAACCGTTACCCTTGATAATCGGGAACACAAGTAGGACCCCAAATATCAAAATGAAACAACTCAAACAACTGACTACTGCGACGACTCTGGCAACTCAAAAAAGTAGAACGATGGTGCTTCCAAGCTGACATGTCTCACTCTCCAAGATAGTACGAGTAGAGATTTGAGGGAGAATATGACACAGCTCATGCAGAGGATGGTGTCCAAAGTGAAGATGTCGAGCAGCACCAGCACATGGAGGTTGGACCAGTATGTAAAGCCCTCTCTGTTCATGACCACATCCAATCACTCTGCTCTAGATTATGTCCTGAAACACAAGAGAAGAAGGATCAAATATGGCACAGTAATGTAAATCTTTTGTAATCTGACTAATAAAAAAGATTCATCTGAAATGCTGGAGTATGTAAGACATTTTGCAGGCGCATCGATGTGGTTAGAGTAATCTCCCCCTGAGCAACAATAGGTAGATGAACCCCATCAACAATTACCATTAATCTATCAGGAGGGATATATTTGTAAGAAGTAAAGTCCGATCTCCACACATATGATGAGAAGCTCTGGTGTCCATGATGCAATCAGTCAAATCTATACTGCTACAACTGGTAAGTGTGCAAGCAATACCTGACGAACTCGTAGAAGCTCTGACAACAGCTTCAACATCTGAAGATCATGCTGCTGGGTTTGGCGGTGTAGTCATCATCTCTCTCAATCTCGAGACAATATCATCAAAGCCTCACATCACGAGGAGCTGGAGTAGTCTCTGTCTACTTAGCTACACAAGCAGACACTGGATACCTATGCTTCAGATAGCATTCTCCTCCGAATGTCCTGGATTGTGGCAATGTGAGCATGAACCACGTTGATGTACTCCTTGACCACGAGATCCGCGTCCGCGAAACTGCGAAGTACCCCCTCTACCACGAGAAACTACCATTACAGAGGGAGTTTAGGCCACGGTAGTAGACGAAGTAGTGTTCCTGCTCAACCTCTTGTAGACCTCTTCCATTGGAGGTATCGTCTCTCCAGTAAGAAGTTGAGTACGTGTTGCATCGTACGTTGAGTCATGGAAAGACAGAAAGACTCCTGTCATAGTGGCATTCCCGTATGCATGTTGTTGCTCAATGCTGGTAGTAATGATCATAAAGCTAGGAAGACACTCAAACGTGCCTCAGAGATGCGAGAAGCGGGCACGAAGAGGCCGACCATTCTGCTTGGTCGAGAAAATGCCATATTGCACATGGAGGATTTTGCTCTCATTCTCTGCTTGCTCATATGTGTCAGCTAAGATATCCCACATAGCCCTGGATGTGGGTTAATTGGCGATATCGTTGATAATCTCTATGGTGAGCAATTCGGAGAGGCAAATCCATGCATAGGCATCATCGTGCTTCCTTGAAGCATTAGCCCTAGTTTTATCCGTCAGCTCTGAATCAGTCAAAATGTGCTCCTTGTATGGCACTGCATAAGGATGCGAAATTGCATGGACCACAACTCGTAGTTGGTCCCATCCATCTTCACGATAGGAGCCGGGCCCTTAAAGGCTCTGGACGACGAAAAAATGTCACTCTTGTTCTCTGACACGATGGAAAAGTTGTTGAAAAATCAGACCTAAATTGGGGAGTAGACCTCCTTGAGCAAGTCTACACAATCATACAAAGGAACGGTTGTACGTAGACTCATACAACCATCCTTTTCAATCTTTGTTGTAGTCTAGGGTCGGAAAACATGATTTGTATGTTCGAAATCACATATTTCGGTCAAAATCAGACCATATATGCCTGCAAAAGCGTCCGAACTGCAGCAGCGGGCGGCAAGGCCGCAAAAGATGGGGCGGTCGGCGGCCGGAGTGGCTGGAGAGGTCGGTTGGGGCAGTCGGAGGAGCAGGCTAGGGCATCGGCGGTGGGAGGGAGGGACGACAGGTAGAGTTATGGTTTGGTGGGATATAGGAACCCTGCTCTAGGACCGTTGCTCCGATACTATGTTGGAGGAAAAATAGAATTGTGTTCATTATTGAGACCCCATGTCTCTCTTATATAGGAGAAAAGTCTTGGTAAATTACACAAATTACATGAGTGGTATATGAAAGAAAGAGAAATAAGAAATAAATATAAAGATATATAAATATCTCAACAGTACCAACATTAGTTTTGAAATGGTTTGGAGCAAAGGGTGAGTGATTTTCTTCACTTGCAATCTCTCCTAAGGGACATGGATCACCCATTAGATATGAGAGATCATTGGGAATGGTGGGTGGACAATTGTTGGTGAAAACTATTACGCGGCCTTTAACTCTTACCAGGCTGTCAGATGATCTCATGATAGATCTCAACGTTATGTGGTGGAGCAAAGTGTCACAGCGGTTAAAAAACTTCTTATGGCTGATCTGACATGGTAGGCTGCTAATGAAGGTGCGTAGGGATGCTATTTTGTGTACGGGGGACACTTACATGGTACATGCCCACGATGTTAGGAGGAGGTAGAAGATCTTGAACATCTCTTTCTTGGATGCACTTTCTCTAGAGGAGTGTGGGATAGAGCACAATGATCTTGGCTGCAAACGGATTTGTTGAACAGCTTTTGGATATCAATCAGGAACATATGTGGTAACTCACAAGACGATTGTTGCTGGCCCTTTGTGCTTTTGTGGGACATTTGGTGCGTTTGGAATGAGCTCATTTTTAGTGGACAACGTTTTTACATCGACAATGTAATTGATCATGCAAAGATGTTGGCCGGTTGTGATCGACCTGTTGTAATATTTTTATTTTCAATAATGAACTTCGTACGGTGAACCCCATCTCGGGGTTCCACCCTTACTCTTTTAAAAAAACAAAATGATTCTTAAAAAACAACATTAATCATTTTGTTTGAAGCACGTAGTGTGTATTACCATTTATTCTATTTTGGCAAAGTTGCATTTAGAATATTGAAATTGTTTGTAACTGAATTATGGATATAGTAGTATAGACTATAGCGTGTTGATTTTAACATTCGAAAGGAAAAAATCGTCATTTATGCCAAAGTTAAAATGATGCCTTCATCTATTGTTTATAAATGCAGGTATCTTGAAATGCAAGTTGTCGAGGCAAACGAGGAAGTTCCTGGGTCTTCGTATCTCTCTGACAAGAGCGCTGAACAAAAAATCCGAGATGTAATAGATGATGATAAGGGCAGCAATGATGATTCAACTGAAAGTTCTCCGAATCAGTTGGTGCTTTATAAGCCTGGTGCAACTGATAGAGGTTTAGAGATAGAACGACTTCCCGATTCTTCTGATTACCATGTTTCTTTTCAAAGAACATCAGTTCCTAAGCATTCTTCCAGAGGCTTGCTTTCTATAGGAACATTTACTGTCCAGTGTGCTAGATGCATGCAATGGAGGATTATACCAACCAAAGACAAATATGAAAAGATTCGTGAGAGAATCTTACAAGAGCCATTTTATTGTGAAACTGCTCAAGAGTGGCGTGCTGATGTAACATGTGCTGATCCTCCTGACATCTCACAAGATGGCAGCAGACTCTGGGCAATTGATAAGCCAAATATTGCACAAGCCCCGTCTGGCTGGGAGAGATTATTGAGGATCCGTGCTGAAGGTGGTACACGCTTTGCAGATGTGTAAGAGTTCCTGAAATTTGTAAACATTCTTAACTTTTTGTCATTGTTTTAATCATTTATCTACAACCAGACTTCGGATTTTGAAATCAAAATTTTATTTCAATCTGAACCCATGAAAAATCTGACAATCACCAAGGTTCAATTTATTGAGACTCGGTTTCAAAGGTAGTGGGCATAAACCCCAATATTCATTAATACCATTTGGGATACTTGTCCTGAGTGTGCACTTGAATGCACATTGTATATATTTAGCTATAAAAGTGCCCTGGAGGGGAGAGCTGCATCATACATGAAGTCCCGTCTTTCTCAAGCATGTTTTCTCACATTCTTGTTGTTGTGTTTCAATTTTTCTTTTCAGTTATTACGTTTCACCATCCGGAAAAAGGTTACGATCTATGGTTGAGGTCCAAAAGTATGGTTTCTTTTCTGCATGATAGTTTCGATCCATAGTTATCTTGTCTCCATCCTGGCCTATTGGGAGTAAAATTCGATGTTTTTTTGCAGATATTTGCTTGACCACCCTGAATATGTGAGCCAGGGTGTGAGCGTCCCTCAGTTCTCGTTCCAGACACCCAAACCCCTGCAAGAAAATTATGTTAGAAAGCGGCCCCTACGCTTAACAGATGATATTGATGGTGGGGCTAATTTGAAAGACACAGGGCCTCTGGAACCTGAAGAAGGTATGATTAGAAAGGGGCTTTGCCTTTGTTTCAAGGAAACATTATAACAACTAGATTTTCCTTTTGTAAAATTTTTGGAGTTCTCCGCTATGAAATATGAAATCATGTGAAAACATTGATGAATTAATTTGTTTTTTGATCAACTAGTGTTCAGAATTATTTTATCTTTTTTATTTCATGTATTTTTCTTTTCTTTGTATGTCTGGTATGTAATTTGTTTAACATGGTTTCTCCTCTCTATATAAGAGAACTGTAGGACCTTATGAATAATTAATCCATTATTTTCTCTCCACATGGTATCAAAATGACGGTCCTAAACTAGAGCATGTACTCTAGATCTCCCTCCTTCTAGCCGCATGCCACATGTGCTCGCACACGTTGTTGCCACAGGGTGCTGCCTTGCATTGTCACAACCCCTTGTAGGGCTATTCTAGGTTGCGTGGGGTCCCCTCCAGTCAAGCAACTGGCTTCCTCGATCCTACAGTCCACCATGGGACTGCCCTAGCACTGTTGTCAGCCACTTAAAAGTGCCACCAACCATCCAACGTCGCCGCCAAAGGTCCCCCTAGCAGCTGCATGGGTCGTTAGCGCCGCCGCCCCTTCATGTGGGCCGCTTGTTTGCATCTTAGCGGCCCCGAGCAGTCTCCCGACGACCTGATTTGGGGATTCGTCTCTGAAATCAGACTTGTCGCTACATCTGCATGCCCTAGCGTGCGATCTTGGTTGATGGGAACATTGTGGCACACTTCATCCGGTTTACAACCTCAGTCTGTCTTTGGCATCGTGTTAGAGAACAAGACTGACATTGCATCTTCGGGCACCTTCAGAGGTTCGACGTCCATTGTCAAGATGGATGGGTCCAACTATGACTTGTAGGCCATGTAGTTCACGAGCCTTATGCAGTCCAATGGGAAGAAGCATATGCCGGCACATGAGGAGACAATAGACATGACTGGGGTTAATGCCTCTTGGGAGGCCGATGATGTGATGTACGTGTATGGCTATCCGATACTCTAGTTGTGGAGATAGCCAATGACATCCTGAATCAACGCACTACTAAGGCAATGTAGGACATCCTCACTGCCATATACTTTCATGTGAGGAATGAGACGAAGATACTGCAGTTCCGGCATTACATCTTCACAATCAAGTAAAATAGCCGCCCTCTTCGCACCTTATACACATCTCTCAAGGGCATGTTTGAGAAGCTTCATAGCTTCATGCCTCTTGCAGCTACTCTGGAGCAGTAAAAGGCATACAGGAATGCCACCATGGTTAGCTCTTTTTGTCGGTTTTTGATCCTTAATATGATGTCGAACGGTCACAGTTACTTGTGGATACTAGCATACCTCCCATGGAGGAAGCATATCGTAGACTCATCAATATCATTGTCCCTTTGTCCATTGTATTTCAGACCTCCTCGGCTATGGCTGCATCTTGCGGTACATGACAAGTTTCTCAATTTAGAGTTCACGCAGCTCGTGGCGGGGGAGGTACTCGTCTACGAAAGTCATGCACCTATTGTTAGAAGCATGGTTTTCTGACTTCTTGTGTTGTTGAGCAAGTTGAGACTCCTGTTGCTCTTGCCATTGATTAAAGATTTGAGGATTTTGTCTCCTGTTTGAGGGAGATCATGTTTCCATCTACTGGATCCACTAGTGCTCCATCACGCCCGTCAAGCATCGTTGCCTCGATTGTCTCTAGTACATTAGGTACTTCCTATACTCTTAGCTATTGTCATAGGGCATACATGAACACTACCACGGTTGGCATCTTTCTTGATCCTTAATATGATGTTGCACGATCCCAGTTACTTGTGGATGCTAGCATACCTCCCATGGAGGAAGCATACCGCAGACTCATCTGGATCATTGTCCCTTTGTCCATTGTATATCAGACCTCCTCAACTATGGTCGCATCTTGTGGTACAGGATGAGCTTCTCAATTTAGAGTTCACGCAACTAGTGACAGGGCAGGTACTCGTCCACGGTAGCCATGCATCTATTGTTAGAAGCATAGTTTTATGGCTTCTCGTGCTGCTGAGCAGGTTGAGAGTCCCGTTGGTCTTGCCATTGATTAAAGATTCGAGGAGTTTGTCTCCCGTTTGAAGGAGATCATGCTTCCATCTATCGGATCCACTAGTGCTCCATCAGGCTCGTCAGACATCACTGCCTCAGTTGTTGCTAGTACATCATGTGCTGCCTATACTTTTTCCTATTGTCATAGGGAAGACATGATCTAGTGGATCATTGATTCCGGTGTCTCTCACCATTTGTGCGGTGACAGAGCCCAGTTTGCATCATACATACCTCTTCCTTAAGGTTGATCAGTTGGTCATTGCATATGGGACCCATTCCCCTCTTACAGGACATGGAGAGATCTGTTTGATGCCATCTATACATCTACAAAATGTGTTTTATGCACCTGATTTTTTGATGAATTTATTGTCTATTAGTCAAATCACTAAGGATTTACATTATCATGTTATATTTGACCCGTCTTCTCTTGTGTTTCATGACATACTCACGATCACGGAAAGGGTGATTGGTTGTGGTTATGAGCAAGGGGGTCTCTATAGACTGGTTCAATCTCCAAATGCTAGTGCTTCGTTCATTCCTTTTGGATCAGTCTCTTCGTACATGTGGCACATTTGATTTGATCACCTTCCTCCGCAAATGTTGTGTCATGTCCTTCCATAGATATCTTCTCGAAATACCTTCCAGTGTAAGGCTTGCCAGCTTGAGAAGCATTACCGATACTTTTCCTTCTCGTCAGAGCCATAGTTGAAGTAGCCTATTTGAGTTAGTTCATTTCGACATTTGGAGTCCCAGTTGTACTCTTGATCAGCAATAACAGTTGAATTTTCTTGACATTCATGGGTTTTTCTTTAAAAAAACAAGTCTGGGTCTGGGTCTGCTATTCAATCATTTATTTATGAAATAAAGAAGTTTTTGCCAATGTCAAGTATATTGTCTTTGACAATGCCTTAAAGTTCTACACTTATAGCTTGCTCAATTCTTCATGTCACATGGCATTATATACAGGACGTCATGTGCGTACATGTCACAGTTTAACGGTGTTGAACGTAAACACCGTCATTTACTTGATGTGACCGGGATCCTCTTGATTCAGAGTCGTACCCCCATTCTTTTTGGGGTGATGCGTTCCTCGTTGCTTATTATTTGGTAAATCGTATGCCGTCTTCTGTGTTAGGAGAGAAGATTCCTTCTTGATTGGGTTTTTCGAGAAAGATCTTTTCTTCCTTATATCTCATGTCTTTGGTTTCGTGGCTCTCGTCGTCATCAGTCTTCTGGTCGTGACAAGTTCTTCTCCAGAACTGTAAAGTGTTCTTTGCGGGCTACTCTTAGACCCAGAAGGGATACCGATGTTTTACCTTGTTTGATGGAAGTACTACGTCAGTGATGATGTCACATTCTTTGAGTCGGTTAATGCATTTGTCCGCTACATGTGACAAGTTGACTCCGTCCGACTTTGGAGAAGAGGTCTGCATTCATCCTCCTACGCCACCACCACATTCATCTATGGTCCCTCCTACACCACCACCAACTCCACCAGCTTCGTCTAGTATCTTGACTCAGTTTTGCCACATTTGTACATTCACAAGCCACCTTCTGTACCCTGTGCTCATGGTCCTTCCCATCATCTAACACTCACCATGTATGTCCTGAGCACTTTGTTTCTACTGATGGCACTGGTAATTTATCTTTGCAACATGATTTGAAGGATATGCATGTCAAGAGATTACTTTACAGTCTGCATACGATCCAGATGATGTTGATGTGCCCATTGCTTTCTGAAAGCGAAAGCATACGTGTGCCACTTATCCTTGATGTTGCTCATGCTTCCTTGGGGTGTCTTTCAGTGGACGATAGGAGGTTTGTCATGATTTTTTAGTTGTAGAGATCCCACAGACATATCAGGAGGCTATGCGCGACAATCAGTGGTGTCTTACTATGGAGGAGATGACGGCGCTATAGTTGCATGACACTTGGATCTTGGACATTGCTCTTACATGGGTTTTATGTGGTTGGTTGCACATGGGTGCTTGCAGTGAAGCACTGTGTAGATGGCAACATTGATTGCTTCAAGGCTAAACTTACGGTTGTGGGTTCACCTAGACCTATGGGGTGAACTATCAATATGCATTCTCTCATGTAGTGTGATACATAGAAGGCCATATCGATATCGATATCGTATCGATCCGCCCTGAAAAGTATAAATCGGGATATATCCTCGATATATCGACGATATCGGTGTGTCGGAAATGGCTCAAAAATGCATTTTTTTGTTTTGTATTAATTAAGATAATCCAAGATATTAAAACAACAAATAACCTACAAGTACACACTTATATCACACATGTCGGTCATTTATAGCCCATATATCACACATACCGTTCATTTCGAATATATAGATGTTAATGTTTATTCCCGACTTATAGATATTGGAAATGGAGTTCGTCCAAGTTCTTAGAACACTAAATAACTTACAAATATACTCTTAGATCACACATATCTGTCATATATGATCCTTATATCAGACATATCAGTTATATCAAACTTATCGTTGGTATTGTTAATTGTTGACCTATAGATATTGGAAATGGAGTTCGTCCAAGTTCTTAGAATACGAAATAACTTACAAATATATTCTTAGATCACGCATATCAGTCATCTATGACCCTTATATTGCATATATCAATCATGTCCAACATATCGTTGTTACTGTTGATTGCTAACTTGTGCATATTGGAATGCAGTCCATCCAAGTTCTTATAACACTAAATAACTTATAAATATACACTTATATCGCACATATCGATCACCTATGACCCTTATATTCTACATATTGATCATATCATTGTTAATGTTAATTGTTAACTTATAGATATTGGAAATAGAGTTCATCCGAGACTTATATTGCATCACATATTATGTATAAACAAAATGTTTGAGCTATTTTTAGAACCAAACAAATAGAGCATAATAACATTTTTTAAAAGAGACAATTCATACTAATATTTCAAAAGGGAAATAAGATGAATAAAATCGATTGGACACCCTCAAGGTGAACAACATTGTATACACCCCCCTGTCACACCATACCCTACTAGACGGGGGTCTCGTTGTATGGGTATTATTCATCAATATATAGATATTGGCAAGATTTCGACGATATCGGTCGATATCTATGAATTTTTGTACTGAATCCAGTCATTTTTGACCGATATGGGCTGATATGGCGATATATCACCAATATATTGGCCATATATCATTGATATTCTGGTAAATATATTTCCACCCTGATATCGATATCCCCTGCCTTTTGTTACCGATATATCGGCGACATATTGCAATAACTCTTAGGATCCTTCTGTCTATTTTTTGTGGTACGAGACTGGTCCTTGCCCCAACTTGATGTGAAGAATGTTTTTCTATATGGTGATATGTAGGAGGAAGTTTATATGTAGCAACCATCGCGGTTAACTACTGAGGGGGAGTGTCAGATGGTTTGCAAACTTCATAAGACTATCTATGGCCTTAAATAGAGTTACGGAGCATAGTTCCAGAAGCTCTCAGACTTGATTGGGTTGCAAGGGTTTATGAAATCGATTGCAGATCATTCACTGTTTGTTCATAGGACTCTGAGAGGTATAGTTCTTATATTGATCTATGTGGATGATATCATTGTTATAGAAGATGATGTCATGGTCTTAGTGCGATTAAGGAGTTCTTTGGACAACAGTTTGTCACCAAGAACTTTAGTGATCTACGATACTTCATAGGGCTTGAGTTTGCTAGGAACCAACATGGTCTTGTAATGACCCAGAGGAAGTATGTTACCAATTTACTATCAAAGACATGTATGGCAGATTGCAAACCTGCCACCACCCTATAGATCCCATCATGAAATATGATGATGATTCTGAGAAGGTAGACAGGAGGAGATACATTGAGCTTTGGGAAGCTCCTATATGTGACAATTTACCAGGTCAGATATTTCCTTTGTTGTAAGCAAAGTCAGTCAGTTTATGGAGCAGCTTAGACAAGTACATATGGATGTGGTTCACACGATTTTGAGGTATTTGAAGTCCTCTCCATGTACTGGATTGTTCTTTACCGGAGGGACATCCTTAGCTATCATGATATGTACAGATTGGAGAGTATGCAAATAGGGGCATAAACGAACCGAACCTGAGCGAACTTACATAGGTCATGCTCGGCTTGTTTAGTAAATATACAAGTTTGGGTTTGGCTCGGTCAGTAAGATTCGAATCACGTTCAAGTTCGGTTCGATTTGGTAGAGGTTCGAGAACGTTCGGGTTGGTTCGTTAAAGGTTCAATTACACATCATTTTCTTCTCATTTTATATTTTATAAAAACTCACAAACCCAAGATCAAAAGGTTTCGGGTAACACCCTTTCAAAATTACAAAAGATTACAAAGGGAAAAATTGTGTATATTGCTTTCTTAGAAAATTTTCACATACAAATTTAAAATGAACTCTACAAATCCATCAATCAGAGAATGAGAGGAACTTCACGAAAAAGACAAACCTCGGGAACTCATTGCGGGGGAGAGCTGACCAATGTGGCTTTCAAACTTGCAGGAGGGCTACTGTGGCCCGTTGGAGGCTAGTGTGGTCACGTGAGGAATGGGGGGATGGGACCATTATGGTGTTGTGGAGATACGGTCCGCGAACTAGTAGGGGTTGGAGGGTGGCGGTTGGCCTGCAGCCCGAAGGAAGGGGTGGCGGTGGTCTGCATCCATATGTGGGGGAAGGGGAGATGGAGATGTGGTCAGCGGTCGTAGGAAAGGGAGGGGGAGATGGAGGGAGTGGCCACTATCGCAGGAAGGGGGGTGTGGGGAGGCATGGGGGTTGGTGCCGACGAGTCGTCAGCTTGTTGGGGAGGGCATGAGAGATGGTGTCGGTAGCTTGCTGGGGAGGGTGGGGGATATGGGAGGTGTGGGGGTGTCGGTACCGTAGAGGGGAGGGATTAAAAAGAGGTTGGGGGTGGTCTCGTGACTCTCGTAAGGTAATGGAGGAGAATTCGGGAGTTTGATTACTTGGGTAAGGTTATGTTAAATGAGATTGCCCATCTAATGTTGACTTTTTAAAATAGACTCCTACTTTTTTGGAATTGAAGTTATCACATGAGTTGGCTACCATGGCGTAAGCCCCTTATGACTGTATATATTTATATCGAACTATTAACGAACCGAACATGCGCAAACCTGCCATTTCAAGGTTCCCAAACCCATGTTAATGTTTGATTCGTTTTTTTTAATCGAATTCGAGTCGAATGCTTAAGGAATCAAACTTGAGCGAATATCGTACTCGAGATTTATTGACAGCCATATATGCAGGATGCCTCAAGGATAAAAAAATCTACTTTCGTCTTTGCAGTGATCGTAGGGAGCTCTTTGGTGTCATGGAAGAGCAAGATGCAAACCGTAGTGGCTATGTCTAGTGCAGAGTCAGAGTACATAGCATGTCGTAGGGGAGCACTGAGATGATGTGGGTCAGATCTGTCCTGACTGACCTAGCTATTGATACACCACTTATGCATCTACAATGCAGCAACCATGCTTCTCTTTTCATTGCCAACAACCCTGCCTTCCATGAGAGAGCCAATCACATTGATTTTTTTTTATTATCACTGCATACACATCATTCAAAAGGTATTTATCTCTACTTCCCAGGTTAGCTCAAGGGAACAGACAACAAATGTTTTCACCAAGACTCTAATCAGAGGGCCATTTCAGAGGTTGTTCCAAGCTGAGCATATTTGACATCTATGCTCCATCTTGAAGGGAGTGTTGAGAGTTATTTTATCTTTCTCTATTTCATGTATTTTTTCTTTCTATCTCTATTATGTAATTTGCCCAACATGGTTCTTATCTCTATATAAGAAAACCCTAAGGCATCATGATTAATGAGTAATTAATTCCTTATTTTCTCTCTACAATTAGGTCACTTGGTTCTCCATGGTTGAACACAACCATTGGTAACTGCTAAGACACCCATGTGTACATATCTTTATAAATATACATATTACATTATAGAAAACGAGAATATGGAAGTGAATCAGAGATAAAGAATATAGAATATGAAGAACACATGTATTTTACGTGGAACCCTACTCCATAAGGAGCGAGATGAAATCATTGGAGAAGGCCTCTTAACGGTCGAATACTCTATTATTTCTCTCTCAAAGGTTACATGTAGTGTGAGGCTTCTTATATAACCCTACCGGTATGGCTAAGTCTAACTCACAGATGATGTGGAACTAAACTTGTAGATGTGGTAATTGGATATCCAATTATCCATATATGAACGCGTACTCTAAGACTCCTCAAGCTGAAGTATGCAATGCTCAACTTGGACAAATAGAAAGAAATCACTTACTTGCACAATAGAAGATACTACAGACAATATCAACTCTACGCATGCTCTATTGGTTGCCTATTGAGGACGTTGCTTCTCATGCTATGCTTGTGAGGAGGAACGGAGGGATGGAGTATAAATCGAGTCTCCTCGATGGAGGATGCATGCTATGTACCGTGTCTGTCAGAGTCATTAGAAATGAATTGAGTCTCCTCGTTGGAGAATGTGTGTTTTGTAGTGCGCAGAGTTACCTGAACTGGAATGAGGTGGAGTCTTCTCGTCGGAGAACTTGTGCTATGTACTGCGTAGAGTCATTGAAACTGGAATGAGTCCTTCGTGGAGCTTTGGCATGCAATCGTTCCATTTATCTAAAAGGCCAAACTGGGGAATACCCTGGAAACATTCTCGTCGGAGTCCACAGATGATGGAGCTGGAGGCTGAAACCTGGTCCCGTCGTTGGAGAATTGGGTCTCTCCCACATCGGCTCAGAGAACGAGATCTGTACTCCGGAGTTCCCGTAGATCTCTCCATATCGAGTCTTTGACATAGGTTTCTAACATACATGGTCCACATGAAAACCCTAAGCCCACTAGATCAAGAGTATGCGGACTTCTTAAATAAATGATCGTGCATGTGTATCTCGAACTGATGGAGTCTGAAGAATTGGAGAACTCTACATATCCCTTCCCCCCTTTTGCCATACTTGTCAAAAAAATGTAATGTTTATCAAGTTGGGAGAAAACATGAAAATGGAGAAAAACAAAAGCATATCTCAAATGAATATTTTTTTCGCATATTTCCTCTTTTTTTTATAGTTGTCTCCCTCTTTTTTTCAAAACACTCATATTTAAATACAGGCCATGCCTTTTTTTTTCTTGGCCATCCTTTTTTTAATACAACAGACCCCTTTTTTGCAAGAAAAACGACCCGATTGGGCCTAATTGCAGCAATGGTCTTTAAAGCCTAATCGGGCCCCAACTTCAGGTCCTCTTCTCAGGCCGAAAACCAATTGCCATGCCCCACCTTTTTTTTATCGAAGCATATCAGCCCACCCCTAATTTAAGTGAAGAACCATGTGGCCCCTTTCTTCTCATCAAATAAGGTTCCCATCATTGGGAACCCGACTCACAGAAGGCGTCCTTGGAGAAGATGTTGGGTGGAAACACACCAAGATTTTTGCTGCTTGCTCTGCCACTGCACATCTTGGAGGAGGAACCAGAGATTGATGGATCCACCTGGAGGTGTGGGAGCATCGTCAAGAGGTGCTACTTCCTAGGGAGTCTCATGCTGCCCTGCTCGAAGTAGGGAGGAGCAGTGCACAAGCCTGGCTAATGCGCAAGAGACAAAGAGGATTGGGGGCGGCGGTGCATTGAGTTTGGAGAGGAGTCTCCAGATCCAGTACAGAGGCAGAATACATGGCAATGGCTCAGGCTACCTATGAGATTAATTGGATACTGACCTTTCGACAGGAACTTGGTATTGTTGTCACTACTCATGTTCCTCTATTTTGTGACAACAAATCCGCTATATACGTTACTACGAATCATGTGTTTCATGAGCATAGTAAGCACATAAAGATTGACTGTCATTTTGTTCGTGATGTTGTACGAGAAGGGAAGATTACAACTCCACGCATCACAAACAGATCTTCAACTTGCAGATGTATTCATGAAAGCCCTACCAAAAAAGTGCTTCTCGTGGATAACTTCCAAGTTGGTCATGATCTATAGATATGCTCCAACTTGAGGGGGAGTGTCAGAGATGTTTTTATGTTTATCTTATTTCATTGTAAACCCTCGGTGGTATTTGTGTATTCACTCGTTTATGAGCACTCTAGGGTTCCGTCCTATATGACCCCTAGACCTCTTAAACAAAATAAGTTATTGTGTTTTCTCATCTTTTTCCACAATAGTGATCCGCTCTGATCCATCACTACCGGGTCACGGGTCGACCTGACCCATTGATTTAATTCTATGGGTAACAGGTACTGTTAAAAGGAAAGGAATATATGTTAGATAAATAGAAAACAAATGCAGAAAATTGATAATTGTAAATTTTCTATAAAATTCATTTATCGAATCTATATGCATTGAATTCATTATTGTATTCGGTTATTTATATTGTCATCTATATCCATATATATTTCAAAATGGATATGATTACGAATACGAATATAATCACTCTTAAGCTATCCAATATATGTAATTTTAATGTAATTTGTATATTTCTATCATTGTTCATATTTGAGCAGCATAAATTTATATCTGTAGATGTTTTAATCGGTTTAGTAATAAAATTTTCATATTTAGCAAGCATCTGGATCCATATCCATATTAATACATATAGGAATAATATAACAAATATATTTATATTTGATATAAATGTTCGGATCATTGGAGGTAGTTGGTAGGGCAAGAGCATTGGGCGGGATTGGCCTGAACTTGATCATGACCCGGCCCACAAAAGTCGGGACCTGGCTCGAATTTGACATACAAATGGGTCGGATCCATGCCCCTATTTTCCCACAATACTTGTTGAGATGGGCCCAACCTGAACCGGTGGCGACCCATATCGACTCGATCTGACCCGCTTCCCCATCTCTTAGATTTTGCATGTGCCTTATATTTTTAGAATATAATTTCCATAAGTTCTTAACTGTAATAGTGGTTGAATGTTCGAATCCTGCCATAGCTTAACTGTTCGTTAGCACATATTTTTTCTAGCGAATTTGGTATTAAGAATCGTTCAACCTTCGACTGCCGACTTCCAAACTGGGGAAGTTTATTATATCTTAATCACATCAAACTATTGTATAAGATTGCAAACTAACAGATATTTTGGGATTTTTAAATTACATAAATGTAGGGATTTCACCCCCTATCCGTCATGCAACCTAGAATAAGATTTTGAATATGTTGATCCAAATCGACCACTTATATCGTGGTTATACAATCACCGATTATGGAATATGGATTAATGTTGAAGTTAAAAATCGATTTATTCGACTCGTTTGAATCCGATGCAATAGATGGCAAGGATTCAAGGACAGTTTTTTCGGCAAGCCTGATCAGACACAATAACAAATGGATCTACTATGCACTATTGGAGGCGGGCTAAGACTGACCTGAACCCGAGCCCGAACCGGTGGGCCTTGTGCCAGGCCCGGACAATCAATTCATCAAAAAATGCAGGCCTCAACCTCGCCCATGGTCCGAGAAAATTTGACGGGCTTGAGCTGGATTTTCTCGGGTTGGATCGGGTTGAGCCAATGCTCTATCCTAGTAGTGGGAGCTTTCAATTGGGTATCTGCTGGGTACCTGTCTTTCCAAATTGGTTTTTTGTACGGGTCATCGGACATGATATATTGGGTACCCAAGCTGGTATTTTTCCAATCGGTATCCATGAGTTTTAGGTGTCAAAATGCACGGGTCAAACCGAGTACCCATTGACCCGTATACTTTAAACACCCCTACAGTCTACCCTCCACGATAAATCTCTCTTGGGCACGAGCTCCCCCAACCTCTCGCAAGCTCCTTAAATTTCAACCAACAAGCTCCCTCCACCCACGAGCTTCATCGACTAGCTCTTGCTTTGCAAACAAACATGTGGCGCCCACCTCATCCCTGCCATTGTTACTGTCTTCAACCTTTTCAGAACCCCCATTCCCCCTGCACCATTTGCTACATTTAAACAGACATCATGCTGACCTCTTTTCAGGCCGATATCATCGCTGCTGATTACACAACAAGGTGGGCTGTTGGAGAAGTTGGAGGTGCACCTTGATCCTGGACACCCAATGCTGAGGTGGATGGTGGGTCCACAAGCACTGGTTGGGGCACTGCAGGGTATGCAAAAACAAACCTTACTGCCATAAAAAAGGTCGTCTTTCACTGGATTATATGAGCAAGGAACAAGGAACTTCTGGATCCACAACATCGGCCCTCATCGGTGCTTGTTTGCCATAAAACATACAAACATACGGACCCTTCCACATTCGAGGTGCTTGACTGCACCGCTGCTCTCTACCGTGCTGCGAGATTCTTCATGCACCTCCATGCCCTTTGCACAATGCTGCATGGACTCCTGGAGAGGAACATTACATACACACATCGTTGTCATCAAGTGGGATCTTATTGCCGCGTACACCCATTATGGTAAAAGTGTGGCTCGTGGTCATGTTGGTTGGGGAGTCTATTTTCTAAATTATCAACGCGGTTAAGTTGAGATGACCCATTGTTTTGTAAGGATTTGAGCTGAGTAGCTTGTTGTGTATGTCAAGGCTCTCCCTTGAACAATGATCTTGGATCAGTTGTGGGCTGACCAAGGTGATGAACGTGTTAGAGTAATCGATACTCTGATGTATTATTCCATAGAGCCCTCGGGTCTCTTATATAGAGAGAAAACCCTTGGGTAAATTACATAGACGTACAATATATAAATAGAAAATACGAAACAGTACATCGCAACATATATAAACCTCTACACTCCCCCTCAAGATGGAGCATAGATATCTATCATGCTCAGCTTGGAAGAACATCTCTGGAAAGGTCCTCTGAGCAATGGCTTGGTGAATATATCAGCAGTCTGATCCTCTGAACTGACATGAGAGGTGGAAATGAAGCCCTTCTGAATCATGTCTCTAGTATAATGACAATCCACCTCGATGTGCTTTGTTCTCTCATGAAAGGCTGGATTATTGGCAATAAATAATGCTGCCTGATTGTCACATTGGAGATTCATAGGCAAGGAGACATCTACATTCAAATCTTCTAAGACTGCTCTAACCCACATCATTTCTGCGCTTGCTTGTGCCATGGCTCTGTACTCGGATTCGGCACTGGATCTCGCCACAACAGTCTGTTTCTTGCTTTTCCAAGAAACTAAAGAGCTTCCTATGAAGATAGCGAATCCAGAAGTAGATTTACGATCCCTTGGACATCCTGCATAATCTGCATCTGCGCAAGCTGAAATAGACAGATCTGTATCTTTCCTGAATAGCAACCCTGTGCCTGGGGAAGACTTCAGATATCTCAATATCATATACAAGGCATCCATATGCACTTGCCTCGGCTGCTCCATAAATTGACTCACCCGGTTTACTGCAAAGGCAATATCCGGTCGAGTTATAGTAATGTATAAGAGCTTCCCCACCATCTCTCTGTACCTTCTTTTGTCCACCTCCTCGGTATCATCGTCGTACAGCTTCATGCTTGGGTCCATAGTTGTACTTGAAGGTCTGCATCCAGTCATTCCTGTTTCAACTAGCAAGTCTGTGACATATTTTCTTTGAGTCATTACCATTCCTTGTGCATTTCTAGCAAACTCTATCCCCAAAAAATATCGTATCGTGCCCAGGTCCTTCGTAATGAACTGGCTTCCCAACAGGGACTTGGTTGTCTCGATTCCCTGAGCATCATCTCCTGTAACCAAGATGTCATCAACATATATCATGACAACAACTGTACCTCTAGGGGTCTTCTGGATGAACAATGAATGGTCCACATTTGATCTCCTGAACCCCTGCCTTTCAATTAGCTGGGAAAGCTTCTGGAACCATGCTTGGGGACTCTGTTTGAGGCCATAGATAGCCTTATGAAGTCTGCACACCATCTGAGTCTCCCCCTCAGCAGCAAACCCTGGTGGCTGCTGCATGTAGACTTCCTCATGTAGGTCACTATACAAGAAAGCATTCTTGACGTCAAGCTGAAAAATGGTCCAGTTACGTACCACAGCAACAGATAGGAGGATGCGAAGAGTGGAGTGTCTAGCTACTGGTGAAAAAGTATCCAAATAATCTACCCATATGTCTGGGTAAATCCCCGTGCTACAAGTCTGGCCTTGTATCTGTCGAGACGTCCATCCGCATGATATTTCACCGTAAAAACCCACTTGCAACTCACCACGGAGGCACCTGGAGGAATGGGGACAAGGGACCAAGTCCCTCTAGACTGCAAGGCACGCATCTCCTCTTCCATGGCTAGACGCCAGCAATCAATCTTCATGGCATCTTGATAGTTCCGTGGAATCTCAACTGACGAGAGAGCAGCTGCAAATTTCTGGAAATCCCCATTGAGACGATGAAATGAGACTTGAGAGGCAAGAGGATATGAAGCACATTGTCTTCGCTGCTTCCTGTGAGCAGTGGGCCGATCCAGATCATCTATCACTATGTTGACTGGCTGATCTTCCTCCTGTAGTAACGGCTTCTGCACTGGTGCATTGTCTAACCCATCATTAGTGATAACATCAGAACATACCTGAGGCGTATTGGATGGTTGGCATGTAGCTTGAGCAGGGCCTGTCCGCCTTGTATAGAACTTAGGAAAAGGTACAATTGGAGGAGGTGGTGGAGGTGGTGGTGGTGGAGTAGAGGATTGACCCAGGCTTGGAGGTGGAGGCACATAGACATTAGAATCAGTGGATGTGGATGTGACCAATCTGTCACCTGCAGGTGAGAAGTACATGACTGGTTCGAAAAATGTAACATCAGCGCTCACATAGTATTTGTCATGAACGGGGTCATAGCAACGATATCCTTTCTGTGTCCTGGAGTAGCCCACAAAAACACACTTGATAGCCCTAGGAGAGAGCTTATCAAGTCCTGGAGATAAGCGGTGGACAAACGCAACAGTGCCAAAGACTCGAGGTGTAAGTGTAAACAAATCTTTGTCAGGAAAGAGAACAGAGATAGGAGACTTTTCCCCAAGAACAGTTGTAGGCATGCGGTTGACCAGATAGCATGCTGTAAGTATAGCATCCCCCCAAAAGGATAATGGGGCACAACTCTGAATAAGTAATGTGCGAGCAATATCAAGGAAATGTTGATGCTTCCGTTCTGCAACCCCATTTTGTTGAGATGTGTATGTACATGTGGTTTGGTGGATAATGCCTTTAGACGAAAGAAAGCGAGCAAGGGAACGAGTGCAGAATTCCAATGCATTGTCAGTACGCACATACTTAACGGTAGATGAAAAAACATTTTGAACTTCATTGATAAGATTTTGAATAACACTTCCTGCTTCTGATTTATTTTTAAGAAGAAAAGTCCATGACACTCGAGAAAAATCATCAACAACTAGATAGAACCTGTGCCCCTGATGATCTGGGACACGACTGGGACCCCAAATATCTATGTGAAATAACTCAAATGGGGAGCGATTGCTCCGACTCTGACGACTGGGGAAGCTGGACTGATGGTGCTTCCCTAACTGACATGCTTCACAACGAAACGACGAACTCGGAGAGATCTGAGGTAGGAGGTGACGCATTTTCTGTAGCGGCAGGTGACCAAAGCGAAGATGCCAGGTATATGGAGATACGGAGCCCTGGTAATGTAGTGAGACGCCAGCATAAGAGTTCCGTACGAGACGATATAGGCCATTGTGCTCAGAACCATAGCCAATCACCTTGCCCGTTAGTATGTCCTGAAAAATAACAGACGATGGGTCAAAAATAGCACGACAGTGCAAATCTCGTGTAATCTGACTAATGGATAAGAGATTCATTGAGAATTCTGGTGCATGTAGAACATTCTGTAAATGCATGGCGGGCAGCAAAGCCGTCTCCCCCTGACCGATGATAGGGGAATGAGTGCCATCAGCAATGAGTACAGAGCGACCAGGCTGAACAGCTCTATAGGACTGCAGAATATCTCTCACGACAAAGATGATGGGTGGCTCCAGAATCAACAATCCATCCTGTGAGATCATGGTTATGATATGAGACTGAAGGACTACCTGAGGCACTGGCTGAAGCAGATGTACTAGCTGACGCCGAAGCCGCAACATCAGAAGCATCAGCACCCTCTGACGATGACTATGGCATGATATCACGAAGTCGTGCCCCTAGCTCCTCGAACCTGTTATCTGGAGTAGATGCTGGTGGACCCTGAACATGATCAGCAACACGTGCAGAAGGAGGGAAGCCATGCTTGGAATAACATGTATCCTCCGAGTGACCAGTAGGACGACAGAATGAGCACGTAGAGCGTATGCGACCTCCGCGGCCACGTCCACCACTTCCTCTGCCACGAAATGAACGAACTACCTCGTCCTATGGAGACTGCCATTGCCGAGGGAGGTGTAGTTGCTGCATTCGATGGAACTGGTACACGACTGAGCCGTCTGTAGACTTCTTCCATCGGTGGAATGGTGGCATCGGCAAGGATCTGAGAGCATGCTGCCTCATATTCAGGGTCAAGGGCAGCAAGTAAGACGCCAACCATAGTGGCGTTGCGGAACGTCTTCTGTTGTTCCGGCGTGGCTGTGAGTGGGATGGTGCTATAGAGTTTCTCGAACATTCCATGAAGAGACGTGTACAGGGAATGAAGAGGCCTCCCATTTTGCTTCGTGGTAAAGATATCATGCTGCAACTGTAGCATCTTGGTCTCATTCCGTACCTGAGAGTACGTCGTGGCCAGAATATCCCACATCGCCTTGGCGGTGGGCTGATGGAGGACATCATTTGCTATCTCCGTCATGAGCGTTCCTGACAGCCAAACTTTGGCATACGCGTCATCAGCTTCCCATGAGGCATATATTCCCGTCTTCTCCGGCGGTTCATCTTCGGTAAGAATATGCTTCTTACCACACGACTTCATAAGACTGAGGAACTGCATAGCCCACAGTTCGTAGTTCGTCCCGTCCATTTTGACGATTGGTGCCGAACCTTTAAAGGCACCGATGGCGGGCATATCGACCTTTTGATCTGACATACTGCCGGAGAAGAACAACTAGGGATGATAGATCAAGAAACTGGTGTCTACTAAGACCTGTGAGGATTCAAGTGCATATGTAGATGTTATGCACTTGAACCCATCATCTATCCAAGACCGACCGAAGGAGAGGCGCCCCGGGGACGAGTAGAGGCTGTGGAAGCCTCTACGGAAGAGAGAGGCGGCGGCTGGAGGAGGGTCCCGGCGGCTGGGCGGCGGCTGGTGGGGGGTCCCGGCGACTGGAGGGGGTCCCAGCGGCGGGGCCGGGGACGGCGGGGGAGGGGGCCCGGCGAGGTTGGGAGCATGGCTGTGGTAGCGCGGGGGCCCGCTGGAGGGCTGGACTGGCCGGCGGGGACGGCGGGCGGGGGGGTGGAGAAAAAAAACCCTAGGGTTAGGGTTTTGGCTCTGATACCATGTTAGAGTAATCGATACTCTGATGTATTATTCCATAGAGCCCTCGGGTCTCTTATATAGAGAGAAAACCCTTGGGTAAATTACGTAGACGTACAATATATAAATAGAAAATACGAAACAGTACATCGCAACATATATAAACCTCTACAGAACGCGATTTTGTCATGGCTAGAGGGTGCAATGATACGAGTGCCTAAGTGACTTGGGACGGGTCCATTACATGGAGGTCGTGAACCTTCATAGCCTCATGTTTTCAGCACACCTGAACAAGTCGATCAAGCTCCTGAGTGGAGGAGGCTGAGGGAGCTTGGTAAGAGCTCGCAGCAAACAAAGCTTTGGTAGTAGAGGGGGACATGCTGGAGGTAGGAGAGGGATGAGGATGTGAAAGTTGGGGTTGGGTAAGGGTATACTTGTCCACTATTAAAAAGATAACTGATTGTTTAATAGACAGTAATGAAAGTAACATGTTGAAGCTTGCGTACAAATTTGATACCGCATGGTAGTGCAGTGTGCCTACCACCCAAAAGATCAGGGTTCAAATCCCCCCTTGTGGGGGTTGCGTTAGGTAGTCGACAATCAATGTAAAAATTTATCGAATCTTTCAACACGGATTTGAACAAGAATCCATGTAACCGACCTTACTTACAGTGGGAGAAGATTTCATCATTTTTATTGTGACTTTTTAAAGTCAGGTTATCAAAATTAGGTTATTAGGTTCATGATTTTTTAATGTAATTCTCTTTATGAAAATTGATGATGTGGAAATAAAATCATAACAATGTAACATTCTTTGGGTTTAAGATAGAATTTTTACGTTGAAATCATTTGTGTTAATTGGATAGGTTCAGCCATTTGTTCTGACCTTAGTTAACTGGGAAAATGCTTTGTTGTCGTGGATAGATTCAGCCATTTATTTAGCTATTTTATAAAATTCATTCAGGCTTGAAATGACTTGCTTGGATCAATTTTCCATTTTAACAAAATTTTAGAAACACTATCATGATTTGATCATTCGTTCCTGGATCAATTTTGGACGTTGACATGTTAGAGTTACTAAGTAGATATTATAATCTTTCATCAGTCTTACTGCATTGGATTTGATTGTATTTATGGCGTCTGATGTACCACTTTTTTATTTTCAGTGCATCCTCTGTCATGGGTGCGCCCTCTTCCTTCCACAGACCTGGACCTGCATCTGAATATGTCCGAACAATCAAGAACCCTTGACGAGCCACCTGTGTATCATTCTCTATTCGAACAACCTCCAGCCAAGAAGATGGCAGTGAGACGACCGTCGCAAATGGTGGGTGATGATTGACGTACCAGTCCTTGGTTAGATCGGCATCAGACTGGAAGGCCTGAGATCTTTCTCGGTGTCTGCCAAGCAGGAAACTCCCCATCGAGGTTCGTCCGAGGGCTGTTTTGGGTTCTTTTTGAGGGCATGAGTTCCTATGCTGTATTTATTATTTATGGTGTGTGCTGAAAAGGGGAGGTGGAGTCTGAGATCGATGAGAAGTTGTAAGGGGAGGGAGTTGTTATAAGTAGCCGTTTGCTTGCGCCGCTAAAATGCGATTTGAGAACATGAACTGTACTAACTGTTTCTCAAATGAAAACAGCAATCCTAACTGCTGAAGCAGATCTTGATAGTTCTGCGTCGAGTAATGCGTGCAGTTTATTTTTAAAATGCAAGGTACATATCTTACACTGGGAGGCAGTCCGATCTGTCGCCCACTTGGATTTTTTTTCCATTTTGTGATTAATGGTTCAGAATGGTGTTGTCCTGAACAATCAAGATTTGTTTCATATAGTTAGGATGGGACTTAATTGTTTGCTGCTAGTTTAAAGATTCTAACCCCAATCTGAATATCTATGAGATTTCTGCAGTGCCCAATTTGATGTGTCCTTTGGAAATGGAATTGGAATGGTAAAATCCGCATGTGGCCAGCGTGCTTACCAAATGCTCACACCCTCCCGACGATGAGCCTATCGCTCGCCACTGCTCCCCGGCGTGCCTGCCACTCAAGCCTCCTCTTCACGACTCCCTACCTTCCACCTGGGTGACATCCTAGGCTGACACCCTAAACCCTATAAACTTTTTAAATTACTTATAGACCTTTTACACAATGTAATTACCCCATCGATCATGTAAATTACTCCCAATTACCCCTACGAGCTTCAAAGAGATTAACCGCAGGGTTCATGGGCTAAGAGTTGGCAAGTTTACGGGGTCGGTGAGGGAATTAGGTTATTTCAAAGGTCATGGAGGTAATTGACAAAGTTTATACGGTAGCCGAGTAAAAATCCCTTAAAATTAATACTATGTGAGCTTTATTATGCCAATACAACCTACATTGTTATGGCAACGAACCAATGTGCTTATTTCACATGACCATTTTACCTTTCATGTAAATATCAAACTATTTGCAGGAGACCTCCCTTCTTAACAAGGCGTTCCAATTTCTAAGATCGAGCCAATCTGCTCGCGTAGCCGTACACGTGGCAGATCATCTCTCCGAAGAACACCCAACTGTAATATAAAACTTAACCACCAACGTTGGCGCCAAAACCAACAGCTCCCTCTGAGAGCACCAAAACAGAGCAACCAACTCAGTTGAGGAGCAGAGGAGATGACTCCTCGGATCAACGAGCTCCGACTCGAGGGCTCGTCCCCCTCCGCAGTGCTCTTCTCCGACCCGTGCCCCGTATGCGGCTCCAGGAAGCGCCGCTGCCTCGTGCCCTCGACCGGCCAACGCAAGAAGCTCCTAGTCTCCTCCCCGGAGAGCCACGAGAACAAACTCGGCTTCCTTAACAGCCTGCTGACCTCTCCGAGAGCCTCATGCCGTCTCTTCAGCCTCAAGAACACCCCCCCCCCCCCCGCCGGCCTCCCCGATATTCGGGAGCGACATCTTTGCGAGCAAGAATGAGAGACCAGGTTTCTACGACAGCCCAGGAAGGTTGTTAGGCTCCGGAATGGCCTCGCCTTTCTGCCTTGCCGGCGATGCAGGCGGCAGCTGTGGGTACGCTTTACGGCTGTTTCCTCCGCCGAAACCGGCGGAGATCGCACCGATGGTACCTCCGATGAGGAAGCAGGAGGACGACGAGAGGAAGAAGAAGAGTAAGGTACGGGTTTTGATTACACTTGCCAACAAATTCTTCTCGCAAAATTTCGTAATTGGATCATCTTATCTGGACTTTAGGAGGAAGGGGACAGCGAAGGTGCTGTTTCTGATGCGGATCTAAGCTTCCCGGAGAAATCTGAGTTGAAGGTATGGATTGCTGCTTCGATCTCGATACATGGTTGTTCATATATGGGTCATTGCTTGATAATTTTATGATATTTTGCATGGACCATTTGATTGTTTCGTAATTTAACCACTCGTATGAGGCTAATATACGTAGATTAAAGCGTAGAAAAAAATTTGCTGAGCATTCTTACGAGTGAAAATGTTCGGCGTGAGCAAATTTTTGCAGGTCGAGAAGGATGCGAAGGAAGGCGATTTCGGATCGGAGGACGAAGAGGAGAGGAAGAAGGGGAAGAAGGTGCTTCGAGTCACGTGCGGGTGTGGAACCCGCCATGAGATAGTCTTCTGAGCAGGAGCCGGCTGTTGAAACCGCTCGATCACCATCGGACGGCTCTTGGAGGGGGTCATGGATGATTGATATGTATCTTGAGGTTGATTGAGCGGCTCTGCTGTAATAACAGAGGATCCATTCACCTTCTGAATGTGTGTGTGCGCGCGTGCAATTTACCTCCTTACTTGAGAGTAAAGAATTTTTACTACATTGTCATGTCAAAATATTTTGAGAGGACAACTTCGCCTCAAGTGTTAAGTTGTTACTATATTGTCATGTCATAAAATATTTTGAGAGGACAACTTTGCTCGAAGCGTTATGTTGTTTAGTAGTAGTCATCCTCTCTCGTTTACTTTGTATTTTTTGTGGGTAATATGTTTACCATAAGAATCGTCCTCAAAAAAGTTATAAATTGCGGGTTTTGTTCAACGAGAACACTGAGTTGTGCATATCCTTACCCAACCCTAGAGTCTTCTACGAGTTTTGTAATCCCCAACCCTGTGATCTAGAAATGCCAAGAGACGCGTATAGATGTGGATACGGAATTATGTGCCACCATATCTTTATCCATTTCAAAATATGGATACGTAAACAGAAACATATTCCTAGCAGATATTTATAGTCGCAAACCACATCCTCAAATATGAATGTGGATATGGAAACGTATAATCATAATATGGATATGATTACTTAACACAGGGACACCGGATTATTCTACAAATAATAAATGTCTCCGACAATTGCATTAGAAAATATTTTTGTAAAGTTGAAATTTATAAATCGTAATTGCATAACCCACAATTACAAGAAAATAGAAAAGAAAATGAAGTAATATGTCAAATTAAATAACATATATAATGCATGATTAAATAGCATAAATATATGTTTATGTGCGCTTAAATTGTAATGTCTTTTATCTGAACTTAAGTTGGTCGAGGAAAATTGGTTCTGACAACTTGATTAGTTTGATCTAATTTAATCCGTCAACAATTAATCTCTTGAATTGCTTAAGTTCAAGTTGATAAGGGTTATTCCCCACTCTTGTAATGTACTCTCATACTTTGTTGGCATTAGATATGGGATTATTTTCGGACTTCTACGTAAACTTTCGGAATGGGTTTTATATGTGAACCTTCATGTTTTTCAAGTTCCTTATCCATCGTAAGATCACCATCCAACGGTGCATTTTCAATCTTCTCTCTATAGACGCGGGTCTCCAGAGAAGATCTCATGCCATGTTCATGCCATGCACATTCAACAATGGGTCCATGTTAAGGATCCATGCATAATTGCTCTTTTTTAATATGATTTTTTTTAGGGTTATGCTCTTTCAACTTCTGAAATATCAGTCATTTTCCTCTTTTTTTGCAATATCAATCGTGCCCATATCTTCTTGTGCTATTATCACTTGTGTCCATCCATTAGTTTTGTCATCTATTAAATGGACCAAAATATGGTTTACACAAATCAAGGTCTGGTTAAGATCTTATTACACCTGTTCTTATCCTTTTTCCCTCCTCTACTGAAATACGTAGTTTTTCTCTTTTTTTTCAAGTTTCGATACTTGTTTTACCATCTGGTATTATTTTTCATATCGAAATATGCACATCTTTCTCAATTTTTCAAAGCTCGGTACTTGTTTTACCGCCGTATAATTCATGATGTATACATTTTATTCTTTGTTTACATGGTAAAACATAAGTTTGTATTAAACACAAGTACTTTACAATCAATACATGGATCATTTTTATCCTTCGTGGTGCAATTCAATACATGCATTGTATTCATTACCCGACGTTATAATATAAAACACAAGTTTACAATATATATATATATATATATAGGATAAAATGGAGTTGGCAGGCCGTGGGGAGTTAATTTGACTCCCCGTCCTTTTTTTTCATTTTCTATTGTTTTTGAAAAATGTTTCCATGGAAATTCATCACTATATCTCTATATTATGTCATTAAATTTTCGTACGAAACTGAGACCCCTATGACCTCCATCTAGACAATCATTTTTAATGGTCGCATAATTGTTGAAATCGACCCCGTCTGGATGGAGGCAATAAGAGTCTACGTTTTGCACGAAACTTTAATGGCATAATATAGGGATGCAATTATGGAAATCCGCAGCAATATTTTCCAGAATTTTTTTGCTATTTTTTATGTATTTTTAAAGTAAAAATATCTCAAATAAGGGATAAGTAAAATATCCGAAATTGATATGGATATTAAAAATAGTAAGTAGGTCCCAAAATTATCCAAATCAATTTTAATATGTAAATATTTATATAAATAAAATTATAATATAAAAAAGATATTTTTAAATTTTTAAAAGATTTTTTAGATTTTTATAAAAATTTTGGGGTTTTTCGATTTTTAGGCTTTTTGTTTTGCAATTTTTAGTGATTTTTGGTCTGAAATTAAAATAGGATAAAATATACTATACATATTTTTTTTGGAATTTTTAGAGATGTTTTTATATTTTTGTGTATTTTCAACAGGGAATATATAGGCTCCTTTTTATTTTTATAAATGGGTAAAATGCAAAAAAATACCAATAAAAAACATGGGAGTGAAAGTATAGGCATGGAGCATTCTATCCTATTTTTGTGACTTTTTAAGAGCTTGCTGGTTATTCTAAACAAATAGATAAAATCATCAAAAATATAAGTCCAAGCAGGGGTATAAATGCAATAAAAATAAACTTCAGTGGTACATATGCAATTTTGCTAAAAAAATACTACGTTTATTTAATTTTATGGAACTATTTTACAAAATACAAATATATCAAGGATGTTGATACAAAATGCCCAGCTCCTGTGGGACGACACGCGAGCTGAGTTGGACTGGACTCAAATACAATTTAAATAAATACAAGGCCATATTTGCAAAATATCTAAATTATTTATAACTTTAACTTTTATTTGCAGGACTAACTAATAAAATACAAAAATGCGGGGCAATAATATGCAATTTACCCCATAATTTGCTGGATCGAGTGGTTGATGGGCTTCCACTTGAAACGCAGCGCTTATCCAATGGAGGATACTGATTCGTCGATCGACGATGAAGATTAGATCGCATCGAGCAATCCAACGGTTGAAGCATGGCGTGATCCAACAGCGGACAATCAACCTGGAGACTCCTTCATCCAACGGCAAAAGAGGGGTCTGGAAGAACAGAAGAAGAACTCACCCCAGGCGAGTTTCGACCTTGAATCGCGGGCGCCTCCGGCCCTCCCTATCGTTGTCGTGCATCTCTCTTCATTCTTGGGAGTCCTTCGTGTCGGCAGGTGGTCTTGGATGTGGCCCAGGTGCTCCAGAATGGTTGGACGGTGGAGCACGACATGGGTCGAGTTCCCAGCTGTTGACACCCATCGGATGGAGCCTTCCGATCCTACAAATGAGTGAAAAAGCGTCGCAAGGAATAGGTACAAGGTCTGGGCTTTTATTGATGAAAGAACGAGGCGAGGCAGAGCGAGCGGAGTTCCTCTGACGAGCGACAGAGGTGAAGGAGACGATCTCCAAATCGAGTGTCGATCTAGTTGGAATGGAATGCCTGGGACGTTAAGAAGGTGAAGGGTATCGAAATGGCGGTGGAAGGCGAAGCGGTCACGGGGGAGGCACGATTGAAAGATTGGCCGAAGCGGAGCTCCGGCAAACTTTGAACCACCTATTTTACGTTAAATACCTAAGCTTACCATTAAACTAAATGCATGATTAAAATGCAAGAATCGAAATCTGTCTAAAAATGATAAAATGTGCATCTCTTACCTGTTAGCAAAGGTAGGAAGCAGAGGTCGTCGATGACGGCGGCCTTGGGAGCACCTCTTACTCCGTGAGCTTTCAGCACCTCAGGGGACTCCAATTGTCACAAGGATACGCTCTTTGGCCGAGATGCAACAGCTCTTGTGCTTGAAGATGGCCGAAATTTCCTAGAGGACAAGATGGAGTTACTTATAGACATTAAGGGGCGCCCTTATCGACCAGCCGATTGGAGAAGATACATGTTATATACAACATATCTATGGAGGTGGCATGGTGTGAATGTAGAATGAATAATGATTATTTTTCATGAAGAGATCGGGGGCAGATGATGGAGGGATCAAGCTGGGAAAGTGGATGAAAACGTCGGAAAGACAGGTCCGTGCCACATCTAGAGCAGAGGAGGGAGTTGATAGGCGGTCAACTCTTGACGTGCCACCATTGGGCCGCTACATGACAAAGCTACTAATTTTATTCAAAAATAATTATTTTAAAATAGTAAATGGTTTTATTGATTTTTATATATCAAATAAAAATTATTTATTATTTAATATAGTATTCAATATGATTTTTACTTATTTTTGGTGTATTTTATTAGTAATTAGTTTTTAATAGTGTATTTATATGTATATTTGCCTATAATTTATACATTTTTATTTTTATTTTTATTTTGTATATTTTATTTTATTATTTTATTTTATTATTTTATGTTTTTATAACTTATTTTTATGAGTATAAATATATTTTTATTTTATTTTTATGATGTTATTTGTACACTTAAATAAATAGATATGTATACTTTATAGGTATATTTATAGGTATTTTACCTATGTTTTATATGCATTAATATATTTTATTGAATTTTATTTTGATTTTGTATTTTTAATAGAATCTATATAATATTTATAATATTATAAAATTATGAAAGAATAAAGAATAAAAGAATATGATCCACTTTTATTTATATACGTGTATAACATAGGTATTTTATCTATGTATTCACATTGACTTATCTTATTTTATTTTTTATTTGGTTTTATCTTACTTTCGATATGCACATATGTTATAAATAATAATGACAAAAATATGAAAATATAAATTTGTAAAAATAATAGAGAATGACTAAATTGATTATTTTAATCAGGTACAATATATAATGAGGGTCAAAAACCTAACTTTCACATGGTAACTCTAAAAAACATAAAACCACACGATTAAATAGCTTGTGAAAAGTTATATACAATTAGAGGTGATTTATATATGTTTTGAGTTTTTATTTGAAAGATATGTGTCTCTGAAGTTAGGTTTTGGCTTTTTATTCTATGTATAAAATGAACATTGTTTATTATTTTTATACAAACTCAATTTTGTATTTTTATTTACATTATTATCTACAATTTCATGTACAAAGTTTCTTCATTTGATGAATAAATAATAAAGAATAAACTAGGTGTAAAAAATGCATAAATAAAGAATAAATAAATATCATTTTTATTATATTTTTGGCCCCTATCTCCCCTACTTTATTCCTTGTAGACCAACTCGATTCTAGACTTGGTCTCGGGGTTCAGGGTCATAAAATATTTTCAATATTTTATTCCTTTTTCTTTTCTTCTCTTTATTCTTTAATTTTGGCATTAAAAACTTTATTTTATATACAAATAATACAATTAATAATGAATGTTATTTTGTACAAATTAATGTTATTTGCATGCATTTGCTAGGGTTTTTAAGGCTAAAATGATAGAATAAAGGTGATGAAATGGAGATTCATCACCTCCTTCCATCCCTCAAGGGAAGAGGGAACACAGATGGCACTGTAGACTCACAGGAGGGAACCTGCCTGTCCATCATCAAGATGCAAAGTTAAGGAAGATGGGATGTATGCAAGTAAAGGCCAACAACCGATAAGCAGGCACGGGCACTACACCAAAAGCTTCGTCATCGTCTTGTAAATATCACATAGATAGGAGAAAGCTTCCGATGGCCATTTGCATAGGCTTCTAGGTGATCTAAACACTCTTGTAGCAGGAAGGGGTAAGAAGGGGCGCTTGAGTCGAAGAAGAGGAGATCAGAAAGGTCCATTTTCGGATGGAAAAGTACTTGACAGTAGTGATGGCACGATCTTCAACAACATAAATGTATTGCTTTGGTGACAACCAATACTTGCAACCATGATCTAACACTAAGAAAAAAACAGACAACACATCTGCCAAGAACGGTATCTGTGCAACCAATATTTGCGTTGTGTTTGAGAAGCGGTGTACACTGGTTGGTAAACGCGGTTGCAAGTGTTGGTTGTTGAGGCTCTGAGACCACATAGAAGTGTCAATAGTTCAATCGCAGACATGCTGGATGCATGCAAAGATCATTTTCACTGGTTTTATGATCTCTTCAACTTCTTCTGCAATGTTCATGTCTTGATTGTTGTACATATTATCTCTTGCTTACATGTTTCTTAATTTATCTTCTCTACTATGTAGCCGATTACATATACAAAAGGCGATGATCACTAAAGTTCTTACAAATACAAAGTTATGGTATGATTATTGCAATGTTTGCTACAAAATCTATAATTTAAATGAAGAAGACAAATGTAGCAATTGTAGAACAAGTGACCCATAGTGCTTCCTAAGGTCGCTGCTTACTCGATATTAATTAATTTTAATAACATTCCTTTGTTGTTGTCCATTTATTTTTCCCTTCTCTCGACAGAATGAAAGTGAAGTTGCGGATAACAGGATTCATGCTTACATTACTCTGTTCGCCGATATTGCAGAGAAAAACATAGTCTTAACTATTGGAAAGCTACAAGAACTTAAAGAAATATCATTGTGCTGATATATTTGATCTCATCATGTTTTCAAAATCATAACACTTGTACCTTGTTTGCGTGTAGGATGCATCACAAAGTTCTTCACCGCTATGATGTATAGGAAACTTCATTGCCAATGCAGTAAAAGATCATTACCAAGAAACAAATGTTAACGAGAGGGACAATGCCAACTAACTATCAGGTAGTACTATAAAAAATCTACATTATAACTTACTCTTGTACTCACACATGATTTTCATTTCATCAACCTTTTCACATTGTTTACATCTTTACTAACATTTATTATCTACCGTTACAAAGACAAGTCCTTTCCTAAAGCTCCATGATAACCATTAATCTTGATCAAATAAAAGAGATGCGTGCTTTCCTCCAAACATTGTAAAATATATTATACACACATACACTCTTTTCTGACGTGCACTTACTACAAATAATTCTATACACCTCGCATGCAATGATGTTATGATCACTCATAGGCCCCTCATTTGTTCATCGCCCTATTGTAATTAAGTTTTCTATACTAGTATATGCTTTTGAATGGCTTGTCACTTTTGTCTCTAATAATTAAGTATTACTATTTATATTTAACACATGCGTCATCTATTTTGCATTTTCTCCTGCATACATTAGACTCAATCCTTTACTAGTTATTACTATTTACAGACATACCTGAGTTGGAAGCATAGGAAGAAAGAGAATTATGTTGTTGACTAGATGTGGTACGATCACATCCATGCGCATTGCGGTGAATTTTCAGCTTTTTAGGTAAATAGTTAGAATTGTGAGATACTTGGTATTTTTTTGATAAGTAAATAAAATATTGTATTGTCAAGTGAGAGTTTTACAAGTTGATCACTGTAAAAACAACCAAAAATCCCCTTCGGGATAACAAAAAACTATGCTATAAATGAAAAATTACAAAGCCAGGCAGGAAAAAATCTCCCGCCAAGTCAGTGTAGGAGCTTGATCATCTTCACCACGTTGTTTCTAGTTTTCAAAGCGTCGGCAACATTATGGGGGCCGAGCATCGACTCCGACCAAAGTCGATTTCTATCCCCCCAGATATACCAAATCACCACCGCCAACGTGCAGGAGAGGCGGTCACGGGTAGTGGGACAAAGATGCCATTAATCCAGAGGATAAGATCATCAATATGAAGTTTGGCGGGGGGGATTGGAAGGTTGAGATCAGCATGGGAATTAACCAAGATGGCTGAGGTAAAAGGGAAACCAAAGAAAAGATGTGCATGAGACTCAAGGTCCCCCCTGCATAAGTAGCAAATGGCGTGCTCGCAGATCCAAAACCGGGCAAGTCTGTCAGTAGTGGGCAGGCGGTTCAGCACATCTCTATAGAGGGTGAGGGAGCACTTTGGAGGCGTTCGTTTAGACCAGACAATGGTTGTCCAGTTCGGAGTTGCATAGGCGTGGCTAAGGAAGTCCACGGCATTGGGGAAGGAGAAGCCACACGGAGAGTGAGTCCATCTGTAATTCTGCAAATCCCCCACAATGGCCGACCTGATAACATCTCTGAGACGCAGAATGGCCTTCCAAGTGGGGCTATGGGAGGAAGAGAAACTCGCATCCCAGAAGGATACAACATCTAGGTGTTTGCGTCGCACGAAGATGGCTCACAAGGAGGAGTCAGCTGTAAGGAGCCTCCAAGTCCAGGAGGCAAGCATAGCGGCACACATGGAGGAAAGCGAGCGTAGGCCAAGCCCCCCATGAACTTTAGGTCGGCAGATGGTCGACCAAGCAATATCATGTCTATTGCGCCCCCAAAGGAAGTTGGCGCATAGCATCTCAATCTTTTCCACGGAACATTGTTAGAGAGAAGTGCCATTGGCCCAGTAGAGCAGGGTACCCGAGGTAACGGACTTGAGTAGATGAAGGCGCCCAGCCATGGAGAGGGAATTGGCCTTCCAACCCGACAGTTGAGCCGATATCTTCTCCACCAAGGCGGTGCCATTATCCCTAGACGCATAAGAAGGATGAATAGGAATCCCCAGGTACGTAGATGGCAGATGCTGCGAGAGGATACCCAGCCTGAGATTAGCGCCAAAGCCCCCCTGAAAGCATTTGGAGCGGAATAGATTGCACTTTTGCACATTCATTTTGAGACCCGAGTGATGAAGCGCAAAATCCACCTCTTTAATAATCGGTAATTGTAGTATAGGAGGCGGATTTCGGTCGTCAAAATACCACAAGCTTTGAATGTTGTGGAATATTTTACTTGGCAAGTCTACCAAGGTCGAACACAGGGAACGGAGATTTTTAGTTGCGCGGTCTTGAATAAATTTAAATAATCAATAAATGTTGGATTAATTTATGCGTTGATAAAATATACAATGCAATAAGATGCAAATGCAAGGAAATATACAGAGATGATTAGGCTCAGGACCTGTGAAATATAAAATTCAAACCTCAATAAAATTTCTCAAGTAATCCTCAAAAGATAATCACAGATCAAAAGAGATTATTTCTAATGAGATATTTCCAACTAATTCCAAAATGCAAGCCAGAAGATCATGAGATCAGATCATATTCCTACACAAATTGATTCCTCGAAAATATGTCCAATAATTCTCTTTCCTCAATTGAGCTCCCTGCTCTGATTAAATCTTTCAAATAATATAAGCAATAATCCTTGGGGAAGTATTCAATTTAAATCACTAGTTGAATCCCTGGAAAAGATAATGTTAATTTTCCAAACATGAATATGTGGCCTGCAAAAAGTTGACAGATGATCCTCAATGAATAATTATCAATAAACAGCCTCAAATCTGTTCATAAGCTATGTTAAAAGGTAGAGCACGGAATTAGCTTCGAAACGACATATTATATGCTAAAATCGGAGTTCAGATGGAGAAGATATGCTAAATTGAAATTACAAGGACTAAATTGGAAATAAAATAAAGACTTTCTTTCAAAATAGTCCCTGGAGGGGCTTATCTGTCATTTCTGGAAGTCAGAGGGGCTCTTCTGCACTTTTCCCACTGGCGGGGGTATGGTTGCAATATCGGAAACCCACAAGGGCTTTTATGCAATTTCTCCAGCTGCGCACGTGCAACGCACGTGTGCCTGGAGCTTCGGAGATGTAGCAGAGGCTCGGGGTGTCCGAGCCTGAGGTTCGGGCCGTGCCTTAGGTTCGGAGCCCGAACCAGAGGCTCGGGAGGAGAAGTGCGGGGCTCGGGTGGCAAGGCTCGGGGGCGGTACGTGCACCGTTAGATTAAGGGCCACCGCCCGATCCAACGGTGCATGTAGATTGCGATGGAGGGCGGAAGCGACGGAGGAGCGGGGCGATGCGGCCGAAGCGTGAGGCCACGACGGCGACGAGGCGGGGCGGTCGGCGCCTCCGCGAGGAGGCGGAGGTGGTCTTTGGGCGGAGCAGAGGGGCGTAGGCGGAGCTGATCTCTGCGGCGGAGGTGGTGGTCGCGCGTCCTCGGCGTTGATCGCCGGCGGAGGAAGCTCGAGGCGAAGACGCCGCCCCTCGGCCGACGCACGGCGCGGGGGCGGAGGCGGAGGAGCTGAGGCGCGGTGGAGGGGGCGAAGCCGCGAGGCGGAGGTGGCGGGCCTGAGATGGAGGGGCCTCGCGGGCGGAGGAGGATCACTGTACAGCCGAGGCATCTGATGTTCCTGCAAGCAAATAAATTGGGGGCGGGGGATCGGGAGCGGCGCTCCTACGATGAGGGCGAAGGATTGGAGCTAAGCTCCAACCTTTGCGAGGTTGGAGGTGGGGGAGACCTGGAAGAAGAGAAGAAGAACTGGATGGGGAGGATCGGGAGGAAGGAAGAAGAGTTTACCTGAGGTGGATTACATCACCCAGGAGGTGGTGTAGCTTGACAAGCTCCGTAGTTGCTGTAAGCTACGGTGGAGGCCGAGCGTAGCAGCCGCGAGAAGCAGCAACAAGGTCGTAGGTGACCTTGGATCACGCCGAGATGAGGAGGCGCCTCCGCTGTCACCGGTGGTTGCCGAAGCTCAAGATCTTATAATGGCGGATGAAGGCTTGAGGCCGGCGAAGTGGTGGCTTTATAGGTGGCGCGGTGGTGGTGCGTTACACGGGGGAGTTGAAGGCAGTGCATGGCGGAGAGGGGTAACGGCTGGAGAGAAGTGATGGCCGATGGAGGGAGGAGGAGAAACGACAGGGGGCGCTGGGTGTGAACGGTTGAGGAAGAAGATGGGGAGGTCACGTGCTAGGCACGTGACCCGGGGGAAGGCTGGAGAGAGAGTTAGTAGGGGTGCCACATGGAAAGCTCAGGAGCTGCCACGTGGCGCCCCCAAAAAAATTTCAACTTTAAGTATGGAGAAGAAGGAGAAGGAGACCTCGGATCAAAAATTTTCCTTCACAAAAGTTGTTCGTGTCAACGAGATCTACAACTTTCATGAAAGACTCGAGAAGAAAAGAGGTCACCTGTGAGAAGTGGTATTTTTGGTGGCTTTCCATGTGTATAGAAAACCGACTTTTTGGGATTTTATATTTTTTTGGTGGTTTTAAAAGGGATAAAAATTAAATAAAAAATATGATCAAATATAAGAAAATTAATTACACACTAATCTATTTTTTTGGATTTTTAATTAATAAGAAAATAGGAAAATAAATTAGAAGTTATAAACGCACAACTTTTTTACAGACCGACAACGGATACTTGGACTTGGTCAGTTTCTTTGATCTCAATTTTGATCTGGATTTGGATTTTTGCGTTGCTTAATAAAATTTTCATCAAAGAATACAAATGAAGCAGAAATAAAATTAAAAGAATTAATTAAGGACCTAAAAACTCAGGTCAAAAATAGCAAAAAGTTAAAATGTGCAAAAGAGGCCCAAAACCCAACTTTCACAAATGAGCTCCGAATTTTACGAAATTGGTCTTGTTTTGAAGGTATTTGAAAATGGAGTACTTTAAAAGTAAGTAGACTAAAATCGGACATTGTATGTGGGAGATATGCTTATTTTAGTCTATCAGATGTGAAATTTGACTTTGGGATTATTTGACACTTATTGGGGTTAGTAATTTTTTTGTATTTTTTATTTAATAAAGTTAGTAATATCTACACAATGGAGATGGTTTTGGGTCAATCGGAGTTAGGATGAATTAACTAAAAATGTGAGAAGTTAGTGGCTTTTTGGGCTAATTTACACTTGGGATTTTTAATGCAATTTATGCAGATGAAATGCAGATATTATTTACACATGCATGATGGCTAATAATACTCTATTAATGATTAATTACAGGTGGATGATGGAGGACAGAGCTTAAATGACCAATTTTAGCATGATGAATACGAGATTCATCATACCCCTATACTTAGACCAAGCTCGTCCCCAAGCATGCATGAATGACTTAGTTGAATACATCCCTGACTGTGTATGTAAATTTTCAAGGCTTAATTCATAGAAGACCCTTAATTTGAGCGACCCTAAAATTCTGGGCTCAACCAGGCTTTAATCAAAAGGAATCTAACTTTTCTAATTTTCAGACTCTCTGCTTGTACATATAATATAAGGATATGATTTTAAGTGTACTGCATTTCATGAGAGTCGAGTCGGGGCATCACTCAAAGTTCCAGTTCCAAAGATCCTCCTCTAGACCTAATCCTCAATACTAGGGAATAAGTCTATTCTTGCTTCAGTCAACCGTCTCATTAGTTTGTCAGACTTGAAAGTGTATATGGACGGCCAGATGATGGAGGGCATAGGATTGTGTCTGATTTTCTCTCCCTTTCATTGGAACAAGGTGCCTCTCGAGTGCCTTATTACTCAACACAAGTATATTTTTATTTTGTTGATCAATGTGTCCGTCAAGAGAATTTGGAGTTGTCTGCACTTGTTTTTTCTGGGAGTACACCGGGGTGTGTCTCTTTTGAGTATCTGAGATACCTTCGACACCCAGACTTGTATCGCTTATGATGCAGGGCCCTTTTATGGTGTCAGCCCGACTCCTTGGTCCTAATTAGCGCTTGGTCCAAGTGGACACTTTGAAAATATTTGGGAGCGCTCGCCATTGGTGGAAGCTCATTTGGAATTTGATTTTGGATGATAGAGCTTTTCTTTGACATTTCTTTTTCTTTTCTTTTGTTGGCTAGCTCCACTGCTTTTACCAAAAGTTGGCGCACACTGATCAACAATTTTCATTAAGTTTCATTACACCTTGGCACTTAGGTCAATATCAAAAAGATAGCATATGAATCTTGTTCACATACTAGCTAGGGTTTTGCTGACACTCAGGTTTTCTGAAGCCTTCATTAACTTTATCCCATCCTCGAATATCATCAGATCAGGTCTAAACTCAAATCTCTAGTCCTAGTTCCTCAAGTGATATCTCAACTCATCTTATCAATCATGCAGTTGTGGGAGTGGTTGTGCTGATCATATTCTTTTTGAAGTTAGAGATGAAGAGTGCTATATAGCGCTCAAATCTTTCAAACTAGGGAAGTGTGGATTATTAAGTTCAAAACCCTAATGACTAAGGCAGGCTAACTCAGAATCTCAAGATCTCAGAAATCAAGTGTCCTCAAAAATCCTCAAGCCTTGAGTGATGGTGAATGTATCAGGAATATATCGACCAAGGAATGCATGAAATGCTTGATGAAATGCAAGACCATGAGTGATGATTTTTTTTAATGCAAAAAGTTTTTTTGTGTTTTTTGTGTGTTTTTTTTGTTGTTTTTTTATTGTTTTTTGGAAAACAGGTAATATACGCACTGCTTGTACCATCCCCGATGTTAGATAAAAACGATTAAAGTACGAGCTATGGATAAAGTAGACAAAATATATACAAACACCCCCCTATACTTAGCTTGTGTTATGTCCCCATGGCCCAAAGTGAAATGTTGACATAGCTCGTAATAAATATAGAGGGATTAAAAATAAAAGAAGAGAAGTGATGTATAAACAATGGTAGCGGTCCCCTTATACTTAGGCCCAGGTCAACCCAAGTATAATCGGATAAATACAGATGGGGAACCGGGTAGATTTGTGGATGTACAAGAGAGTATAGGTTCCAGAGAGGTGTGCTATCTGGGCAGATCAAATTTTTCATCAAAATCAATGTCCTGAGTGAAGGAGATCTGTTCAACTTGTACTAATTGCTCGTTGGATTCGACAAAATGTTTAAGCAACTGACCATTGACCATAGATGTTTGCATGCTATCTGCGGTCTCTGAGATCTCAACACTCCCATTATTGTGTACCTCTCTTACAATGAAGGGTCCTGTCCATTTTGATTTCAATTTCCCTTGTAAAATTTTCAACTTTGCATTAAATAGCCAAACTTTCTGCCCCGGGACAAAGATCTGTGTTCGAATGTTCTTGTCATGCCATTTCTTTACTTTGTCCTTGTAGATGATGTTGTTTTCATAAGCATGATTTCGGATTTCAGACAGTTCATTCAAATTCATCTCTCGGTTCTTCTTTCCTTGGTGACAGTTCCAATTAATCTTTTTGATTGCCCATTCTGATTTATGCATGAGTTCTGCGGGCAAATAGCATGGTTTTCCATATACCATTCTAAACGGGGAGTTGCCCAATGGGGTCTTATAAGCCGTCCGGTAAGCCCATAGAACTTGGTCCAGGAGTTGGGACCAGTTCTTCCTGTCAGGACGAACGAGCTTCTGTAAAATTCCTTTAACCTCCCTGTTTGACACCTCGGCCATGCCATTGGATTGTGGGTGGTAAGGAGTAGCGACACGGTGCTCGATGCCGTATTCCTTAGTCAACTTCTTCACCTCTCGATTGACAAAGTGGCTTCCCCCATCAGATATTAAAACTTTTGGAATTCCAAACCTCGAAATAATATGATCTTTCAAAAACTTGCAAACAGTTTTGCTATCTGCAGCTCGAGTAGGGATAGCCTCCACCCATCTAGATAAATAATCAATCGCGAGAAGAATATATTCAAATCCTTGGCTATTAGGGAATGGGCCCATAAAATCAATGCCCCATGCATCGAATGCATCATAGATGATCACTGGTTGCATAGGCATGGCATCTTTGGAACCAATGGTTCCTCCCATTCTCTGACAGACTAGGCACGACCTCACAAAATTGTAAGCATCCTTAAACAAGGTCGGCCAGTAAAATCCACATTGCAATATCTTCTCAGCGGTCCTCTTCCCAGAGTGATGTCCTCCCGCCTCCAAGGTGTGGCATAGACTGAGGATACTTTGATATTCCTCTTGAGGAATACATCTTCTCCATATGCAATCCGGACCTTCAAAGAAAAGGAAAGGATCTTCCCAATGATAGTGGCTCGCTTCCGATATGAGTCGATCGATTCTGTTTCTGGGCCAACCTTGAGGAACTTTATTGGTGACGAGATAATTCACCGTGTCTGCATACCAAGGGAGTGAGTCAATAGCAGAAATTGACTCGTCTGGGAAGGTTTCACGGATGGATTCAGATTCCGTAATTTTGTTATGTTCAATCCGTGACAAATGATCAGCCACGACATTCTTAACGCCAGGTTTGTCCTTAATCTCCAAATCAAATTCTTGAAGCAGTAGAATCCATCTCAGAAGTCGTGCTTTTGCGTCCTTTTTGGCCATTAAATAGCGAATGGCAGAATGGTCTGTGTAAACTGTCACCTTAGATCCTAGAAGTATTGATCGAAATTTTTCCCAGGCAAAAACCACAACAAGCATTTCTTTTTCGGTCACAGTGTAATTTTTCTGAGCAGGGTCTAAAACTTTGCTTGCGTAGTGAATAGCATACGGGATTCCATCTTTTCGTTGTCCTAATACATCCCCTACAGCGAAATCGGATGCGTCTGTCATGATCTCGAAGGGAAGAGACCAGTCGGGAGCTTGTAGGACGGGAGTCTCAATGATCCTTCTCTTGAGTAATTCGAATGCTTCTAGACACTTATGATCTACCACGAATTCGGTGTCTTTCCCAAGAAGGTCAGTTAGCGGTCGGGCAATTTTTGAAAAATCTTTGATAAATCTCCTGTAAAATCCGACATGCCCTAGAAAAGACCGTACTTGTTTCACATTTGTAGGTGGCTCAAGCTTTTTGATCACATCAACTTTGGCAGGGTCAACCTCCATTCCCTTCTTGGAGATGACATGCCCTAATACAATGCCCTCTTTCACCATGAAATGGCTTTTCTCCCAAGAGAGCACCAGATTCACTTCCCTGCACTTTTGGAGGACTCGATCCAGGTGCACTAGACAATCATCGAATGAATCACCAAGAACCGAGAAGTCATCCATGAAGACTTCCAGGAAATCCCCGACCATGTCGGCAAAAATCGCAATCATGCATCGCTGAAAGGTGCCGGGGGCATTGCAAAGCCCAAAAGGCATTCGCTTGAATGCGTATGTACCGAAGGGACATGTAAAAGTAGTTTTTTCCTGGTCCTCGGGGGCGATGGCTACCTGATTGTAGCCCGAGTACCCGTCTAAGAAACAGAAGTATTCTCTCCCTGTCAATCTCTCCAGGATTTGATCAATAAAAGGCAGCGGAAAGTGATCCTTCTTTGTTGCGGCATTCAGGCGCCAGTAATCCACACAGACACGCCACGACGTAGGTACCCGTGTCGTAATCTCTTCTCCCTCCTCATTGGTGATAATCTGGAGTCCTGACTTTTTCGGGACTACATGCAAAGGTGACACCCATTTGGAGTCGGAGATGTGATATATGAACCCAGCTTTACACCATTTTTCGATCTCAGTCTTAACCACTTCCCGTAAGTTTGGATTCAATCTACGTTGGCATTCACGGGAGGGGTTAGCATTATCTTCCATGTAAATATGGTGTGAGCATAGGGCTGGGTTAATCCCTGGGAGATCATACAATCTCCAGCCTATAGCCTTGCGGTTTTTCTCCAAAACATTAAGCAAGCGAATCTCCTATTCTTCGGTCATATGTGAGCTGATAATGACCGGAAATTGTCCCTTTTCTCCAACAAGGAAGGCATACTTAAGTGTAGGGGGCAATGGTTTGAGTTCAGGTAAGTCAATGATGTTTCTCGAATCTGGTTCTGTCAGTGATGCTTGTTGTTGTGATGTGTACGCTTGTAGTGTATCAATGTTGGCCACCATCGTGGTAGTATCAGGGATCGGATCGCTAATAATGGAATGAGGTGTGGCAATCGCCGCGTCCGATCCGTGTACCTTACTCAAGGATTGTCCATAAGGAGAATGAACTGACAGGTGCAGAGTGGCCTCTGAGTCTCCTAGAGTATAGGTAGATGCATGAATGAGCTGGCAGACTAAGTCATCAACAATTTCCTCACCAGATGAGGTTGATTCTATCATAGCAGTTTGGTTTTGTCTCCAGGGCCCACCTGTTGTTCTGTAATTTCAGTCTCAGTTTATGATTTTTCAGACTCGGTGCTCGACTCAGTGTCAGGTCTTTGGAACCTAGTTTGCTGCATTTTAAGTTCAACTTTTCCAAACTGGATTCTCCCGGATGTGTAATCAAATATAGCTCCCGCGGTCTTAAGGAAGGGTCGCCCTAGTATCATCTAAGAATCTTTCCAATTTCTAGGGACATCCATGTCAAGAATTGTAAAATCGACTGGGTAGTTTTGTCCCTCTATGTTGATGACAACGTTTCGAATCTCTCCCCTAGGTCGCTTAGTTGAGGTGTCTGTGAATTGAAGTACGGCTGTAGATTGCTTAAGAGGACCTAGATTGAGATGCTCATATAGGGTTGTGGGCATGAGATTGATGGATGATCCATTGTCTAACAATGTTCTTGCAAACTTGATTTCCTTGATGTAGCTAGTGACGAAGTGAGCACCCATGTCTCTTTTCTTTCTTGGCAGCTCATTTTTTATAAGACGAGATGTGCCTACTGAGAGAATGTGTTTCTTTGTTCGGCTAGGAGTTTGTTTGCTGGCCCTAGTTGGTGTGCATCTCACCTTCAGGTATTTTCGAAAAGCCGAGTCTCTTTCTATCATCTCGTCTAAGGTCAGAGTGACCTTAATAGTTTCCTTACAGATGCGGGCCATCTCTTCATCATTTTTTTGGTTTTTTATGTTTTTCTTCTTTCCTGCTGTAAGAGCATGGGGGAAGGAATGGACTTGGTATGATCAAGAACATCACTTTTATTGAATGAGAAATTTTTTACAGGACTCTGACTCGGACTAAAAACATGGAAATTTGTGGTTAGAGGTTGGTATCTTGGTGGCATAGCTCTGTCTGACTCAGATTCAGACTCTCCATTATATCCGGGCGGTGTGGGTGGGACTTGTTCTTTCTCCTCCTGTCTTCCTTTGTCAATTCCCCCAGGGTTGTGTGAATTGGTGGACACTAGGGCTATGTCTTCGTGTTCCTTCGCTCGATCAGGCATGGTTACGGTCCTTCCGCTCCTAAGAGAGATATGATAAGAGTTATTATTCGAGAAGGGCTCAAGTTCAGGTACGGAATAGTCAGAGATTAATACCTGATTGTGTCCAAGGCTATTTGGGTTAGCCTGGACTTGGGCTGGAATCACAGTCTGGGGTGCAGTCACCTCATCTCTCCAACGAGAGAGTCGATTTATGTCGACTCTCATATCATGAAGCTCATCCAGCACTCGTTGGAGCTCTGGAGAGATAGCAGAAGAGGAGGACCCTTGGCCATGCCTGGCCTGAGGTTGCTGATACTGGCCTTGTTGGCTTTGGCGTTTGTTCTGCTGTGGCTGAGGTTGCGGGTTCTGATAACCCGTGCGATATTGCTGCCTCTGCTGCAGTTGAGGCTGGTAGGTGGGCTGGGCTTGCGGTGGACGAGGGTTTTGAGTAGAGTTTTGGCCTGAGCGATTGATTGGTTCCAAATTATACTAGACTCCGTTTATCTCCATGACCTGTGGAGGTTCCTCAAAATCAGTCTGAGCGGAGGTTTCATCAGTTTGAGAGGACAAGACTTGATCTCCACCCCAATTGCTATGTTGCCCTACCCCTTGACCTTGAATGTAGTGAATTTGGTGTATGGGTGCGGGGGGTGCAATCTTTGATACCCTGTCAGCCAATTCCTCCATTTGTTTAGGAAATTTAGCTAATTTCTCCATATCAGATGATTTATGGATCTCATCCACCTTTTTATAAATCCGCTCAACCATAGTTAGCTTATCAGCTATTATTCCCATGTCAGCATTGTGGTCGGTTGTCAGATTATTCACCATCTTTTTGGAGCCAGCTATGTAAGCCCGGCTAATGGTTTGTGCACGGCTAGATTCAGCAGTCTTTCGAACACCTTGTAGACGGTGTCCTCGTGGCGCCCCATGTAGCTTCCTCCGCAGGATGCACTAACCAACCCTTGAGTCTCAGGGTTCAGCCCGCTCACAAGACTTTGGACCAGCATCATTTTACTTATCCCGTGTCCTGGGCATTTCTGTACTAAGTCTCTGAATCTTTCTCAGGTTTCATGAAATGGTTCATTCGGGTGTTGGGTGAAACTCATGAGCTTGATCCTCATTTGATTAATTCTACTAACTGGGTAGAACTTCTTTAAAAACAAAGTCTTGAATGTGGCCCATGTAGTGACTATTTCCTCTAGATTTTTCAGCCAGTAGGCCGCCTTTTCAGTCAAGGCGAAGGGGACAGCTCTCAACCTTATGTAGTCTTGGCTAACCCTAGGGTGGCAGAGTTTAGCACAGACTAACTCGAAGTCTCGGAGGAAGATATATGGTTCTTCATGATTATTCCTCCGAACTTTGGCAACAGTGAAAGGAAATGCGGTTTGTGTTCGAACGCATCCTCAGGGGGAACTTCCCCCCTGAGGATGCGTTTCGAACACAAACCGCATTTCCTTTCACTGTTGCCAAAGTTCGGAGAATAATCATGAAGAACCATACTATCTTCCCTCCGAGACTTCGAGTTGTCTGTGCTAAACTCTGCCACCCTAGGGTTAGCCAAGACTACATAAGGTTGCGCATCGTCCCCAGAGTTCTTCTTGGGAGGCATTATGATTCACCTTCAGAGAGGAGGAGTTTAGATATAAGAGTTGTGATTAAAAGAGGATTTTGCTAAGGGTAAGATATTCCTTAGCGGAGGAGTAAAAGATGAAACTTCTAAGACAAGGAGGATAGAGAGAGAGAGTCCTTACGAAGAAGCAGACACTAAGCAAACACAAGACAATTCTCAAGTTCACCACTCAACACAGATGAAGGCATGTCAGGGTTCGGCCGCTTATCTTTTCACTTTTAATTTAATGACAAGACAATCTTGTAAATTAAGCGAAGCTGTTAGGTGCCGAAATATTTCTTAAAGACTGTCCCGAGTTCGTACAACTAGTTGCATCTACTCTCATCCAGTATAGGTGGAAGTACGGACCATTTAAACGGCTACCCGTGTGGCTTGAGGACGGTGCCTTCCGCAGTGTCCTCTAAACCACCCACTCTGCTAAGGGAAGTCGGACCGTAAAACGGCTACCCGAGACCCTCACTGAAAAGTAGCTAATTGTTTTTAAAAACAGTAGTCTTTGTGAAATTTCTCAGTTTTGGCTCTATCAAAAGTGTGTGTTCTAATCCTTACAAACAATGAGTGGGTTTCTCTCCACCAGACACAGGTCAATTTTAGATCAGTTTGTGTTACAGTCACCTTGATTAGTAGTCCCAATTTTAAATTAAGGTTATCACTGAAGTTTATGTGAGCACAGAAATTCACGCCTAACGAGCAGTCTCAATTCCGTTAAATCCTAAGTTATAAAACTTTGAGGAGGGAGGATGGGAAAAGCCGATGCAACGTAAATCAATTATGCATGCTTAAGAGAAGGACTTACAGTGAATCCTCGCGTTCTTCATGCGGGATGCAAGACAAGGAATTTAAATTTACACTAAATGATATGCACAGATGAAAAACGTCCTAAACAGATAGTTTCTATTAGCGGGAAGAATTGATTTAAGAATTTGGTTACTGTTGAACGATCTATAGTGTGTATATTAGTGAGAGTGTGGCCTAAGAATTACGAGCACAATCAAATAATAACAAGCAAGCGTATATGTGCCTAAGTCCTACGCCACTCAAGTCGGGTCCCAACCACACAGAAGGTGTTGATACAGACCCGACACACCACAGAATGTTTAGTCTGAAATTATTACAAGGGTTCAAAGAGAGGGACCCTGAGAATATTGCAGAAAATAAAATCTATGCTAACTCTCTCTCACAAAATTAAAATTCAGTCTTCATAGCAGATCCTTGATTTAACATAAAAATCCAGCTCCCAAAAGTCCGCGAAGAGAGAATTTGCAGTTAGTAGCAGAAGTAAGAAAGAAATGCAAAATAAAAAGCATAAAAAAATTACACAAAAATTAATCTCACAAAAATCAATCACAAAAATTGATTTAAACCCCTAAAAATTCGTCGTTCCCCGGCAACGACGCCATTTGATGAAGCGCGGAATCCACCTCTTTAATAATCGGTAATTGTAGTATAGGAGGCGGATTTCGGTCGTCAAAATACCACAAGCTTTGAATGTTGTGGAATATTTTACTTGGCAAGTCTACCAAGGTCGAACACAGGGAACGGAGATTTTTAGTTGCGCGGTCTTGAATCAATTTAAATAATCAATAAATGTTGGATTAATTTATGCGTTGATAAAATATAAAATGCAATAAGATGCAAATGCAAGGAAATATACAGAGATGATTAGGCTCAGGACCTGTGAAATATAAAATTCAAACCTCAATAAAATTTCTCAAGTAATCCTCGAAAGATAATCACAGATCAAAAGAGATTATTTCTAATGAGATATTTCCAACTAATTCCAAAATGTAAGCCAGAAGATCATGAGATCAGATTATATTCCTACACAAATTGATTCCTCGAAAATATGTCCAATAATTCTCTTTCCTCAATTGAGCTCCCTGCTCTGATTAAATCTTTCAAATAATATAAGCAATAATCCTTGGGGAAGTATTCAATTTAAATCACTAGTTGAATCCCTGCAAAAGATAATGTTAATTTTCCAAACATGAATATGTGGCCTGCAAAAAGTTGACAGATGATCCTCAATGAATAATTATCAATAAACAGCCTCAAATCTGTTCATAAGCTATGTTAAAAGGTAGAGCACGGAATTAGCTTCGAAACGACATATTATATGCTAAAATCGGAGTTCAGATGGAGAAGATATGCTAAATTGAAATTACAGGGACTAAATTGTAAATAAAATAAAGTCTTTCTTTCAAAATAGTCCCTGGAGGGGCTTATCTGTCATTTCTGGAAGTCGGAGGGGCTCTTCTGCACTTTTCCCACTGGCGGGGGTATGGTTGCAATATCGGAAACCCGTAGGGGCTTTTATGCAATTTCTCCAGCTACGCACGTGCAACGCACGTGCGCCTGGAGCTTCGGAGACGTAGCAGAGGCTCGGGGTGTCCGAGCCTGAGGTTCGGGCCGTGCCTTAGGTTAGGAGCCCGAACCAGAGGCTCGGGAGGAGAAGTGCGGGGTTCGGGTGGCACGGCTCGGGGGCGGTACGTGCACCGTTGGATTAAGGGCCACCGCCCGATCCAACGGTGCCTGTAGATTGCGATGGAGGGCGGAAGCGACGGAGGAGCGGGGCGACGCGGCCGAAGCGTGTGGCCACAGCGGCGATGAGGCGGGGCGGTCGGCGCCTCCGTGAGGAGGCGGAGGTGGTCTTTGGGCGGAGCAGAGGGGCGTAGGCGGAGATGATCTCTGCAGCGGAGGTGGAGCTCTGGCGGAGGTGGTGGCCGCGCGTCCTCGGCGTTGATCGCCGGCGGAGGGAGCTTGAGGTGGAGACGCCGCCCCTCGGCCGACACACGGCACGAGGGCGGAGGCGGAGGAGCTGAGGCGCGGCGGAGTGGGCGAAGCCGCGAGGCGGAGGTGGCGGGCCTGAGACGGAGGGGTCTCGCGGGCGGAGGAGGAGCACTGTGTAGCCGAGGCGTCTGATGTTCCTGCAAGCAAATAAATTGGGGGCGGGGAATCGGGAGCGGCGCTCCTACGACGAGGGCGAAGGATTGGAGCTAAGCTCCAACCTTTGCGAGGTTGGAGGTGGGGGAGACCTGGAAGAAGAGAAGAAGAACTGGATGGGGAGGATCGGGAGGAAGGAAGAAGAGTTTACCTGAGGTGGATTACTTCACCCAGGAGGTGGTGGAGCTTGACAAGCTCCGTAGTTGCTGTAAGCTACGGTGGAGGCCGAGCGTAGCAGCCGCGAGAAGCAGCAACAAGGTCGTAGGTGACCTTGGATCACGCTGAGATGAGGAGGCGCCTCCGCTGTCACCGGTGGCTGCCGAAGCTCAAGATCTTATAATGGCGATGAAGGCTTGAGGCCGGCGAAGTGATGGCTTTATAGGTCGCGCGGTGGTGGTGCGTTACACGGGGAGTTGAAGGCCGTGCATGGCGGAGAGGGGTAACGGCTGGAGAGGAGTGATGGCCGATGGAGGGAGGAGGAGAAACGGCGGGGGGGGGGGGGCTGGGCGTGAACGGTTGAGGAAGAAGATGGGGAGGTCACGTACTAGGCACGTGACCCTGGGGAAGGCTAGAGAGAGAGTTAGTGGGGGTGCCACATGGCTAGCTCAGGAGCTGCCACGTGGTGCCCCCAAAAAAATTTCAACTTTAAGTATAGAGAAGAAGGAGACCTTGGATCAAAAAATTTCCTTCACAAAAGTTGTTCGTGTCGACGAGATCTACAACTTTCACTAAGGACCCCGGAGTAAAAGAAGTCACCTGTGAGAAGTGGTATTTTTGGTGGCTTTCCATGTGTATAGAAAACCAACTTTTTGGGATTTTATATTTTTTGGTGGTTTTAGATGGGATAAAATTAAAGAAAAAATATGATCAAATACAAGAAAAGTAATTACACACTAATCTAATTTTTTTGGATTTTTAATAAATAAGAAAATAGGAAAATAAATTAGAAGTTAGAAACGCACAACTTTTGTACAGACCGACAACGGATACTTGGACTTGTCAGTTTCTTTGATCTCAGTTTTGAGCTGGATTTGGATTTTTGCGTTGCTTAATAAAACTTTCATCAAAGAATACAAATGAAGAAGAAATAAAATTAAAAGAGTTAATTAAGGACCTAAAAACTCAGGTCAAAAATAGCAAAAAGTTAAAATGCGCAAAAGAGGCCCAAAACCCAACTTTCACAAATGAGCTCCGAATTTTACTAAATTGGTCTTGTTTTGAAGGTATTTGAAAATGGAGTACTTTAAAATGAGTAGACCAAAATCGGACACTGTATGTGAGAGATATGCTTATTTTAGTCTATCAGATGTGAAATTTGACTTTGGGATTATTTGACACTTATTGGGGTTAGTAATTTTTTTGTATTTTTTATTTAATAAGGTTAGTAATATCTACACAATGGAGGTAGTTTTGGGTCAATCGGAGTTAGGATGAATTAACTAAAAATGTGAGAAGTTAGCGGCTTTTTGGGCTAATTTACACTTGGGATTTTTAATGCAATTTATGCAGATGAAATGCAGATATTATTTACACGTGCATGATGGCTAATAATGCTCTATTAATGATTAATTACAGGTGGATGGAGGACAGAGCCTAAATGACCAATTTTAGCATGATGAATACGAGATTCATCACCGAGATCAGATGAAAGTCGTCCATAATATCCCTCACCACAACAAGGGAGCGAGATTAGAAGAAAAGAAGGTCGTCTGCATAAATGAGGTGCGTGGGGGCCTTGGTCCTGCCACGACCCAAAGGCAAGAGCCGACCAAGGAAGAGGCATGATCAACCAAGCAGGTAAGGAACTCCAACCCAATAGTAAATGGGATGGGACTCAGGGGGTCCCCCGGCGCAGACCCCGAGTGCCGCGGAAGAGACCGGACGGAGATCCGTTCACCATAACCGAGAAGGAGGTGGCAGGGATGCAATTCTCGATTCACCTGACCCAGATGTCATCAAAATGCCATAGCGGAGAGACCATCCAAGACGAACGCATGCTCAATGGAGTCGAAGGCCTTAGTGAGGTCAATCTTCACACAAGCCTTATTGCGATTATGCCTACGATTGAGCCCGTGTAACAGTTCCTGAGCCAGGCGGATGTTGTCCCCAATGGATCAGCCCTTAATGGAAGCAGCTTGGTAGGGAGAGACTAAGTGGGGAAGAACCACTGACATATTGGAAGCCAGAAACTTTGCAAAGATTTTATAGAGAACATTACAACAGGATATGGGCCTATACTCTATAGTCCCCCAACCCAGCCGGGGAAGGAATCTTGGGCACGAGAGAGAGGAAGGTATGGTTCGCCTGTCTGACCATATTGCCCCCCTTGTATAAGAATTCCATAGCAGAACATATGTTAGCCTTTATCATCGGCCAGTGGCGAGTGAAGAAGCCGACGTTGAAGCCATCTGGACCAGGAGACTTGGAGGGGGAGATGGAGCGTAAGGCGCTCCTAATTTCTTTTTCAGTGAAGGGGCGGATGAGCCAATTGCGGGCTTCAGTCGAGAGGATGCGCTTAGGCGAGGGCGGCACCTCTAAGGAAGGCCTGGGGGTGCTTGGGCTAAGAAGCGATTCGAAGTAACTGACAGCCATAGAAGAGACCTCAAGAGCTTTGTCAACGACGTTGCCGTTTGAATCAAGGAGGAAAGGAATGTAGTTTGCATTAATGCACACTTTGGTTGCGCGATGGAAGAAGGCTGTGTTACGGTCACCAAGTCTAAGCCAATCAATTATGCTCTTTTACTTCCACACGGATTCAATGTCCTCATCAATGCGAAGGAGATAATCCTTGACATCATCCTCCAGGTGGGCCAAGTAGGGTTCCAGGGGGTCAGAGGATAGCGCCTCATTCAAGTGGTTAAGATAGACCTCCGCATCTCTCTTATCGACGAACACATTTGCCTCTTTGGCCGCCCAAGTCTTAAGAGCCGCTTTGACATTTTTTAGTTACAAATGACTTTGAAAAAGGGGGTGCCATAGGTCTGAATTTCCCATGCATCGTGCACCACCTTCTGGTACCCGTCCCTAGCCGCCAATAACCGAAGAAGCAGAAAAGTTTGTGGCGAGTATTGAACCTCGCAAACTCAACCGTCATGAGGTTATGATCGTTGGACAGAATCGGTGAATAGTGGAGCCTCGACTGGGGGAGGCAGGAAAGCCAAGCGTCGTTGATGAGAGTTCTGTCAAGCCTAGCAACAATTCTAGAGGGGCCCAGCGATGAATTAGACCATGACTAGGGGTTGCCGCTGGTGGAGAGCTCACGCAACGAGCATTGATTTATGCAATCGTTGAAGTCCAACATGTGGCTATTTAAGGCCGGTCATCCCCCCATCTTCTCATTAGAATATCTCACAGTGTTGAAATCTCCTATGACCAACCATGGTGCCTCCATTTGGGAATTTAATTGGTTGAGATGCTCCCATAGATCTCTACGCACTACTGCGCAATTGTCACCATAAATGACTGAAATCACCATAGAGAAACCACCCTTATTAACACACGCCATGGTGAGGGCTTGAGGTGAGGTGCTCAAAACAGTGCAGCTCCAAGTGTCCTCCCTCCATAGGAAATAAATTCGCCCGAGGCTAGTATTGTTGTGGCAGTGGCTCCAACCATTAGGGATGAGGGCAGCAAATGTCACCCTTGATTGTGGCCTGATTTGGTTTCCACAAAGCTAATAAAGCTCTGCATGCTTAGTGCGATGCTGATTAAGTAACGACCTCATCTTGCGGGGCTTGTTAAGTCCCCGAGTGTTACAAACTGCTATCGACATCAACAGCTGGTGTGGGTGGGGACTGATCCCCGAGATTCACTGACTTGTTTTTGCATTTTCTTATTCCTATGCGACTCCAAGGTCCAGACCAAGTTGGGCTCCGCAATGACCACAGGGACGACATCCTGTGAATGTTGGGCATCTCCATGTGGGGAGCAGCGCTGTGAGGAATTAGGACCGCCACCTCCATAGCCAGGACCCGGGCCATCCGCAGTAGGGAGTCTACAATATGACGAACATGGCTATTGGCGGTGACATTGAGCCCCGAGACAACTGCGAGGTTGTTGAGATCTATCTTCTCTTCCACCTTTTTCGCAGCATCCTTGGAGTTCTGATGGCGGGGGGCAGAAATAAAGCGCTGGACACGGGCTCTAGACCTGCTAGGAAAAGAGTTGGGGGGCTCCCTGAGTTGAGGGGCGATGAGGCTGCTTATGAGAGGACAGGGGACGCGAGCGGTCCGAGACTTCCTCCTGGATGCTGGGGCCACTCAACGGCTGGGCCATTCACGGGAGGATCAATGAGCACATCACCATTAGAAGGCTCGGAGCAGGGGATATCCCTACCCTCAGAAACAGCGAAGGAGTGGGCAGTGTGGCTGGAGGAAGGCAAAGTTGTGACGGGGCAGAGCTTAGGGAGTTGCCCAAATGAGGTACAAAGATCACATCTAGGCGGGTTCCATTCCAGTTCCACAGAGATTTGCTGTCGCTGGCCGTTGTAGAAGACAAGGGGAATCGACGGCAAAATTACTTTCGAAGCATGGATAGAGATACAACACCTCGCATAACCGTCTTTTTGACCAGCAGCGGTTGTTGCATCCATAAAGAGGGGCGTCCCGATGAGGCTCGCGAGCTTGTTAAGGACGAAGTCAGAGCAATGCCCCAAACTTAATCCATGGAAGCGTACCTAAAGTGGGATTTCTGAAAGAAGGTCTCTTTCCAGACAACAACCCACTTCCCATCTGCAGATGACCATGAGGCGCCCTTGGAAGAGCCACGATCCTCCGGAGATGATGCGGAGACGATCCTCCTCACAGGCCAGGCGGAGGTAGAGGAATCCATTAGGTCTGGGGAACAACTTGGCCTCACCAGAGGGCCTCCAGACCTTGTTCACAAAGTTTGAAAGATGATTGAAGTAAGGACGCTTACCAAGGACATAGAAGACCAAAGTGTTCTTCCACATCTGATCCAGGACGTTGGCCTCTCCTTCAGATACAAAACTGACTTCTTCACCCTCAAGGATGACAGGAGGAGAGAAAGCCATGCGCCTGGGCTTCGAGGGAGGATCCGGAGGAGCACCACATACATCTCTCCATGAAGGCTTCGGGGTAATAACAGAGAAGGTAGGATCGGCTAAAGGCAGGGGAGGGGGGAGGTGAAGGGTCTAGGTGATGGGAAGATCCCAGGACCTCCGGTTCCTGGAGAAGGTCGATGCTGGGGGCTGGTGGTGTGGGGTGGCTGGAGGGGGCATCGCGGGGGGGGGGGGGGGGGGGGGGGCATCCTAAACCCTGTCCGTTAACAGCTACTGTAAAGTGTTTTTTTTATACTTGACATTTTTGTGCAATGAAAAGAGATGTACATGGATATAAGATGCTCGATGCTGGTTGTATATAAAGAGCACCATGCGATGTGTTTGATATTTTGAATGAAGTTTTTGAATCGGGATGGTTGTGATAATGAATTATTTGTAAATATTTTATGGAATATTTGCTATATCTTATTTCGGATACTAGGTAGCGTTTGGGAGTCCATAATGTAGAGGAATTGCTGCTCATTTTTTTTAAGACCCGTTAGTTAATATTATAATATTTTTATAAACATGCTAATTATGATTAAGATTAATTGTTGTGCTCGTCTGTGCTAACGAGGGGGTCATAACATTAATAAAGGATAATATAGGTTCTTCCTTGAGCATATACACAATTCCACTGTTCAAAATTTAGTGATAAATTCCAAATGATCATGTTATACTTAGTGCATAATATTATAAATTTTATTATGAGTTTTCACTACACTATTTTAGTTCTACCACCTTCCATAATGATCTATTTCTTTCATACTCTTACTTATTAATAGCTTTATTACCAATTGATTATATATGATTGATCTCAATTTAATGGTCATCCTCTCAATCATTAAAAAGGTATTCATGCACTGTTAAATAACATTTGCGAGTGATGTTACTATGCTAATGTACCTATTAAAAAGATAAATAAATCAATGATATTAATTTGTAGTTATTACTAGTGAATTTTATAATGCCTAAATCATGTACATTTGCTTCCTTTCATGACAATGCAGCCTTTGCTCAATTACTGAGCTGTATATTACAAGTACTTTGATTCGCTTACTTTCTTATCTAAACATTACGAGGCAGTGCCCACTTATCAGAATTGTCAAATATATTGTATGGAAGAGATAATATTGATGACTTTATGCAATGAGAGAATATTATTGACATCAAACTAATACTGATTACAATATTTGCAACCGAATCTACGGGAGATGTCAACGTGCTTAAGACATGTTGCGAGATTGTTCGAACAACTAAAGATGATGGCTGGCATGTAGTACCCCATGTATATTTTTTTGCATAGATATTAGCTTTAGACACAACATTTTCGTGTTTCATCGCTACCTTTATTCGAAGCTATACCTTACATTTACATTGAGATTCACAAATTTAGTTGAAACATTCAATATTTTTAAGTCACCTCAAGCAAGCAAATACAGTAAAAGATATATGTGCTATTTGACCATCTCGATTACAACCTCCTCATTGGTTTTTCCTTCATCTTATGTATTATTGCTAGTACATTATTGAAATCTTATCATCAAATCACATTGTGATAACACCATAGCAGACATTCCTTCAACATTCACTTCCACAATACCATTCACAATAGGAACCTCTATGCATTCATGTCCGATGAATCCAATCATATACGTATTTCCATACCTGCGCAACACACGTGTCAACTTCTCGCAGATTCTAATAGCACAGATGGAATTTCTGAAGTTTTTCATGTAAGGAAAATAAATTCTTAATTATAAATTTGACACTCCCGCCAATGAAGCACAGGTTACCGACTTACTGTAGACTTAAACGGGTAAAAGCGGGTCTTGGTCCGGATCCGGTTACGCTTCCACCATCCTCCTAAAACCTTCTTCAGTGGCAGAGGAGAGCAGCGGTCGCTCGCCGCCATTCTAGGGTTTCGGCGAGCGGAGCGGAGAATACTTCCGGCCAGCGGCGGAGCGGAGAGGAGATATCGCCATTCTAGGGCTTCTTGGTGACGATAAGATGGAGGAACAGCTGGTTCCCGTCAAGCGCAAGGCACCTGAGCAAGCTTCTGAAACCGAGTCGGCCGCAGCTGGAAGCTTGAGTGACGGATCAGCTCCAAAGAGAAGGGGAGCATCGAAGACTTGTATCCATGAGGTCGCGGTACCCCAATGATTATGTGTCCCCGGTGGATGGGTCTGCACACGGTACGCTGTCTGATCCCGTGTACCACGGGCCGATGGCTAAGGTTTACCCGTTCGAGTTGGATCCATTCCAAAAGGGTCTCGGTGGCGTGCTTGAGCGCAGGGAGTCGGTGTTGGTATCGGCACACACGTCTTCCGGTAAGACCGCTGTGGCTGAATATGCCATCGCGATGTCCTTCAGAGACAAGCAGAGGGTGATATATACTTCTCCGCTGAAGGCTCTGAGCAACCAGAAGTACAGAGAGCTTAGTCAGGAGTTTTTCGGACGTTGGGCTGATGACGGGAGATGTCACGCTTTCTCCAAATGCAAGCTGCATTGTCATGACGACCGAAATACTTAGAGGGATGCTGTACCAGAGGCGCCGAGGTGTTGAAGGAAGTTGCTTGGGTCGTATTCGACGAGATTCACTACATGAAGGATCGCGAGAGAGGGGTTGTCTGGGAGGAGAGTATTATCTTCTTGTCACCGGCCATCAAGATGGTTTTTCTTTCGGCTACCATGTCGAACGCCACCGAATTCGCTGAGTGGATCTGTCACTTGCACAAGCAACCTTGTCATGTTGTATATACAGACTTCAGACCGACACCGTTGCAGCATTACGTGTTTCCTATGGGTGGCTTGGGCCTCTATCTTGTTGTTGACGAGAACGAACAGTTCAAGGAGGGGAATTTTGTGAAGCTGCAGGAGACATTTGCTAAGCAAATCAGCGTCAAAGACACCGTCAAAAAGTGGAGGCAACAGAGGAAGGATCTCAAAAGGGGGTAGTGCTCACACAGGGTCCGATATCTACAGAATCGTGAAGGTGCAAATTAAAATGTGATCTTTTTAGCTCCAAACACCCGATTCTCTTCATTATATACTATTTTGCTTTGAATTCCTTAATATGATAAAGATCTACCCTCAAGGTAGACATACGGTTTATTTTCACTGTGCATTAATATAGGTTCATTTTGTCGTCTCGCATTTACCACTTTGACGAATGGTTAAGGAAATTGACTCAATTTGTTTATAAAGTTTATGTACAAATTTTATTGCCTAGTCTTATCACGGCATAATGTGCATCCATAAGGTTCTTTCTTTATTCACTGATATTCACCTGATTATTGTGCCTTCATCTTTTTCCCAACTAAGGTTTATAATAATAAAATTTTGGTAAGCTCCACTTTGTAATTTTTCTGAAATGATGCAGTCAAAGTTATAGAAAGGGGAGCACACGAGCGTGGAGGTGAGAGATATGGGAATAAGGACGAGAAACTCGCTGATCATATGGGGCTTTGGGTAAGAAGAAGGATGAGAAACATCAATCTCATGTGATTTTGGATGGGAATGTACGGAGATGCACGGGATGAGAGAGTGAGAACATTGAGCCACATGGAGAAAAAAAGATAAGGAGTCAAATAGATAAATTCAATGGCTAAACCACACTTTACCTATTCAAAATTATCTCAGTATATATGAGTAGGTTGCTTTAAACAGGGAATCGATAAAAAAAGGCTTCTATTTGTCCATGCATCCAAAGATTGTAATATTTGGATTTTACAATAATTTATAAATGGAAATAAAATTACAACAAAAATATAATAGTGAATTTGGAACTTTGGGATGCATCAAGTCTCCCTGTCTTAGAAAACTCATCTTCTTCTAGTTGCAAGGGACATTTCGAAAATTATGATAGGTATGGATAAGCACTGAGTTGGGTTATCTCAGCCTAGCCTTCGAGCCCAACCTGTGGCTCGGCTTACCTCGAGCTTGATTTGTAGGTTTAGATTATAAACTTGGCCCACTGAATAAATGGCAAGGCTTGGGTCGACCTCAACTCAAACCTACGAGCCAACTAATGTGATCCAAATATGGGCCCAGGAAGATATCCCAAACAACAACCCATGACGACATATAGATATTGCAGAAAATCTTTGCTACCTATATATTTAACTCCTTTACAAGAAATCTGTGGTCACTCTTCTAATCACTGCTTCATTGCAAAAACATTTTTCTCATTGTATAGTTGTGTCTCCTTTTTCCTTCCACTCATGTTTTACCTAGTCCACAATCTTTTCTCCGTGAATCATTAGTTTGGAATCCTTTCATCTTATACTTTCGATCCTTGTGATGCTCATTATTTCTCATCATTTCATCACCAGCATATCTTTAATTACTCTTGCTCCTTCTACAGGGTTCCGTAGTAATTTTTATTCAATTGCCTGACCTAACTCAGATCGAGCCCATGTTAATTGGGTTAGTCTCAGCTGCGGGCCAAGTAGGATAAGAAGTCACAGGTTGCGATCTAACTCATCATTCATCAAATTAATTTTGGCTTTGAGTTGGGTTCACCTTGGATCTGAAAGGTCCCAACACAAGGCACATCTCTAATCTAAAATGGTTGGTTGGATTTATAACTTGTTGGAGGTACTTTGTAAATTTCATTCCCTGAATTGTTTATTTCTTTATTATTCAGAAAGTTTTGCAAGTTTCCCTTGAATTCTTTATCATATTGTATTCTAGGAGCTTCAAAGGAAAGCTATTTGAATGAGACAATCATGACGACAAACATGCTTTAGTGGCACGAGATCGAAGACCATTGTGGCATCGGACTTGAAGGTGCAACTCTTGTGGTAAGCATAGATGTTAAGGCGTGCGCCTAGGTGCCCAGGCTACCAGGCCGTGCGCCTAGAAAGTATGCCTTGCTTTCATAGAAATGACGCACGCCTTGGGTCGCCTGGGCGTCAAGGCGCGCCTGGGCGCCGAGGCGACTTTTTTTTATGCGTATATCACATATATCGCATTTCGAAAATGCGATATACATAGCACATTTACAAAATGCGATATACATAACGTATTTTGAAATTGCGATATACATGTCGCATATTTGAAATGCGATATACTCGTTCGACCCTGTATTACCCCAGGGCATTCGACCCGACCTCATTGGACCCTGTTACCCCTTGCGCCGTCCCTGTCTCCTCCGCAGCAGCCTCCCTACCTCCTCCAACGGCCTCCCTCCTCCTCCAATGACCTCCCTCCTCCTCCAACGGCCTCCTTCCACCTCCGACGACCTCCCTACCTCCTCCAGCGGCCTCCTTCATCCTCCAGCGGCCTCCTTCATCCTCCCGCGGCCTCTGCCTCCCTACCTCCTCCAGCGGCCTCCCTCCTCCTCCGACGACCTCCCTACCTCCTCCAGTGGCTTCCCTCCTCCTCCAGCAGCTTCCCTGCGTTCTCTTGCTCTCCTATTGTAGAATGACTTCAATGGAATCCTTGGATGGGGATACCATTCCTAATCCTACTACTACACCAGCCCTATCTACTGTGCAAAGGCCTGGGGAAATTGATCCCCGCTTCACCGACAAGATGAATGATCCATGCTTGAAAGCGACGTTGAAGGATCCCGGTTGAAAGTACTCTTTTTGGCCGAATACACTAGACAAGAATAAGGTGCAATGTGCATTGTGCGGCCACGTTACTAATGGTGGAAACAAAAGGCAGAAGGAACACTTGATTGGTGGTTATCAAGATGTATCTATGTGTCCAAAAGCCACTGTGGAGATTAAGAAAGAGATGGCTGACTTCAAAAATCGTAACAAGAAGAGGAAGATAGTCGTTGATTACAGATATAGTGGAGCTGATTCAAACATTACAGATGCAGATGATGATGATGATCATGGTGAACATGTAGTCATCTTGGATGACTCACAACCTATGACTACAACAGGTTAAAACTTTAAATCTGGTTCTGGTTCATGTTCTGCAAATAGGCCACCTGTACAGAAGGATCCACACGGCAAGGGTCCTATGGACTCGTTTAGTTCTGCTAGCCCATGGGAGGTTGTGGCACAAAGGAAGGCAACAAGGGCTCGTGGTGAAGCACAACAAACTACAATTGAGTTTGCTTTAAAAAGGAATGCTACACAGGTGGCATATGATGCAATAGCCGAGCTATTCTATACAGGTGGCATCCCTTTTAATGTTGCACAACGAGAAGCATTTGAGGTGGCATTGGAGGCTATTGTCCAAGCTGGGAGAGGATTTGTTCCCCCATCTTATCACCAATTGCGAAAGCCCCTACTTGAAAGATTATATGCAAGGACCAAAGATTTGCAGGTGAAGCATGAAAGCCATTGGAGGACATATGGATGCACGATTATGTGTGATGCATGGACTGATAATCGACAACGAAGTCTGATAAACTTCCTTGTTAATTCTCCAGAAGGGTCTTTTTTTATTTATGCAAAGAATGCAACATCCGATGTACACACTGGGGAGTATGAGTACAGATTGATAGACGAGGATGTGGAGATGGTGGGTGAGGAGAATGTTGTACAAGTTGTCACCGACAATGCAAGCAATTTTGTTTTAGCAGGAAAGTTACTGATGGAGAAGAGGAAAAACCTCTTTTGGACTCCATGTGCTGCACACTGCTTGGATCTGATGCTTGAGGATATTTTCAAGTTACAGAAATTTGCAGGAGTTAGCAAGAGGGCTAGAAAAGTAACAACGTATATTTACCAGCATATTCGGTTGCACGATGCGTTTCTACAATTCAGTGAGGATCACCGAGAGTTGTCTAGAAGCGGAGTTACCCGCTTTGCTAGCAACTACTTGACCCTTACTAGTTTGCTAAAGCAAAGGAAAGCGTTGGCGTCTTTGTTTATTTCTGAGGTGTGGAACACTAGTTCTTGGTCGTAGACACATGATGGGAAATATGTCTACGAAACTGTGATGGCGAATGCTTTTTGGGAAAAAATTGAAGATTAATTTAGAGCTGTGCAACCCATCGTTACTGTGCTGCATTTTGTGGATGCTGACGAGAAGCCACCTATGGGATACATTGCTAGGGCATTTGACACTGCAAAGGAAATGGTTATTGAAAACTTTGGCAGGAAGGAAACATATTACATGCCTATTCTACAAATTATTGATTCTCGCTGGGATAATCAGATGGCTCATCCTTTGTACGGTGCATGATGTTTCTTGAATCCTGCATTTTATTATAAAGTGAAGGACAACAATGAGGAATTGATGGGAAGGTATGAATGTGATTTCTTATTTTGCCTTGAGAGGATGGTTGATGATCCCGATCGACAAGACGTGATATGCTCTGAAATGGAGGTATACAAAGGAGCTCGTGGTATGTTTGGCAGTGCAGTTGCTATTAGACAATGGGAAAAAACCTCCATGTAAGTTATATTTTATTATTTATATTGAATGATTTAATGGTAAGATGTGTTTACATTGTAGACTTATTGTGTAGTGGGATGGTGGGATACTTATGGAAGCCCCCCCCCCCCCCCCCCCCCCCCCCCCCGCGCTCTAAAGCGGGTGGCAAAGCGTATTTTGGGACTATGTTGCACATCTTCCTCTTGTGAACGCAATTGGAGTGCTTTTGACTTTGTATGTATAAAAACACTTATGAATTTACAAATAAAAATGCCAACTTTATATTTGTAAATTTACGTAATACTTGAATAAATGTGCAGATCCACACAAAGAGGAGGAATAAGGTGGAGGTTGATAGACTTTCCAAGCTTGTTTACATCCAATACAACAAGCAACTTGAGGAGAGATTCAAAAATAGGAGGTTGGGGAATTTAGCAAAAGATTTTGATCCAATTGCTCTTTCAGAGTTAGATTGGTCATGTGAACGGATGACAGGTCTTTACGTGGAACCAACGGTTGTACCTAGACTTACACTGAGGGTCATTGATGAAGCATTATGTGCTTCTCAAGCATATGAAGGTTCTCGTTCTAGGAGTCAACCACAAGCACAACCAAGCACTTCAGCACGTGGTGGTTTTCGCGGCTGTGGTCGTCGTGGTACTCGTCGTGCACATGTGATTAGGCGACAATACATACCTCCTCATGTTCCGGACGATGAGGAGGAAGAAGACGAGGATGATGATTGGATGGATCTAAATGATGATGGCCAAGAGCAAGATGAAGGACATGAATAAGAAACTAACATGTGTGATGATGATGATTGAAGCATTAGATTATTGTCTTTCAGTCTTTGAAATGTTGTGTTATGCCAAACAATTTGTCTGTATTTTTAGTACATTTTCCACCTTTTTTGTGCCAAGCAATTTGTCTGTATGCCAAACATAGCTTGTTTAATTATCTATGTTTTGATTCCTTTATGTGTTGTGATTCTTCATTCTTGTGATTAATCACTAATATTTGGTTAAATGATATTTATTACTCTAACACTCTAGTTACTATGTATTTATAAATACAAAAGGTCTTAACAGAAAAAGTAATTTTTTTTAAATGTATTAATTTATGCCTCATCTTCAAAATGCGACATGCATTTAAAAAAAATAAAAAATGATGTTGCATTTGAGACACGCGACATCCATTTGCTTTAAATAATTATATGTCGCATGTCTCAAATGCGATACGTAGGTCACATTTTGTTAGACGCCTAGGCGCCCAAGATAAACGCCTTGTCGCCTTGCCGCCTTAATAACCATGGTGGTGAGGACTCATGCAATCGGAAGGTAGCAACGTTGCAAATATGCATGGAGTAGTTGTGCCACGGAATGTCAAAGGACTTAGCAACAACCCATATGGAGTTTTCCGGTGACGGCATTTTTAGGATAACGACGAAAACATTTGGGGGAGAGAGCTTTGGTAGTGATTGCGATGGTGTTGTAGAGATGTGACGTCGATGTTGTGGATAGATATTGATCGTGGAACTATAACGACATTGAGGAGCACAATCATGATGAATGCTATGGATAATTGACAAGTGGTAGGGATGTGCGATGAATGGGGTGCTTCGATGATTAACGAAGGTTCAATAAATGGGGAGTTGGCGAGAGTGAGCGGTAAAATCGGAGAGGTGAGATACATCGATTGTGAGGATACCACATTTGATGATAGTGAGGCAATGATGATAGCATGGTGAGAAATGAGATGTGTGGGTGGTGGATTGGGTGTTGTTGTCAATGGAAGAAGAATGAGGATGGGGAGAGAAGGGGAATGAATAGAGTTTGAGAAGACAAAAAATAAATAAAAATGGGTGCTGTGGCTTTTGATTTGAGGGACATGTGGTAAATTTTAAGAGGATTTGGAACTGGAAGGTGCCGATCCGGATAAACATCTTCCTTTGATTTCTGAGACATGAGAGAGTGATTATGTGTGCTCGAAATGCTAGACTCTTTCAGAATGTTAAAACTTCCAGTGTTCTTTGCCCGACAAAAAGTGATGACATGGATCGTCTTTTCTTTTTATGCGAGAAATGTAGGGAGATCTGGGACACAGCTGGATTTCCGGGGGTAGCAACTGATTGTGCATCTGCCTTGTAGCAATCACTTGGTGTGGTCTGGCATGATTCCAACAAGGAAAGATCTTTGGCCGTGGTGGAGGCTCTGTTGCTGGCAAGAAACAGTCTGGAGGAAAGATTTTATGTGGAGAATATATTCGAATTTGTAAAATTTTTGCATGGATCCTAGTCTATGTAATCTACATCCTTCTCAGAAGTTACTACTACTAAAACACGTGAATATATGAAGAGTTTTTGGAAGAGTGCCTTATGAGCAAACACCTTTGAATTTTTAAAGACCAATCTTCTCGCAAAGAAGTCGAAACAATGGAACTATTTGAGAGATGAACAAAAAAGTTTCGAGATTGCAGGAGTAGCTCATCTTTAAGAAAGATGGTTAGACAATCCTAAAAAAAAATCCATCTTTTAAAGACGAAGAACATGCCAGAATATTTAAACTATTTTTTAGATCAAAGTTATATGTTCCATTATGTATATTTCCTTTAGTTATTTTTGCAATTTATCTTTTTTATTCTATTGGCAATTTCAGAAGGTCATGCGTCGTTTGGAAAAATTGGAATTCTTGAGGCAGAGAGATCTTTCAGGGAACTATTTTTCTTATTTAAGGGTCCCTCTAGCTATGAAATGTATGAAATGAGATAGAGTGAATGAAATTGATTATTGATTAGTCTTTGGTCTCATACTTTCCACTCCTCTTTATCAACCCTCATTCTTCATCACCACATGACTTGGCGTGCTCCTATGTTTCTCGTCTTATTCATCTCCGCGCATCTCCCTTATAAATCCCACACAACCTGCATGTTTTCCTCTCTCATTCCCCCATTTCTTTCTTCCCCCCTCTATTTTCTTTCTGAAAAATCTGGCCTATATCAGGAATTGAGGAGGAAGGGAGTGCTTATGTTGGACGCAATAAGGTTGTGGCATCGAATTCCTATAGCCAGTTCCACATGGGCCAAAAGTAGTTCTGCTTTTGATTTCACGAATGTAGGATCTAAGAAGCATGGAAGGTCGTATCCCGATATATCGGTGATATATCGGTATCGACTGGTCACCGATATATCGCCGATATGTCCGATATCGGGTATCGACACGCAAAAAAAGCGAGCTGAATCCCGATGTCGGTGATATGTGCGTCGATATATCGCCGATATATCGGCGATATATCGGTATCGACATGGTACCGATATCGATACCGATATCGATATGTCCTTCCATGCTAAGAAGCAGCAACCCGATCCGGCTTACTCATTACCAAAGCGATTTCTTTTACCTGCATGTTGATGGCTCAATGCGTGTGATGTCAATGCATATGCGGAGTTGGGTTTATGCTGCATAAATGCGTGTCTGCCAAGTTGGATGTTGGCTGCATTATGGAATTATTAATAGGCTGTCCAACCATTGATCTTTGTGTAAAAGAAAGAATCAAGTACGTTATAGAGAGGCCCTAGGATTCTCCAATATAGAAGAGAAATCGGTTGGGAAAATTATAAGAAGAAAACAAGAAGAAAAGAAATTACATAAACAATATAAAGGATAAGTTAATATCTCAATACTTGCCTTAAGCTGGAGAGTAGATATCAATCAGTCTCAAGGTTGCAAAAAAGGGTATGCGGTATTCAGTCAGTAGGGTCACTTATTACTGATTAAACGTCGGGAGTTTAAACGAAAATTAAACGGGTTATGCGGTTTTGCATTTTTAATTAATAAAAAATTATTACATATATATAATTAACAAAAAAAGTATAAATAAATAAGAAATATAATCATAGATTCACAATATAGATCAAATATTGTCCAATTCAAGGAATGTTTCATCCAAATTTCAGAATTGATAACATAAACAACAAGAGTTCATAGTCAAATGTCGAAATAGACAACATAAAAGTCATGTAAAATGGTGATCCTCTGAAGAAAATAGATCAATGCGTTTAAAAGACCGTTTAAGACCGTTTAAAAGGCCGTTTAAACGATCGTTTAAGACTGTTTAAGCACCCTGGTCGTTTATGGGTCGTTTTTCATTAAACGATGCGACCAGGCACCGCATGCGTTTAAACGGCCGTTTAAACGACCATTTACCATTTAGACCGTTTTTTGCATCCTTGATCAGTCTTAGCTTGGAGCAGCATCTCTGGTAAGACCCTATGGCTAAGGACTTAGTAAGTGCATCTATTGTCTGGTCTCTAGAGCTGACGTGAGTAGTGGCGATGGGACCCTTCTATATCATGTCACGAGTGTAGTGACAGTCCACCTCTATGTACTTGATCCTCTCATGGAAGGCGGGATTATTTGCAATGAAAAAAGCAACATGATCGTCGCATTGGAGGTGCATGGGAAGATGCACCTCGACAAGGCCTCAAATTTCAACGAAATTCGGTCGAATTTCTGTCGAATATCGATATCCACTCGAAATCGAAATTCGACCGAAATGACCGAAATATGGGGGTCCTAATACAAAAAATGACCGAAATGACCGAAATTTCGGCCGAAATTCCACCGAAATTCCATCGAAATTCTGTTTTGCTAGGTACCGAAATGGTGACCGAAACCGACATTTAAGGCCTTGCACCTCGATAGTCAGGTCAGTAAGAACAAATCTGACCCACATCATCTCTGTGCTAACCTGCACCTTGGCCTTGTATTTTGACTCGATACTAGATCTGGTAACCACAATCTGCTTCTTGCTCTTCCATGACACCAGGGAGTTCCTATGAACACTACCAAAGGCTGAAGTAGACTTCCTATCCTTGGGACACCCAACATAGTATGCATCTGCACATGCTGTAATTGAAAGTGATGCACATTTGCTGATTAGAAGTCCCGTGTCAGGTAATGCTTTCAGATACCTCAGAATCATATGGACTGCATCCATATGTGCTTGTCTAGGTTGCTCCATAAACTGACTCACTTTGTTCACGACAAAGGATATGTTTGGCCTGGTAATGGTCACATACAAGAGCTTGCCAGCAAGCACCCTGTACCTCCTCTTGTCGACCTTAGTGTCACCGTCATAGAACTTCATGCTCGTGTACATAGGAGTAGTGGCAGGTCTGCAATAGGCCATGCATGTATCAGATAGAAGATCTGTCACGTACTTCCTCTGGGTCGTCACAAGACCTCGTCGGTTCCTGGCAAGCTCCAGTCCAGGGACGTAATGTGAACTACTAAGGTCCTTGGTCACAAACTGCTGATCTAGGAAGTTCCTGGTAACCTGAATACTCGTCATCCCCTGTAACAATAATATCATCAACATAGACAAGAATAATGACTGTTCTGAGTCCTATGCACAAAGAGTGATCGATAGTCGATCACACAAACCCCTATTTCTCTACCAAGTTTGAGAGCTTCCGAACCATGCTTTTGGACTCTGCTTAATGCCATAGATAGCCTTGTGAAGCCTGCAAACCTTCTGACACTCCTCAATAACAAACCCCGGTGGCTGCTGCATGTAGACCTCCTCCTGTAGATGACCATACATGAAGGCATTCTTTATAACAAGTCGGTAAATGGACCAATCTCGTGTCACATCAATAGATAGAATTATACACAGAGTAGAATGTCTGGCAACTGGAGAAAATGTTTCCTGATATTCCACCTATATGTTTGGGTGAACCCACGTGCCACAAATCTCACCTTATAACGATCCACACCGCCGTCTGCACGGTGCTTCATAGTGAACACACACTTGCACCCAACAACGGATGCATTAACTGGAGAAGAAACAAGACTCCAAGTGCCACACGACTGTAGCGCGATCATCTCATCGTCTATGGCTAAACAACACTGACTGTCCTAAATAGCCTCCGGATATGTCCGTGGTATGTCCACGACTGATAGTGCCAAGGTAAACCTCTTGAAATCCTCTGACAGTTTGCTTAAGGAAACCTGGGCTGCAAGAGGATATGTAGTAAACGTACATCTCTGCTTTCACAGAGTAATCGAGACATCAATATCACCTACCAAGTCATGAACCTGTAAGTTCCCCTCTTGAGAGGGCACCTGCACATCTTGTATGGAATCCTGTTGCATAGACAACTCAGTAGTGCCATCAGTAGAAACAATATACACATTGCATAAATGGAACATACTGGATGATGGGGAAGACCTCTGAGTAGGGGGAACAAAGCGAGACCTGTAAGTAAACACACGTATTAAAAATTGAGTCAAGGTAGATTGTGGTCTAGGAGCAACCACAATAGCAGGTAGAGGAGCATGAGGTGTAGGTGATGTGGTGGTAGAGCATGATTAGGTGGAGGTGGTGGTATGATAATATGAGGTGGATGCATGTAAATCTCTACGTTAGAGTCTGATGGGGCTACTTTGTCACATGTGGGAGAAAAATTCATGATAGACTCAAAGAAGGTAACATCAACACTAACAAAATATTTCCTTCGAAGTGGATCAAAGAAGCGGTACCCCTTCTGGGTATGAGAGTAGCCGACAAAAACGCACTTGACGGCTCTAGGAAGAGCTTGTCATGATCTGGAGAAAAGTCACGGACGAAAGTAATCGAACCAAACACACGGGGTGTAAGGGAGAAAAGATCCTTCTCGATAAACGCAATCAAAAAAGGAATCTTCTCTCCCAACATAGAAGAGGGCATATAGTTCACTAGGTAACATGCACTGAGGACCTCATCACCTTAGTAAGTGTGAGGAGCACGACTCTTGATCAACAAGGTTTTGGTTACATCAAGTAAGTGATGGTGTTTGTGCTTGGCAATACCATTCTATTGGGATGTATAAACACATGAGGTCTGGTGAACAATGCCAAGTGATATAAGAAGCCAGAAAGCTGTAAGATATAGACTTCTAAGGCATTATCAGAACTCAGAACACAAATATTTGACATTGGCAAATTTTTTTATCTCATTAATGAAAGATTTGATAACAATCCCATCTTCAGGTTTACTCTTTAATAAGAAAACTCAAGAAAGTCTAGAAAATTTATCAACAAGGACCAAATAAAAACGATGTCCCTGGTGATCAAGGACACGACTCGGACCCTAGATATCTAAATGAAGGAGCTCTAACAACTGACAACGGCTCCGACTCTGACGAGATGAAAAGGAGGAACAATGGTGCTTCCTAAGCTGGCAAGCCTCGTACTGGAAGGAAGACCATGCGGAAATCTGTAGGACATGACACAACTTCTACAGAGGAAGGTTGCCAAAATGAAGGTACCATATGTATGGTGGGACTAGTTCAATAGGAATAATAGAGACATCATCATGAGGAGGCTGGACCGGTTTATAGCGCCCCCAATGTTCACGACCACGTCCAATCAACTTGCTTGTGAGCATGTCTTGAAACACAAGAGGCGAAGGATAAAAAATGGCACGTCATTGATATCCTTAGTAATCTGACTAATGGAAAGTAAGTTCATTTGAAAATTTGGGGCCTATAAAACATTCTGTAGGAGCGTGGATGGCGTCAGATGCATCTCACCATGTCCTGTGATAGGTAAGTGTACCCCATTAGAAATAACAACCCATCTACCATGTACCAGAGTCCATGATCCACTTTGTCATATCTGACCACTACTACTAGTAAAAGCGTAACGCCATAAGCGATACTTGAGGATCTCGAAGAGGCTCTGGTTGCGGCTGCGGTATCTGTAGATACTGGCGTGGATCGACCTTGGAAGCTGGAGTCTTTGAAGGCTCGAGCTGTTCTGCCACGCGAGCAGATGTAGTGTATCCATGCTTTTGGTACCATGTATCTTCTGAGTGTCCTAACCGACGACTGTAGGTGCAAGGACCGCACTGACGTCCACTGCCTCTGCCATAAGGGTACGTCCTCTGAAAAGAGTGGACCCTCCTCTGCCGCGAGAAGCGACCATTGATGTGGAGGGCTATGGAGTGGTAGTATGAGGAATAAGAAGCCTGTTGAGACGACTATAAGCCTCCTCCATGGGAGGTATGGTTGCACTAGTGAGGAGCTGCGTATGTGTAGCATCGTACTCTGAGTCAAGCACAACTAAGAAAACTCCAACCACCGTGGAGTTCTTGTATGCCATCTCCTGTTCTGTAGATGTCATAATAGGCATGAAGCTGTGAAGCTTCTCAAACATGTCAGAGAATGAGGAGTAGAACGTGTACAGAGGACATCCATTCTGCTTGGCCCTGTAGATGTCAAACTGGTGTTGAAGAATATTGGCCTCATTCTTCGCTCGGGTATAAATGGATGCCAAAATATCCGACATCACCTTGGCGGTGGGATGATTCACGATGTCATTAGCTATCTCCTGGTGAGAGCCAAAATACGCACATACACATCATCTTGCTTCCAAGAAGCATTGGTCCCAGTCTTACCATCAGCTCTAGCTCTGTCATGATGTGCTCCTTGTTATTTCACTGCATGAGGGTGAGAAACTGCATGGACCACAACTCATAGTTGGTCCCATCCATCTTTACGATGGGAGGCGGGCCCTTGAAAGCATCGAATGAAGAAAAGACATCGCCCTTGTACTCTGACCTGTTGGAAGAATGTCCGAAAGCCGAACTCGACTGGGAAGTAGACTGATCTGAGCGAGTCTACATGATCATACAGAGGATTGGTTGTACATGTAGACTTATACAACCATCCTCGTCAATCTGATTCCCAGGTGCGTATTAGGGCCGTAAAACATGATTTATAGATCTGAAATCACGTTTTCCAGTCAAACTCAGATCATTTTTCAGATTGAATTAAGTCCTCGGCCGCCCTAGTGATCACGACTGAAACCTATGTCGAACCCAAGAGGGGCTAGCTACATCAAGGGAGGCACATGAGGGGCGAGACCTACAGCTAGGGCCTTTGGCGGCAACTACATACGTACAAAAGGTCTGATTTGCACCGAAAAGGAGGCTTGTGTGGCGAGATCAGTGTCATTAGGGCTCCTGGGGACTGGCGAGGGAGGGCTGGTTGCACCTGGACCAGCGGAGCATCGCCAAGAGACGACGATGGGGGCCGTGCAACGCCTGAAGGCGGTGTTGGATGCCGTGCAACTGCCTGGAGGCGGTACCTGGTGGCACATGTGATTGACGGTGAGCATCGGTGGTGCACGAGAGGTCAGCTAGGGTTAACGGTGGGGAGAGGAAATTAAGTAAGGGCTCCGGTCTAGGACTGTTGCTCTGATACCTTGTGGACAAGAAAGAATCAATTACGTTATAGAGAGGCCCTACGGTTCTCTTATATAGGAGAGTTACCGGTTAGGCAAATTACAAGAAGAAGACAACAAGTAAAGAAATTACATAAATAATATCTCAATAATCTTTTTATATGTATGCCATTTTTGGGGAATGTAATTTCTTTCAATATATATATATTGTTGGAGTTATTATAATTACTTTTATGTTCGTAACCCTTCTGTTCTATAATCCATAACCCTAACCCTTTGGGGGTATTTTTGTATTTTCTCTCTTGTACTTTTAAGGGTTCTCTCTATATGAGAGACCCTAGCCCTTTGGAATAAACAACTAATTTTTTTCTCTTCTCCCCATGGTATTAGAGTGGCGATCCTAGACTGAAGCCTAATACCCAAAACCCGTTGCCACCACCAAACCTCTCTCCTTGAACAAACCCTTCTCTCATCAACGGGTCCCTTGCAAGGCAGTTCGAGCCCCTAATGACACTAGCCGCCACCTCCAACGGCACCGAAAGCGCTGCCTGAGGCTCCAACAGCTCCAACCGCTCCTCCTGCACCGCCAGTACTGCCCACCTATCCTCATGGACTTCTGACCTGCTGTGTACAACCCCTGGATACAATCTTTAGTGTCAGAAGAACGTTTAAAACCCCCCTGATTTGCTATGAAAGCAATTTTTCAAATCACTATCACATCTAAAAGTGAGTTCCAGGGCGTTTCTTAGTCCTTGTATGTATCCTTATGTCAAGCACAAGATCTCCTTTCTTTTTTAAGACCACCATGACATCTTTTTCCATCGATACAAATGCCTTAGCCTCGAATGTTATGGCACAATGCATTACTATCAAACTCGAGGGTACAGAAAATTACGTGCGTTGGTTTCGATCTTTTATCGTATTTATTGGTAGTCAAAGAAAACTCTATACTCTGAGTAAAGATCCTTTAGACGAAAAGGACAAAGAGTACAACAACTGGCAGACATGCAAATACTTAGGTATCAAATGGATAACCAACACTATTGAGGCTCACATTGCCTCAAATCAACTTTGCAAAAATATGACCAAGGAATTGTGGGAGGATCTCGAGCGAACATATTCCTAAAAGAAGAGGAAGTTACGTCTTGCAGACATTTACATGCGATTCTGGTCGACATCTCAAGGTCATTCCACCCTTATCGAATACTACAAGCATCTCTTTAACCTGTATGAGGAGCTTGCAATATTCCAATCCTCATGTTGCACCAAATAGATACAAGAGCGTTCTGACTAGCAGGTATACAGTTTTCTTGATGGCTTGCATTCTAGATACCAGTCAGCGAAGGAGTAATTTCTTATATGAGATCCACTAGCAACGATGAATGCCATCTTTGGCTGACTTGAGGAACTCGAGACATCTGCTACCCGACCTCCTGTCTTACCTTCAATAGTGAATTTTGCACACATTACCTCATCTTGGCGAGGATGCAAATGCAACTTTCGAGGAGGACATCGCCGTGATCCAAGTTGTGGTCGTAGACGAGAATCTAGACGAGGCTGCAACTTCGGCTGTGGCCGTGGTCATGGGCGAGACTCTGCTGCCCCATGCACTTATTGTGATCGGTAGAACCATCCGTCTGAACGATGATGGCAAAAGTTTGGCGTACCATCTTATCTTGTCAATAATGCTTATGAGGATGCTTATGACATGGAAGAGGTATCGCCTGTAGCAACCTCCATTAGAAAGACTGTTCATCTTAATGACGCAGATTGCTCCCGCCTGATGCAAATCCTTCGGACTCCAGGGCATACTACCACTAGTAACACTACCACTGCTGCTCTGGCTACTCCTTCAGGTATAGTAGCCAACTCTTTTGTCACTTCTGCTCCGGTTTGGATTATTGATTCCGGTGCCTCTACTCATCTGACTGGAAAAGGTAGTATGCTCACCTCCTCCATATCATCTACCTCTGTAAAGTCCGTTCGAGTCGCTAATGAGACTCAATCCGAGCTTTGTGTTGAGCTTCATAACCATTCTTTTTGCTGCCATAATTTCATACAAAGTCAGTTCCCGACTTTAATTATCTGTAAAGTCAGATCCAGACTTTAATTATCTGTTCAGAGATTTTTGTTTTCACAGTACTTCTGGTTATGAGATTGGATACTGGATAGATTTTTCAAATTTCTGAGATTTAGATAGTGGATATGAAAATTTTCAGATTTAAATGTAAATGCTTCCCCTCCTTTTCTCTTATGTACTACATTTTGGGATATATTGTGTATACTGACAGACATTGTACATGATGTAAAAATATATGGAAATCAATGAATGGAAATTTTGGTGCCATTTGTCTCTTTTACTTTGTGGTTATGTGTTAGAAATGAATGTCATGATCGCGCGAAAAATTTTCCCTGTTTTTACGCGTCTTGTATGATCTCATGTGAATAGAATATTGCGAATTATGTCGTAAACGGGTAACCGGATCCTGAGGGGTCTCACACTTTTGCTCTTGTGATATTTGATGAGTCTTGTTACTATTTTCAAGACACCCGGACGAGGAAGCTGTTTGGTGGGGTCATGAGAAGAATGACCTTTGAGGTCTCAAGCTTAAGGAGGTAAGGAATGATTCTAGTTATATTTGTTCCAGGTGAGCCTTTAATCTAATTTATAGTCCGTGTGTCGACGAGGGATGAGACGTCAAGCGAAGACAAAGCTCCACCTAGTAGAATTCCTTAGGGGTGCCCGTCAGGCGACCCTTGACCCTGCAACAAGGCAGGACAGATGGGGACCTTGTAGCTGATGATGTCTGGGCCAATTGAATCCGAATAGGCTGCACATATTTCTATAAGTGGGGTGAGGGCTTTTGGCTAGCAAAAAGCACAACACAATCAGACTAGTGCCACGCCCAAACAAGACTGCTTATTCCGCTAAAACAGCAAAGAGACAGGACCTATATTATCTTGACATATCCTTGGACTTCATGTTTGTTTGTGCTGCATCCATCTCCGAAGACCCACTCCTATGGCTTCTATGCCTTGGACATCCCTCTGCCAAGGCCATCTCCATGATGTTTTCTGAACTGTCTACTCTGAAGCCCTTTCAGTGCGAGGCGTGTGAGTTCGGGAAACACCAACGAGCTTTGTTTTCGGTTCGTACTAAGTCTCGTAGTACTACTGCTTTTCATCTTATTCATTGTGATGTTTGGGGACCTTGTCCGGTCCACACATGTTGAGCCCCGGGATAGTGGTTACCCATTTACACTTGATTGACAGTATTGTATTCACAATAGATCGTATTAGATTACTAAATTTAGAGGAAATTTTTCATATTTCGGAATGGCATTCACAATTTATGTAAACAACCACAGAGCCATCAACAAATGTCACCAATTCATATTTCATTAATTTCCACATATATATTACATGTACAAAAGAGGCTGCATCATATACATGCATCCAAAATATAGAAGAGAAAGAAAAACATTATACATTATCTGAACAAAAAACGACAACGACAACATGTCTACCGTCGAGTATAACAACGGATGCTCAGGATCATCTGCCAGTCTACTGCGATGCCGACGCTTTTCCTGCCACACATGCAAGGAACAGAAGAATGTCAACAATTGTTGCATACAATCGAGCATATTAAAAATAACAGGTAATTTAGTGGTTTCAGAAGTAAACAAGTAGATACGTATTGAAAAATATTAAGTTTAACAAGTTACATGCGTAAAAGTGGTTTTCATGATGTGCTGTATATGAATTTCCATATCACCCAAACACCCATAATTTTCCATATATATATACACACTTCATATATTAATTGATGACCTGTGCATATGTTATTATCTTTTGTCATTTAGAGATCATGTTCATGATCTTGATAGTGAGAATGATGGGTTTCAGATCTGATTCTTGATTCTATCTAATTTCTCAACTCGAGTAGATAGTCTGTGGTCTTGATCCGAGGGTGACCTCACTCTATAACTCTAAGGCGTGAAGATTACCTTAGGGTTGGGGTGCCTCCGTAGGCATACAGTGTAGTGTAATGCATCGTAACTAAGTTTCCAACACGTCCACTAACTTATCCTATCACTGGTAGTAGTAGTTCTAAGATCCGATTAATTGTCGATGATTAATGGTTTATGATGCTTAATGAATCTATACTGAGATCAACTGTAGCCAACTCAACTGTAACCCTGTCGACTCTAACCAACTCAACTGTAACTCCTCGTCAAGACCTATTGGTGGAACGGTAACCAAAACTCAAGCGGTGAGGAAGTCTCCTAAGAGACTCTTTCGTCTCGCCCTCTAAGTGAAAATGCGGTGTAGTAGAGGGCTAGACCTATTCCCAAACTACGCCCCTGAGACGGGTGGGAGAGATGTTCCGGAAGAGTCACTCCAAAAATCGAACCGACTGGCACGTGCAAACGAGCTCGTGAGAAAAACTAAAACCCAGGCTCCTCCAACCTAGGTATTCTAAAACATGGGGTCAAAGGAATTGGTCAAAATGTAGATCCCAACGAGGCGTAAAAACACCGTGATCTCGCGTAAAACCGTTAAAGGACTGGGATCTTAGACCCGCGCACTTGAGGGTCGCTCCTCTAACTGGGCTTCCTATCTCCCGTCCAGTTGAGGGTCACCGCGCCCTCACACAGTCAGGTGTAAGGGTAACCATAACTGTCAATCATTAACTGGCATCACTGGTTCTCCTCTTTCTACTATTAACATGGATAGAAAAGAGAATACAACTTAACTCTTTAAGCGACTTTAAATGTAACTGATAAGGAAGAACAAGAATCCCATATAGCATGTTGTAACTCTTCAAACCCTCTATAACAACCACGATTCTTATTCCCCAACTATCGCTGATTGGTACTAACCATGACCGGTAATCATTATCTGACATCACTGGTTCTCCTCTTCCTACTATTGACATGGATAAAAGAGAGAAAACAACTTAACTCTCTAAGGGGCTTTAAATGTAACTGAGAAGGAAGAACAAGAATCCCGTGTAGTATGTTGTATCTCTTCAAACCCTCTATAACAATCACAATTCTTATTTCCCAACTAGCACTTATTGATGCTATGTTGGTGCATTACTGTAACCATATAAGTATTTTGAATAATGAAATGTGAGCATGATGTAACCTACTGGTCTCACTTAGTTAATGGAATACAAGGTTGCGGTGTCTATTATTCTTCTTCTTATTGTTTTTAGTATCACTGGTTCCCATGAATTTACTCATGTTTAAGTCCTATTGAATCTATTGCGAAATAAACAACACAACTAATTGAATTAGACCATTAAAAATAAGGAATTAAGTTGATATTTGGACTAAGGATAAAACTTTTAAAATATTGGATTGATATACTTGAATAAAATCAAACTTTGGTCTAAACCATAATTCGACACTAGATTAAAAGTATCTATATCTCGAGATGTTTAAATTTTAAAATCCAACAGTAACTGTAGAGATATATGTTATGTTATTTGTACTGTTTCATATTTTCTATATTCTTATGGACTCTTGATGTAATTTACCCATTGACTACTCTCCTATATAAGAGAGCCTAGGGAGTATGAAATAAACAAGTCTCTTATTTTTCCCAACATAGTATCAGAGCGACGGTCCTAGACCGGAGTTCTCGAACCAAACCCTAACCCTAGCCCCCACCTCCAAGCCCTCCACACGCCACCCCTCGGGCCTCAGCCCCGCGCGCCCCTGGCTCCGTGCGTCGTGCGCCCCTTCGCGCGCCTCTAGGCCCTCCGCGCGCCCCGCGTACTGTGCACGCCTCGCCGTGACTCGAGCCCGCGCCTCTCGTGCTGTGCGTGACTCAGCCCAGGTGCACGCCGCCTCGCATGCTGTAGGTGACTTGGCCCCGGTGTACGCCACGTACTGTGCGTGACTCTCTCTTTGAGCCTCCTCGGCCTTGCGTGCAACCCTACGTCCTAGGGTTCGGCCAACCCCAGGGTATCTTCGTCATCAATGAGACTTTCGCCCGCGTCTCCACGTTTATGGGTTTGGTTGCTTGAGTCTACACATGCAACTGAACCCGTGAATGTTAGTGTAGACAATCATTTCTTCAGTCTACAACCATGGTCTTCCATTATCATCATGTCAGAAAGCAAGGAAGATATTCCATCTACAGTGAAGATGGACGGATCAAATTACGAACTGTGGGCAATGCAGTTCATGAGTATGATGAAGTCGACCGGTAAGAAACACATTCTTACTGAGGAAGAGCCTGCTGAGAAGACTGGGATCAACACCTCATGGGAGGCAGATATTGTATACGCCAAGGTTTGACTATCAGGAACATTTGCAATTGAGATTGCAAATGATATTCCTCATTAGCCCACTGCCAAAGCAATGTGGGATATTCTGGCTGCTACCTATTCACTGGCGAAGAATGAGACGAAGATTCAGCAACTCCAGCATGATATCTTTATAATCAAACAGAATGGACGGCCTCTACACTCATTATACACGTCTTTACGTGGAATGTTTGAGAAGCTTTATAGCTTCATGCCTCTCACAGCCACTCTTGAGCAACAGAAGACCTACCGGAATACCACTATGGTTGGTGTATTCCTGGCAGTCTTTGATCCGGAGTACGAGGCAGCACGTTCTCAGATCTTGGCAGATTCCACTATTCCTCCAATGGAGGAAGTCATTCACAGACTGAGTCGTATTACTGTTCCTTCATCTACTGCCAATCAGACCGCCTCAGCTATAGCAGCATCTCGAGGTCGTGGGGGTCATCATCAGTTTCGTGGTCGTGGACCTCGAGGCAAAGGGGGTCGTGCTCGGTGATTATGCACTTTTGCCACCATTCTGGACTTACCGAGGACACATGCTATTCCAAACATGGATTTCCTGCCTCTGCACATGTAGCTGAATAGATTGAACCTCCATCTGCTTCTTCATTGGATCAACCATTTGATGATCTTGTAGCTCGTCTGAGGGGTATTATTCCTCCATCCGGTCCTGCTGCATCATCGCCTGCTCCTGAGAATCTTTCTGACGTTGCTGCCTCTATAGTCTACATCCATCGGTACCTCAGATAGTACTTATGCATTCACCAGCAGTAGTGGATCTGATACTTTAGAGTCGATTATGGACTCTGGTGCCACACATCATCTGTGTGGTGACCAAGATCTACTTACAGCCTATCGACAGGTTCCTTCAGGCCGTACTGTGGTTACTGTTAATAGGACACACTCCCTGATTACTGGTCAGAGGGAGATTAGCCTGACATCATCTACGCACCTCAAGAATATGCTGCACGCTCCTATTTATTCTATGAATTTGTTATCCATTAGCCAACTTACAAAGGCTTTACATTGTCGAGCAATTTTTGATCCATCTTCTCTTATTTTTCAGGACATCCTTACAGGCAACGTGACTGGACGTGACTATGAGCAGGGTGGCCTATATCGTCTCAGCCGGACCCCATTTGCCGGAATCTCCTCTCTTCCTGCTGAAATGTCTCTCCATTCATATGGCACTTGCGATTTGGCCATCTACCGCTTCAGAAATTTTGTCGTGTTTTATCTCAGGTTTCACCTCACACGTCCATCCAATGTGAGGCTTGTCAGTTGGGAAAGCATCATCGGTCTACCTTTCCCAGTCGTCAGAGTCGGAGTAGTAGCTCCAAGTTTGAGTTGTTTCACGTTGATATCTGGGGTCCTAGTCGTGTTCCTGATCATCAGGGACACTTGTTTTCTATGGTCATTGTGGATGATTTTTCTCGTGTATATTGGGTTTTTTTTGTTAAAGAATAAATCTGAAGCTGGGAATATTATCATAAATTTAATAAATGATGTTCGTAATGTCTTTTCTACGTCTATTAAGATTGTGAGAAGTGATAATGCCTTGGAATTTTGTACTCATACTCTCTCAAATTATTTTTCAACACAAGGGATTATCCACCAAACATTCCGTGCCTATACTTCTCAACAAAATGGAGTTGCAGAAAGGAAACATCGTCATTTAATTGATGTCTCTAGGACGCTTCTCGTACAGAGTCATGCTCCTCATTCTTTCTGGGGCGATGCTATCCTAACGGCATGTTATCTCATTAATTGCATGCCGTCATCTGTCTTTAGTGAGAAGATTCCTTTCTCCCTCGTTTTCCCTGGAAAAGAATTGTTCTCTATTACCCCATGTGTGTTTGGCTCGGTTGCCTTTGTCCACCAGTTGTCTCCAGGTATTGACAAGCTCTCTCGTAGGCTGTCAAGTGTGTTTTCGTCAGGTAGTCCAGGACACAAAAAGGGTACATGTGTTATGATCTGTTGCGCATGAAATACTTTGTTAGTGCTGATGTCACCTTTTTTGAGTCTGTTATTTATTTCTCTCCTACAGGTGATCGATTGATATCCTCAGACACTGATGAAGCCATATACATGCCACCACCACCACCACCTCCACCACTACCTACATCACCTACACCTCCTGTTACAGTTCCTGTTCCCCCATTGCCAGTCCACTATACCCGTCAGCCTGCTTCTGCTCATGGTAACTGCTCATCATCTTGCTCGCTTGAGGTATGTTCTGAGAATATAATCAATAATGTGGATCTAATGATTTACCTGAGCAGGCCGTGTTACAGAGGACAGATGAGGATGCCCGTTATTTGGATCTACCTATTGCACTTCGAAAACAGAAGCGTAGCTTCGTGTCATATCCTATAGCATCCACCATTTCTTTTGATCGTTTATCTGGTGAATTTAGGAGCTTTGCCGTTGCACTATCTGCTGCGTATATTCCACGGAATTATCAAGATGTATTGAAAAAATAGTAGATGATGTTTAGCTCTGGAAGAAGAGATGGTTGCTCTTCAGTCAAGAGGTACCTGGAGTTTTGTCCTTGCACCTACCGGTGTGTCTACAGTGAGCTGTAAGTGGGTCTTTACAGTTAAGCAGAATGCATATGGCAGCATTAACAGATACAAGGCACACATGGTTGCTCGTAGGTTTATACAAACATATGGGGTGGATTATCTTGATACATTCTCACCAGTTGCTCGCCATTCCACCTTACATATCCTTGTTTCTGTTGCGGTTACTCGTGATTGGCCATTATTCCAATTAGATGTTAAGAATGCATTTTTATATGGTGACTTGCAGGAGGAAGTATACATGCAACAACCACCTGGTTTTGCTGTTGAGGGGGAGTATTCCAAGGTGTGTAGACTTCATAAGGTCATCTATGGCCTTAAGCAGAGCCCTAGAGCTTGGTTCCTCAAGCTCTCAGACTTGTTTGAAAAATAGGGGTCCAGACGTTCCAATGCAGATCATTCCCTGTTTATACAGAAAACATCCAGAGGTATTATTGCAATTATGGTCTTATGTAGATGATATTCTGATTACAGGTGATGACGGACAAGGAATTCAGAGGGCGAATGAAATGTTGGGTCGTGAATTTGTCACCAAGGATCTTTAAGCCCTTAGATATTTTCTAGGACTGGAGTTCGCCAGAAATCCACATGGACTTGTAATGACCCAGAGGAAATATGTTACTGACCTGCTGAGTGAAACAAGAATGCTTGGATGTCGACCGACCTCTACACCTATGGATCCGAGCATGAAATTATATGATGACGACACTGATGAGGTGGATAGGAGAAGATACAGAGAACTGGTGGGAAAACTTCTTTATGTTACCATTACCGGACCCGATATTTCTTTTGTTGTTTGTCGTGTGAGCCAGTTCATGGAGCAACCACGTCAGGTACATATGAATGCTATACATATGATACTCAAGTATCTTAAATCTTAAATCATCTCCAGGTGCATGTTTATTGTTCAAGAAAGACAAGGAGATTGCTATCTCAGCGTGTGCAGATGCAGAATATGCAGGATGTCCCAAGGATAGGAAGTCCACCACTGGATTTGCTGTATATGTTCGAAACTCTCTTGTCTCATGGAGAAGCAAGAAAGAAACTGTTGTAGCTAGATCCAATGCTGAGTCTGAATATAGGGCTATGGCCCAGGTTAGTACAGAAATGATGTCGGTGAAAGCTGTTCTTACAGATCTATATTTAGAAGTCCCACTTCCTATGCCTCTGGAATGTGACAATCAAGTTGCTATATTTATTGCGAATAATCCATGATGCAGCGTGACCCCAGATTATAGGGCCACATTTATTTAATTAGTTAATCGTCAATTTTATTTACATTTTTAGGTTGTCGAAATTGTTTAATTAAATAATTGAGATCGCATGTGATCTCAACGTTTATTTCGTAGATTTTAATTTGAATTTGGGTCAATTAATTAGTAGAGTCAGTTTAGGCAAGTTGGTTGTCAATTTAAATTAGTTTATTATTTTTGTAAACCCCCCTCTCCTATATAAAGAGAGGGTAGCCCATTGTTTTTAGGAAGTCAAGTATGAATTAAAAAATTGAGTTTATCTCATTTTATCCCTCTCTTCTCTCTTCCTCCACGCGATCTCCGCGGTTCTCCTCCTCCAACCCCTCGTTACCGACGAGTTCTTCTTCTCAACCCTTCCAATTTCTTCTTCTCAACCCCTCTCGTTCTTCTACCAAAAATCCACCCAAAAAATATTATTTTCGACGCCGCGAAAATTCATTTTGCATCAATTGGTATCAGAGCATGGATATTGAGTCGTTCCTACGATTCAACGATCCCGTGGCATATTGGCGTCTCAAGCTTGATCTCAACCGCATATCTTATGGGCCGCATGCGCGTTCGCGTCAACGGAAGTACAAAAAGTGTCTTACGGCATCCCTGAAGGTTCAAGCATGGCTGGACGCGCTAACCGACGAAGAAAACATCGCCGAAAAAGACGAATCGACCGCTGTCCAGGAACGTCCAGATCTGAATCCGTCGTCAGAATCAACTCCGCCGGCCCCTCCGACCATCCCGGCACAACTCCAGCCTTCCCAGGTACCTCTCCAGCCATCCCCGGCTCGCGCGGCCGCCAGCCCCACCCCGACAACCCCTCCGACAGCCCCATACCCTCCCACGACACCACCGCCAACCACAGCCCAGCACCCCCCTCTCGGCCCATCCCCTCCCTCTCTCCCCGATATCTCCCTTTCCCTCCCCGTAACCCTAACCCATCCCCCCCTACCGTCGCCGCTTTCCCTTCTCCTCCCCGCCGACTTCCTCCTACGCCCTCCCCTTCCCATCCCTTCTCTTCCCCTCTCAATTCCGCACCCTCCCCTTCCTTCGTTTCCGGTATTCGCCCCTCCACCCCCCCCCTCGCCATCCCGCGACATCGCCGCGCCCCAAGGTCTTCGCCCCGCCTCCTTGCTGCGCCGCCACCTCTGCGAACCCCCACCATCGCCCCCCTCCGCATGCGCCAGCCGTTCGCCACCCTCCCCTCGCAAGTCCACCCCCACCCTCCCGACTGCCCCTGCCACCTCGGAATCCACCTCGCGAGTCCACCTCCACCCGATGCCAACGTTCCCCCACTCCAGGCAAGCGCGCCTCCTGCGCGAAACCTCGACCGACTCCCGCCGCCCCCAGTGCCGTACCTCCTGCGCAAAGCCCTGGCCAGCCCCCGCCGCATCAGGCGGCGATATATGCACGGGAAACCCGATCGTGCCCTAACGGGCACTCCGAAGATGGCGCATCGTGAGTCCCACAGAATGTGGGATTGGAAAGTGAATTGGAAAAATTGCAGAACAAAATTTCCTAAAAATCATATTTGCAGGAAGATCCAAGGCAAGAGGAATGTGATGAAATTTGAAGGGGTACAAACTTTGCAGGGACGCCCCCCAATTGAAAAGAACTATAAACGTAATGTTGAAAGATTTAATTGCAAGTTACAATCTCAGAGACGACTTCTCCAACGACCCACCTACATCACGCAATTCGTCAGGATCCGAATTTTTAAAGCGGTGGAGAGTTGATGCAGCGTGACCCCAGATTATAGGGCCACATTTATTTAATTAGTTAATCGTCAATTTTATTTACATTTTTAGGTTGTCGAAATTGTTTAATTAAATAATTGAGATCACATGTGATCTCAACGTTTATTTCGTAGATTTTAATTTGAATTTGGGTCAATTAATTAGTAGAGTCAGTTTAGGCAAGTTGGTTGTCAATTTAAATTAGTTTATTATTTTTGTAAACCCCCCTCTCCTATATAAAGAGAGGGTAGCCCATTGTTTTTAGGAAGTCAAGTATGAATTAAAAAATTGAGTTTATCTCATTTTATCCCTCTCTTCTCTCTTCCTCCACGCGATCTCCGCGGTTCTCCTCCTCCAACCCCTCGTTACCGACGAGTTCTTCTTCTCAACCCTTCCAATTTCTTCTTCTCAACCCCTCTCGTTCTTCTACCAAAAATCCACCCAAAAAATATTATTTTCGACGCCGCGAAAATTCATTTTGCATCAATCCAGCATTTCATGAACGAACCAAGCACATTGAGATTGATTGTCACTATATATGAGATATGATTCAGAAGGGTTTTATTTCTACATCTCATGTTAGCTCAGAGGACCAAAAATGCAGATATCTCTGGCAAGGCATTACTTAAAGGGCCGTTCCAGAAGTGCTCGTCCAAGCTGAGCATGATCGGCATCTATTCTCCATCTTGAGGGGGAGTGTAGAGATATATGTTATGTTATTTGTACTGTTTCATATTTTCTATATTCTTATGGACTCTTGATGTAATTTATGAAGGATATGTTATTATCCTCAAGCGCGTCACGGAAGCGTGATCATCGTATCGAATACAACGTATAACGACTAGTCGTACTAGTTGTTATATGCAGCGAAATTTAAAAAATTTTCATGCGATGAAACCACATGGTCCAAGAACGATTATCGGATCGTTTCATCTAGAACCACATCAAGTATAAAGGAATACCTGTTGAAGCGTGGTTGATCAAGTCTCTATGAAAAGAGACCTCCTTTCTCAAGTCCGGTCGTCGGAGAAAACGCTTGCGAGCGCGGGGATGAACGCCGTGTTCCTCGCAATCCAACAAGATAATCCAAACACGGTGAACTCCTGATCTCGTCGTACGAGATCAAACGTCTTCTTCGTGAGCGTAGCACTAGCACTCCAAGAAGACGGAGAACCGAAGAACGTCGAGGCGGCGGCGCAATGACGAAGGCGTCGGCGAAGATCTCTTCTAGGGTTTGGTGGACAACCACCAAGAAATAGAGGGAGAGAGTTGGCGTGTAGAATGAGAGAGAGAGAAATGTGCTTCCAAAAACATAGCCTTAGAGAGCATGGTATGCCTCTCTATCTATAGGGTTTTGGGATCCATGGATCTCAATCCATGGGACATATAAAATCAATGGATGGGATTGATTTATGTTCAATCCAATGGTCAAGATTGTTGTTGGTAAAAGCCAGCAATTTATGATTTAATTTAGATCAAATATATTTGATAAATCAAATACATGGAGATTACATCAAATAATTATAAATCAATCCCAAATTAAATCATTCAAATAAGGAGACAATCAACATGGAGATTACATCTCCCATGTCAACATGGTGGACGGCCACCAATTCCATATAGGACTTGGTAGCCGTCCACATGTTTCCATGTGGAGGCAGTCTCATGAAATATCATGAGATTGCAAATCTCCATGGAATTCTCCATTATTATTTCCAACAACTTTTATTGTGATTTATTCTTCAAAAATAATTCATAATTAATTTTTAGAATATTGCAATCTTACCATTGGAAATTTGTGAATCACATTCACAACCCAAAACAAAATATAATTTACATTTTCAATTAATTAAACATTGTGTATCCAATACACATTAATAATTAATCAACAAATATAAATTATAATTAGCTCTCTCTAATACATTATAAATGACATTTATAATATATTATGAATAATTGGATATTGCTATCCACATTATTCTTATCCACAATTATTAAATCATATTTAATTACATTGGATGATTTCCACACACATCAAGATAATTAAATCACATTTAATCACCAATTCTTTAATGCTCAGATCTATGGAATTATTCTTGAACCCTTTCAAGAATAATACGATGTCTCCTCAGATAGTTGGAGATAAGGACAGGGCGATTGCATTGTTCCACGTATAGTGTCTTGGATATTGAGATCACATCTCAAATCCAGATCTCATGGACCTCCCACAGATGCTTGATTAAATCAAGGCCGTAGATCTAATCTTCTCATTGCATCTGAATGTCATTCAGATCAATGTCCAATGCATGGACTAAGATTAGGTTACGTCTCTATTGAGAGGAGTCACTAAAATCCAAACCTGTTTCATCACTTCTTCGGAATGGAAGCGTCATGGTTATACAATCGTTTATGATCAAATCACCCTTAAGTATTCCCAATACCTGTTATCCTGCATACTGGAAGACTTATGATCATTCTGAAGATATAGATCACTTTTACACTGTCATCTTCAGGGTTTGATCACTAAGTTTCTCAATCTTGGTCGTTGGGAATTGGTATAGATCATATGCTTTCCCAAAGCATATATCTTACCTTCAAATTCATGTCATGCTTCCAAAGCATGACGACCATGCATGGAATTTGATCAGTCCCAATACCTCATGAGTGAGCTCATGTCTTCCGGTTCACATGTGAACCTGTATGATCCCTTCGAGAGATCGTATTACTCATATGTCCTTATATGCACACCAGCTCGTCGGTGTATAGACCTTGGTTAGGTCATCAACTTATTGGTTTGCCAAATGTATATAGTCAGACATATAGCAACACATGTGTCTCTGGTCAGAGGATGCATGCCTATGCTGTGACAGTATTCAACATATGTCTTTGGTTATCTCGATCTCGTTAAGTCAACCCATTGACTCACTAATCTGACACCTCTAAATCACTATTCCCATGCGGACGACCTACATCAAGAGGTCGGTCAGATATCGACCACATGAGAAAGGATTGCCATCTCCTACTCATACCAGAGATCATCACTTAACAATCATTCGATGATGCTTGATGAGTCCTCTATCTAACTCCTTAGATATTCATCAAGCATCATCCTCTATGATTCAATCAATGAATTAACAGCTGTATGATCATCAAGTTGGCCATGATACATAACCCTTATTGTATAGAGGGACTTTATAGTGCATTCATTCATTTAATCTCAGATGGGGAGTGGAAAATAATCAATAACTTTTATTGATAAATTATTTATTACAATAACATTTATTGTGGGAATGGTTCGCCTCGGGCTCACATTGCTAACAATCTCCCACTAGCCCTCAGATTCATTCAGGAACAATCCTTAATCCCGTACTTATTAAATGCTGGTCGAAAACCTTCTGTGTCAGAGGTTTGGTAAGAGGATCAGCAACGTTGTCGGCAGGGGTCACCTTGGTGATGATGATGTCACCACGCTTTTGAATCTCCCGAATGATGTGGTATTTCCTTTCCACGTGCTTGCTCTTCTGATGCCATATGGGTTCCTTTGCCTGGGCAATGGCTCCCGTGTTACCGCAGAGTAACGGGATGGGAGTATCAGAGGAAACTACGCCAAACTCCAGGATGAACTTGCGCAACCACACCGCCTTCTTTGCAGCATCCGATGCGGCAATGTATTCGACTTCAGTTGTTTAATTTGCAGTAGTGTCCTGCTTCTTGCTTCTCTAGCTCACAACACTACCATTCAACATGAATACAAATCCTGATGTCAACTTTCGATCATCAATATCCGATTGGAAGTCATAATCTGTATATACCAAGACTTGGAGATCACCATCTCCATAGACCAAGATGTAATCTTGCGTCCGTCTTAGATATTTGAATATGTTCTTTACTGCATTCCAGTGTTGCTCTCCATAGCAGGATTGGTAACGATTTACCACTCCCACTGCATGACAGATATCCGACCTAGTACATATCATGGCATACATTAAGCTTCCTACGGCTGATGCATAAGGTCATCCAGACATGGCTTTCTTTTCCTCAAGAGGTTGGGGAGCCATCCCTTCAGACAAGTGGATACCATGGGCCTGTTTGGTTGCAGGGTTGGGCAGGGTTGGGTTGGGCTGGGTTGGGCTGGGTGAATAGTAATATGTGAGGAGGAAGTACCCTTATGAATAGTAACCAGGGTTGGGCCAACCCTGCCCAACCCTGCAACCAAACAGGCCCCATGTCTTAAGGGGAGGATACCTTTCTTGGTACTATCCATACGGAATCGTTCAAGAATCTTCTTAATGTGCCTAGGTTGTGACAATCCCAATATCCTCTTTTCTCGGTTTCTGAACAACTTCAGGCCTAAGATGTAAGAGGCTTCTCCAAGATCTTTCATCTCTAATGTATGAGATAGCCAAATTTTCACACCGGTCATCATCCCTGTATCATTCTCAATGATAATGATGTCATCTACGTAAAGCACGATGAACACAGTGGCGCTCCCACTAAGCATGTACACACAAGGTTCATCAGGATACTTCACAAAATCATAACTCTTTATGGTTTCGTCAAACTTGATGTTCCTGCTACGAGAAGCTTGCTTGAGCCCATAGATAGATTTCTTCAGCTTGCATACTTTGCCGTCCTCAATTATGAAGCCTTGGGGCTGCTCCATGTAGATATCCTCCTCGAGGTATCCATTGAGGAAAGTCGTCTTGACGTCCATCTGCTAGATGTTGTAGTCAAGGTATGCAGCTACAGCTAGCAGTGTCCTGATGGATTTAAGTATAGCCACTGGAGAGAATGTCTCATCGTAATCGATGCCTTCTCTCTGTGTGTAGCCCTTAGCTACGAGCTGTGCCTTAAAAGTCTCTACTTTTCCCTCAGGTCCCCTCTTTCTCTTGAAGATCCATTTACACCTAATGGGTTTTACCCCTTTTGGTGGATCCTCTAGGGTCCATACACCATTCTTATGCATGGAGTCAATTTCTGACTTCATTGCTCGCATCCATCTATCCATGTCATGATCCGCGAGTGCTTCATAAAATGAAGTAGGATCATTGTCAGTCTCACTTGACTCATGTAATCCATACCTTTCAGGTGATGCAACCATCCTCGAACTTCTTCGAAGATGTATGTGTGTTTCATATTTATTTATCTCTTCAGTTTCTGGCACAGGAAGCTCAGAATCCTCAAGCGATTCAATGAGTTCCTCTACTTCATTCTTGTCTTGACCTTTAAGGAAATCTTTCTCTAGAAACTTCACATCTCTAGAAACAAAAACCTTTTGAGTCTCAGGATCATAAAGCTGGTATCCAATACCATCTTTAACGTAACCCAATGAAGTAACACTCACGAGAGCGAGATTCCAGCTTACTTGCGTCCATGTTCTTCGCATGCACCAAGCAACCCAAACCCTCAAGTGATTAACAATAGGTTTGGTTGTATACCAGAGTTCATGAGGAGTCTTAAGTACAGATTTGCTAGAAATCTTATTCAGGATATATATTGCAGTCTTTACTGCATATCCCCAGAAACTAAGTGGTAAATGTGCTTTGCTCATCATTGAACGTACCATATCCATAATAGTCCTGTTGCGTCTTTTAGCAATACCATTAAGTTGGGGAGTTGCAGGAGGAGTGAGATTGGAGACAATTCCATTCTCTTTAAGATATTCCTTCAATTCATCTGAGAGGTACTCACCACATCGATCAGATCGAATCCGTTTAATCTTTCTATCGGTTTGGTTCTCAACCAAAGGCTTGAACTCTTTGAACTTTTCAAAGGTTTCTGATTTATGACGTAACAGGAAGACAAACCCGTATCACGAATGATCATCAATAAACGTCAAATAATATCGATATCCATTTCGAGTCGCGGTACTGACGGGATCACATACATCGGTATGTATTAGGTCAATAATACGTTCGCATCTTGTAACCTTGTTGCGGAAAGGGCATTTTACCCTGAATGCAATGTTTGCAAGTAGGCAAAGGTTGAACCTGTAGAAAGTCTAAAGGTCCATCCTTTATCAATCTATTGATCCTATTAACAGATAAATGACCGAGCCTTTGATGCCAATTCTCATTTGAAAAATTTCCATCCTCCCTGGGATGTTTTTTATTAGTGGTAGTGACATTCGTGATACATTTATCAATGCACAATTCATATAGTCCAGCAGAAGTCAAAATACCAGCTCCAATATATTTATCATAACGATTTATGACTAATTTGTTACAGAAAAGGAATGAATATCCACTTCTAACTAGCTTAGATACAGACATGGATGCAAAAAACAGTCTAAACGGCCATTTAAACGACCGTTTAAACGCATGTGGTGCTCGACCGCATCGTTTAATGAAAAACGGCCCATAAACGGCCAGGCCGCTTAAACGGTCTTAAACGGCCGTTTAAACGACCTTAAACTGCCTTTTAAACGGTCTTAAACGACCTTTTAAATGCATTGATTTATTTTCTTCAAAGGATCACCATTATTCATTACTTTTATGTTGTCTATTTCGACATTTGACTATGAACTCTTGTTGTTTTTGTTATCTATTTTGAAATTTGGATGAAACATTCTTTGAATTTGATAATATTTGATCTATATTTTGAATTTATGATTATATTTCTTATTTATTTATATTTTTTTATTAATTATATATATGTAATATTTTTTTATTAATTAAAAATGCAAAACCGCATAACCCGCTTAATTTTCGTTTAGACTCCCGCATACCGTTTAATCAGTAATCAGTGACCCGACTGACTGAATACCGCATACCGCTTTTTGCAACCTTGGATACAGATATAAGATTCCTTCTAACTTCAGGTAAATGAAGACACTCTTTAAGTATTAGGACTCTACCACTTGATAATGATAGTTGACAAGTTCCGACGGTGACTGCTGCAACACTTGCATCAGATTTCATCTAGATGACTATCTCCCTTCTTCTAGATTTCTTGTTTCCTGAAACAAATGCAACAAGTTGCATATATGAACAGAAGCACCAGAATCTACAACCCAACTTCCTTCTCGTCCAACGAGAAAGCTAGTTTCAATGATGAAAGTAGATTTCATACCTGTTGAGGCTTTACCTTTGTCTGCCGACTTCAGGTATTTCGGGCAGTTATGCCTCCAGTGCCCCGGCTTCTTGCAGTGGTGACAGACGTCGGTTTTCTTCGACGCTATCAGTGTGGATGCTCTAGAAGATGAGCCAACGTGTTGACTCTTCTTCTTTCTCTTCTGGGTCGGGCCATTTCGAGAACCTTGCTTCCGACCGCGCTTCCCTCTGACCTGTGCAACCATTGCACTGTCAGCAGGACCATCTTTCTTCATTACGTCTTCTGCAGACTTTAATGCAGCAAGAAGACCAGCGTTCGACAAGTCCAACTTGTTCATGTGGAATGAAACCACAAAATTATTGAATGACTTGGCAAAGACAACAGAATAAAGTCAGCTTACATGTCTGCATCCATATTTGCCCCAAGAGTCTCTAGTTCAGACAAGTACCCAAACATTTTGAGCACATGTTCTCGAATCGAAGTTCCTTCTTGCATCTTACAACGAACGAGTTCTTTCATAATATTGTAACGTTGGGTGCGGTTAATGTCACCAAACATGTCTTTCAGATTCTGCATTATTTTCTTGGCACGTGCTTATCTCCACATGTTTCTTCTGAAGAACATTGGAGAGAGAACCCATGATATAGCATCTAGCCAAGACATGCTTGTCATTGTATGCCTTTTCTTCCTTCGATTTAGGGCTTTCATGCTTGTATTCGGTGAGCACATAACTTATGCGCTCAACCGAGAGAACAAGCTCCAAATTACGGATCCAATCCGAGTAATTTGGACCGGTCAACTGGTTGACCTCCAGAAGCCTGCTATGTGGGTTCAAGGACTTCATTTTCTGAAATTGAGAATGCACTATACTAGAATATATAATCATATATTCAAATTTATGATATTCGATTAAGGTACTTTAAATCAAATTATTCTTGCATTGTCAACTTTGAAAGTTCATTCCCTTAATCTCTTTCAAAGTAAGAGATATACTTACCGCTTTATTTCTAGCAAGAACTGGGATCTCCTCTTTATCTTTTCTACATCCCAATAATATGAGAATATGCGACTCCAATAAAGAGAAGCGGGAACCCATTCCGCCTTGCAAGTCCAACTTGCATTTCCTAATTCGGTCTTTAACACCCGGGCACACCACCCTTAAGGAGATGTTGACTCGTTGTTAATTGAACCAACCGTCAACAGGAATATTACTCGCTATGCGCAATCCAATATCTGCCCATTTATACGAGGATCCGATATTGGGGTCATTACGCATACGGCCTTACTTTTTCGAGAAGCAAAGAGCCGGATCCAGATACGCTTGCATATAGGAGCCGTCACTTCGGACAGGCGCTCCCACGTGCAATCCCTGGCGACGAAACCCTTCACCATGACGGGAGACCATGGATGTCACTTATGCGCTCTCCACCTCATATTCAAATTTTAATTAATTATCATGAATCATATTCATATAATTAATCTTGTAAGGGAAATACACATCTATTCATAATAGAGTGTTTTAATTGGATGCAATTAACTTAATCACATTAAATTAATTTTCAATCCAATTCAATCAACAAACTTGATTATTTTTACTTGAATACATATATGGTATTTTCTCAAAGTACGTATTAATTCGAATTTTAATAATTAAAAAATATATCTTGATTTCTCCGGCATTATCGAGTCCCTACCCGCTGTGATGGCCAGTACCGACGAGAATGGGATGGATCACGTACATTGCAACCCGCTACCCCAATGCTCTTCGACTAGACACCATATCCACCTCAGGAAAGGATAATGCCAAATAGATCAATTTGTACTTGAGATGATCATCGGTTCTTCAATCGAAATTACACCGTATAGTAATAATCAAAATATTTTTGATTATAAGGAAATTTGCTACACAAATTCCCGATCCTATTCAAGCATCAAGTTTGATGATTGTGTTTCCAGTTATAATCTAGATGAAACCTAATCAATTTATTGGTTGAGGCCAAGTCAATTAAGGAAATAATCATCTTCAAATATTTCTCAAATATTTTTCATAATTATTTCATGAAATTAACAATTAATTACAGCAATTGACAATCACATGGTTCTTGATTAGGAATGTAATTTCAGCAGTGTCCCTACTTACTAAAATTAACATATCTCAATTAATTTAAATCCAAATTAGAAAAAATCAATTTTCTAAGATTGGTAATTTGATTTAGGACAGATCCTACGTGATATTTCATGCATTTCGAGGCGTATCAAAACACTAATTAACTCATTAATCATGTTAAGTTTCATAGTTCCCGCAACAGTGAATGCATGTTCATTAAAACAACCATATCTCGAGTAAACAGAATCCAAATTACGTAAACTCAGATCCTATGGTTTCCTTATTTAATGGGGAACAATATCCAAGTGACTAATTCGTGTTTAAACATTTTAAACAGGGCCAAATTCATTCATTAAACAGATGTGCGAAAATCAGATGCGACAAAAACTTTCGCAACCTTAACGAACCAAGTCGTCCTAGGTTTACTGATCGTATCCCAAAACTTCGACCTAAGGCTCTGATACCACTTGAAGGATATGGTATTATCGTCAAGCGCATCACGGAAGCGTGATCGTCGTATCGAATACGACGTAGAACAACTAGTCGTACTAGTGGTTCTATGCAGCGGAGTTTAAAAAATTTTCATGCGATGAAACCATATTATCCAAGAACGATTCTCGGATTATTTCATCTAGAACCACATTAAGTATAAAGGAATACCTCTTGAAGCGTGGTTGATCAAGTCTCTACGAAAAGAGACCTCCTGTCTCAAGTCCGATCGTCGGAGAAGACGTATGCGAGCGCAGGGATGAACCGCATGTTCCTCGCAATCCAACAAGATGATCCAAGCATGGTGAACTCCTGATCTCGTCGTACGAGATCAAACGTCTTCTTTGTGAGCGTATAGCACTAGCACTCCAAGAAGACGGAGAACCGAAGAACGTCGAGGCATCCACGTGGTGGCAAAGGCGTCGATGAAAATCTCCTCTAGGGTTTGGTGGACGGTCATTAAGAAATAGAGGGAGAGAGTTGGCGTGTAGAATGAGAGAGAGAGAGAAATGTGCTTCCGAAAACATAGCCGTAGAGAGCATGGTATGCCTCTCTATTTATAGGGTTTTGGGAGATCCATGGATCTCAATCCATGGGACATATAAAATCAATGGATGAGATTGATTTATGTTCAATCCAATGGTCAAGATTGTTGTTGGTAAAAGTCAACAATTTATGATTTAATTTAGATCAAATATATTTGATAAATCAAATACAAATCAATCCCAAATTAAATCATTCAAATAAGGGAGACAATCAACATGGAGATTACATCTCCCATATCAACATGGTGGACGGCCACCAATTCCATATAGGACTTGGTAGCCATCTACATGTTTCCATGTGGAGGCAATCTCATGAAATCTCATGAGATTGCAAATCTCTATGGAATTCTCCATTATTATTTCCAACAACTTTTGATATGATTTATTCTTCAAAAATAATTCATAATTAAAATTTAGAATATTGCATTCTTACCATTGGAAATTTGTGAATCACATTCACAACCCAAAACAAAATATAATTTATATTTTCAATTAATTAAACAATGTGTATCCAATACACATTAATAATTAATCAACAAATATAAATTATAATTAGCTCTCTCTAATACATTATAAATCACATTTATAATATATTATGAACAATTGGATATTGGCATCCACATTATTCTTATCCACAATTATTAAATCATATTTAATTATATTGGATGATTTCCACACTCATCAAGATAATTAAATCACATTTAATCATCAATTCTTTAATGCCCAGATCTATGGAATTATTCTTGAACCCTTTCAAAAATAATGCGATTTCTCCCCATATAGTTGGAGATAAGGACAGGGCGATTGTATTATTCCACGTATAGTGTCTTGGATATTGAGATCACATCTCAAATCCAGATCTCATGGACCTCCCACAAATGCTTGATTAAATCAAGGCCGTAGACCGAATCTTCTCATTGCATCTGAATGTCATTCAGATCAATGTCCAATGCATGGACTAAGATTAGGTTACGTCTCTATTGAGAGGAGTAACTAAAATCCAAACCTGTTTCATCACTCCTTCGGAATGGAAGCGTCATGGTTATACAATCGTTTATGATCAAATCACCCTAAAGTATTCCCAATACCTGTTATCCTGCATACTGGAAGACTTATGATCATTCTGAAGATATAGATCACTTTTACACTGTCATCTTCAGGGTTTGATCACTAAGTTTCTCAATCTTGGTCGTTGGGAATTGATATAGATCATATGCTTTCCCAAAGCATATATCTTACCTTCAAATTCATGTCATGCTTCCAAAGCATGACGACCATGCATGGAATTTGATCAGTCCCAATACCTCATGAGTGAGCTCATGTCTTCCAGTTCACATGTGAACCTGTATGATCCCTTCGAGAGATCGTATTACTCATATGTCCTTATATGCACACCAGCTCGCCGGTGTATAGACCTTGGTTAGGTCATCAACTTATTGGTTTGCCAAATGTACATAGTCAGACATATAGCAACACATGTGTCTCTGGTCAGAGGATGCATGCCTATGCTGTGACAGTATTCAACATATGTCTTTGGTGACAGTATTCATGATACATAACCCTTATTGTACAGAGGGACCTTATAGTGCATTCATTCATTTAATCTCAGAAAGGGAGTGAAAAATAATCAATAACTTTTATTGATAAATCATTTATTACAATAACATTTATTGTGGGAATGGTTCGCCTCGGGCTCACATTGCTAACAATCTCCCACTAGCCCTCAGATTCATTCAGGAACAATCCTTAATCCCATACTTATTACATGATGGTCGAAAACCTTCTGTGTCAGAAGTTTGGTAAGAGGATCAGCAACGTTGTTGGCAGAGGCCACCTTGGTGATGATGATGTCACCACGCTTTTGAATCTCCCGAATGATGTGGTATTTCCTTTCCACGTGCTTGCTCTTCTGATGCCATATGGGTTCCTTTGCCTGGGCAATGGCTCCCGTGTTACCGCAGAGTAACGGGATGGGAGTACCAGAGGAAACTACGCCAAACTCCAGGATGAACTTGCGCAACCACACCGCCTTCTTTGCAGCATCCGATGCGGCAATGTAATCGACTTCTGTTGTTTAATCTGCAGTAGTGTCCTGCTTCTTGCTTCTCCAGCTCACAACACTACCATTTAATAGCATTATTGCAGGAATGGTTCGCCTCGGGCTTACATTGCTAACAATTTACCCATAGTCTACTCCCCTGTATGAGAGAGTATATGGAATATGGAATAAACAAGTCTCTTATTTTCCCAACTGTAATTAAATCTATTAGAACTTAATTCAATTAAGAAGTTGATTTTTTTATTTAGGTGAGCAGAGAACATATATATACAATATTTAAAATTTCAAACAAATTCTGATTTTATAGACTTCTAATTTTTCACTAACAAAGACAGACAGTATATATGGTAACTAAAATTACGAAGCAATTTGGAGATTCAATCTTAATTTTAGATTCAATGTATAGGTATGATCTTTGTGTTTAGATTCATGTAGAGATATTTCTAGTATTTATGTACTTATATGTCATGCTTCTTTTCGTTGTTCCGTGTTATGTAATTTACCCATTGGCTTTCTCTATATAAGAGAGCCTAGGGTTCCCTGGAATAAATAAGTTCTCTTTTTATTTTTTTCAACATGGTATCAGAGCCTCCACCCTAAACCCTAGCAACCCTAAACCCTAGCCGCCACCCATATCCGCCGCCCACCCCATCCCCGCCGCCTCTCCTCTTTGCCGCCGCCTCTCCTCCTCCCTGCCGTCACCTCTCCTCCACCCTGTCGCCTCTTCTCACCATGGGTATGAGTGCATAAGTCTACATATGCACTCATATCCCCACATGTTTATGTGGACAATCCTTCATTAGTCTGCAAACCTTAGTTCTTCGTCTCCGGCAACTATGTCAGAAAACAAGGTTGATATGCCCTCCATTGGCGCCTTCAAAGGTCCAGCGCCTATAGTCAAGATGGATGGGACGAATTATGAGCTCTGGGCGATGCAGTTCATGAGCCGCATGAAGTCCAACGGTAAGAAGCACATTTTTACCAAAGATGAGCCGGCGGAGAAGACGATGATCTTCGCCTCGTGGGAGGCTGATGATTCATATGCCAAGGTCTGGCTTTCTGGCACTATATATATGGAGATTGCCAATGATGTCCTACATCAGCCCACAGCTAAGGCCATGTGGGATATTCTTGCGATGTACTCACAAATGAGGAACGAGACCATGATCCTACAACTTCAGCATGACATTTTTACGGTCAAGCAGAATGGCCGACTGCTGCATTCGTTGTATACATCCCTATGGGGGATGTTTGAGAAGCTTTACAGTATCATTCCACTGACGGCGACCCCTGAGCAACAGAAGACGTTCTGGAATGCTACAATGGTGGGGGTTTTACTAGCAGCACTAGTCCCGGAGTATGATGCGGCTCGCTCGCAGATACTGGCAGATGCTACTATTCCTCCAGTGGAGGAAGTATATCGACGACTCAGTCGCATTCCGGTTTCATATTCAGCGTCTACGCCACCTCCTTCAGCGATGGCTACTTCCCGAGGCAGAGGTGTCCCCTCCTCTTTTCGCGACCGTGGACCTCGTGGTCGTCGTGGCCGCTTCCATCAGCCATGCACCTCGTGGTCATGGTTGCCGCTTCCATCAGTCATTCATGCAGAAGATACATGCTATTCTAAGCATGGTTTTCCTGCATCTGCCCGTGTAGCCGAGCATGTTGTGCTCACACCGCCTTCTACTTTAGACCAACGGTTTGAGGATCTTGTCTCCGGACTACGGGATATTATGCCTCCTGCCACTACTGATTCACCAGGAGGGCACTCAGACATCGCAGCTTCAGCCTCTGCCACCACCTCAGCCACGACAAGTACATCAAGTAGCATATATGCCCTTACATCATGTCACAGTTCTGATGTTTCGGAATGGATCATGGACTCCGGTGCGACACATAATCTCGGTCGGGATAGAGATAAGTTTGCATCCTACTGGGAGGTTTCCCCAGGGAGATCGGTAGTAATAGCAGATTGTACTCATTCCCCCATCTTTGGACAGGGGGAGATCAGTTTGACACCCTCCATTCGCGTACTGAATGTTTTGCATGCTCCAGATTTCTCGATGAACTTACTCTATATTTGTCAGCTTACAAAGGGTTTGCATTGTCGAGCTATATTTGACCCATCATCTCTTATTTTTCTGAACATTCTAACGGGCATGGTGATTGGCTGTGGCTGTGAGCAGGATGGTCTTTCTCGATTGGTTCGCAACTCCTATGCTGGTGTCTCATCTTAGTCAAGTGGATCTGCTTCTCCATTTACCTGGCATCTGCGTTTTGGTCATCTTCCCCTTCAGAAGCTGCGTCATATCTTACCCCAGATTTCACCAAAGTCTTCTTTCCAGTGTGAGGCATGTCAGTTGGGAAAGCATCACAGGTCTACTTTCCCTCGTCGTGAGTCCAGGAGCAGTCGCTCCCCTTTTGAGTTATTGCATGTTGACATTTGGGGTCCGAGTCGTGTACCTGATCACCAGGGGCACCTATTTTACCTAGTGGTCGTTGATAATTTCTCTAGATTGTCTTGGGTCTTTTTATTGAAAAATAAATCTGAAGTGGGAGATGTAATAAAAAATCTTATCAATGAAATTCAGAATGTTTTTTCTTCTAATTTGAAGATTGTGCGCACAGATAATGCATTAGAATTTTGCACTCGTGCTCTGTCCCATTTCTTTTTGTCTTGTGGCATTATTCATCAAAAAACTTGTGCCTACACGTCTCAATAGAACGGTGTTGCAGAGAGAAAACATCGTCATCTCCTTGATGTGGCTCGGACTTTACTTATTCATAGTTGTGCTCCTCTGTCTTTTTGGGGTGATGCTGTTCTTATGGCAGGTTATCTGATCAATCGTATACCATCTTCTGTGTTAGGTGAGAAAATTCCTCTTTCTGTTGTCTTTCCTGACAAGGAATTGTTCTCACTAACTCCTCGTGTCTTTGGTTCAGTTGCATTTGTCCATCATCTCACTCCCGGAATTGACAAGCTCTCACCTAGGGCTGTCAAATGTGTGTTTCTGGGGTACTCTCGTACTCAAAAGGGCTATCGATGCTATGATCCTGTGAATAACTGATATTATGTCAGTGTTGATGTCACCTTCTTTGAAAATGTCATGTATTTCTCGCCTACAGGTGACATGATGACTCCTTCCACTACTGATGATGACATTTATGTGCCACCTCCTCCTGTATGTCAGTCTGAGCACGTACCTAATCCTGTTGTGTCACTACCGTCACCACCACCACCACCTCCACCACCACCAGTACTACCTCTACCAAAATTTTATACTCGTCACCAGAATCTTGCTCATGGAGGCCGTCATTCATCCACCACGCCCCAGGTATGTCCATATGATATTCGTAATGATGGGACTGACAATGCACAAGTGCAGGACAATGATGTACATGTGGACACTGCTGATGATTTGGATGTACCTATTGCCCTGAGGAAATCCAAGCGGACGTGTGCATCTTATCCACTCGCTTCACAGGTTTCATTCCATCGCCTCACTGGTGATTTCCAGAGATTCGCTGTTGCCCTATCTACCGTGGAGATACCACGGAATTATCAGGATGCCTTGAAAGACAGCAGCTGACGATTAGCCATGGAAGAGGAAATGGCTGCATTGCGATCTTGTGATATATGGAGCTTGGTTGATGCTCCACCAGGAGCTTCTGTGGTCAGTTGTAAATGGGTCTTTACTGTCAAATATAATGCGGATGACGGCCTTGATCGCTACAAAGCAAGACTAGTGGCCCGTGGATTCACTCAAACCTATGGCATGGATTATATTTACACTTTTTCCCCGGTGGCCCGTCATTCTACTCTACGTGTTCTTCTGTCAGTTGTAGTGGTACGTGATTGGCCCTTATTCCAGCTTGATGTTAAAAATGTCTTTTTATATGGAGATCTGCAGGAAGAAGTCTGCATGCAACAACCTCCGGGGTTTGCTGCTAAGGGGGAGTGTCATATGGTGTGTAGACTTCACAAGGCCCTATATGGTCTTAAACAAAGTCCGCGTGCATGGTTTCAAAAGCTTTCAGATCTTATTCAGAAGCAAGGGTTCATAAGATCAAATGCTGACTACTTTTTGTTTGTCCAGAAGACTCCCAAAGGTGTTGTTGTTATTATGGTATATGTTGATGATATACTTGTTACGGGAGATGACATGCAAGGGATAACGATGGCAAAATCATTTTTTGGCCATCAGTTTGTGACGAAGGATCTTGGTACTCTACGATACTTTCTGGGATTGGAGTTTGCGAGGAATGCACAGGGTCTTGTGATGACCCAAAGGAAATACATTACAGATATGCTTGTTGAGACATGGATGATCGGGTGTCGACCCTCTAGTACTACCATGGATCTCAGTATGAAGCTATATGGAGATGATACAGAGGAAGTTGATAAAAGAAGATATCGAGAAATTGTAGGAAAACTTCTATATTACTATCACCAGACCTGACATTGCCTTTGCAGTTAGTCGGGTAAGTCAGTTCATAGAACAACCCAGACATATACACATGGATGCTGTATATATGATACTAAGGCATCTAAAGTCGTCTTCGGGTGCAGGATTGTTGTTCAGAAAAGAAACAAATCTTTCTATCTCTACTTGTGCTGATGCGGATTATGCAGGATGTCCTAGAGACCGGAAATCTACCTCAGGCTTTGCAGTGTTTGTTGGCAGTTCCTTAGTCTCTTGGAAAAGCAAGAAACAAACAGTGGTGGCTAGATCTAGTGCTGAATCTGAGTACAGAGCCATGGCACATGCAAGTACGGAGATGATGTGGGTTCGAGCCGTATTGGCAGATCTGCATATAGATGTACCATTACCCATGGAGTTATAATGTGATAATTATGCAACATTATTTATTGCTAATAATCTCGCATTTCATGAAAGGACGAAGCATATAGAGGTAGACTGCCACTATACCAGGGTAATGATTCAGAAGGGGTTGATTTCTACTTCATAAGTTAGTTCAGGAGAGCAGACTGCAGATATTTTTACTAAGCCATTGCACAGAGGGCCGTTTCAGAAATGTTCTTCCAAGCTGAGCATGATTGACATCTATGCTCCATCTTGAGGGGGAATGTAGAGATATTTCTGGTATTTATGTACTTATGTGTCATGCTTCTTTTCGTTGTTCCGTGTTATGTAATTTACCCATAGGCTTTCTCTATATAAGAGAGTCTAGGGTTCCCTGGAATAAACAAGTTCTCTCTTTCATTTCTTTCAACAATTCAAAGTTCATCAATAACCAACGTCATTAAAGATTTAAACATGGCTCAAATCTCTCTCTTATTTCCCGTCTTAAAATAAAGGTGAAACATTTTGCTAACATGGTTTCTTGATGATCAAGCACATACATTCAAACTTTTACAACCAATAAGCATGTCAACTTATTAGGTGAACATAACTTGGGCATTCCTAGGAGGAAGAATAGAGAAAACTTCATGGATTGACAGCATGGAGAGGCTTATCTTATACATACATGGCACCAAATATGGAGGCTAAGGATTGTACCTCCAAGGTTTGTAGATCAACTTGTATGCATGCAGTAGCTCCTTGGAGTAGCATCAGCATGAAAAATAGCCGCTGGTCGACAGCTATTTGTAGCAGATATTCAGAATTTGAGGGCTGCAGTTGGTTGGGTAGCAGCTGAAGGCACTTGGATTGGATGCAACAACAAGGATTGGGTGCAGCAGCAAGGGCAATAGCTGCTTAGCTACTGGGAACAACATATCTGGGCTCCAACATCAACTGTATAGCTGCACTCCAATGGCTATGGAAAAAAGGAGAAGTGCTTGGGATCCTTATTCTTTGAAAGAAGATAAAGAGAAAGAAGAGAAGGAGATTTGGGGAGAAAATGGGGGAAAGAAAGAAGAGAAGATTTCAGGCTTCTTTTTCGCTTCAGAGACTATGAGCTCCTTACGTTGGAAGGAAAAGTGCAATTTGTCACTTGGAATGACATCAATAGGCTGATGTCATCTTGTTGATGTCAGGTTGCTGATGCCACAATAATAGTGTATATATATTAATTTTCATTTTATCCTTCTTGTAAATTTCAAAGTCTTTCATACTTGCACCTCGAGTCTTAGATTTTGATGAATAATAACTCGTTTTGACCATCTTTGAACGACGATCAATATGAGTATAATATTCATATACTTTGGATTGGGTATGAATTTCCGAAATTCTCGAGATACGATCTCAGTTTGTGACTAATTTTTGTGATTTTAGATTATAAAGCGATCTTCGATCGACGAACGATCGATTCTGTTGGTCTTATTTCATCAAATTAGACACTTGCTCCATCTCTGAAAGGGTCGAACTGAAAAAGCTGTGGAGACATCCTAGTTGAAGTCCACAGTCGTTGGAGAATTGAGTCTGAAAAAGTTTCCTTGTCAGAGAACCAGGTCTCTCCCATCTGGCTCAGAGAATGGGTTCTCTACTCTGGAGTCCTTATGAAACCACATAAAAACCCTAGCCCACATGGCGTAGGGAGTGGGATCTCTACTTTGGAGTCCCTATGGAACTCATGAAAACTCTGTCTGACAAAACAAGAATGTCGGGAACCACAAAAGATGGCACACATATGCACATCGAACTGCAAACGCAGAAAACATCTGACATCGAGTCTGAAACTACACTGTAGAGTCTGAACATCTGGCTGGTCTAGAGAATCTGGCATCTGAATCTGGAACAAACCTGTGACTCTACACAATACTCCCCTTTTCGCCCATACTTGTCGGAATACATTGACATCGACGAAGTTGGGAGAAGACAAGAAAGTAGCGGTAAACAAAACATCATATAAGCCGTCGTAAAGTTTCTCGACTTTTTCTTTCATTTTTAATTTTTTCTCTCGACTATTCCATTTTTTAGTAGCCATCAAAATTTTTTTACTAAGCCGCTCATCAAATGTTTTTCGGCTTTTCTTCTAACTTTTTTATTTCACAACTACCCTTTTTTTAATAGTCGTCTCCCTTTTTTCCATAAAAAACTCAAGGCCCAGGTTGATCCACATGTATTATCTCCTTCCTTTTTTTGTAACTCACGGGCCCAATTGGCCGAAAATGCACTAACCTCCTTTTTTTAATGGCCCCAGCCTGATTGTGTCTAAAGGTCCCAATTACTTGCGCATATATTCATCCCTTGTATTCCAAGACACTAAGAGGGGCCAACGTTGTGATTAGGGTTCTCACAGGAACCCTCATTAGGGTAGAGCATTGGTCCGGGCCGGCTCGAACTCGACCCGCAAAATTCTGGGCCCGACCCGAACCCGATGTACAAATGGGTCAGGCTCGTGCCCTCATATTTCAAAAATATCATGCTCGGGTCGAGGTGGGCCCAAACCCAAAGTACAAATAGATCGGGTTCGGACCCTTATATTTCAAAATATCAAATTAGAATCAAATTAGGGGACATGGATTATAGTCAAAATACATTTAATATTTCCTTCATCCATGAATAATAATATTATATCATAACAATACATCCAATATTCACGTGCTATGGATGAATTATATCCATAACAATAAATTGGAATTAAAGTACAACTTAATGGAATCAAAATGGATGCAGGCTAATCCCGGTCCGAACCCAAGCCTGACCCGTGCCCGATCTCGCGGGCCTTGGGTCGGGTCCGGGTCCTCGGTTTGCTTAAAAAAGGGCCTCGACCTTGCCCAAGGCCCCCAGAAAATTGACAGGATTGAGCCGGGCTTTCTCAGGTTGAGTCAGGCCGAGCCCAATGCTCCCTTACTCCTTACTAAATCATGTTGCCCCCAATGGGGTTTAGTCGCACTCACGGGAGGCCGGCGCCTAGGGGAGGGTCGCTGCTGGATATGGCGGTTGGAGCGCGCCATGCTTCCATGCGTTTGGAAGGGGCAGGGGGAGGGCTCTGCGTGAAGTGGATGCGTCACCCCAATCGATTGCGGCCCTCGTCGTTGCCGCCTACGGAAGAAGATGTTGTTCCTCAGCATCGGGATGGGTTCCGTATGGGGAGGGCTCCAAATGGAGGGCTTCTTTCTCAGAGCGTCGCCACCAGAGATCTGCGTACGCGAGGGCAACTCCTGCGTACGCCTGGACGGAGAGATGGAGATCATGTCTGGCTTGGAGCACCGCTGTGCACCGCCCCTTTTTTTTAATGTGGAAGAGGACTACCGCCTATTGATGGAAGGAGGTCGACATCGCTGTGTGCCGCCTGGGGTTGCACGAGATCGGCGGGGCGCTGCTTGGAGCCGTCCCTGCCGACCGAAGGGTGAGGTTTTTACCGCCTGATGCCGCACCTGCGCATGATGGCGCTCTGGGTGCCGAGCTACTGGAGCACGAGAGTGAGAGATCACGATCCTCCTCCTTGTCAGGAATACGACACTTGGCAACGGAGATTGGGCTGCCGCCTCCTAAAGATCATGGTTTGGGTCGGTATCTTCTTCCTGGGAGATCTGGAGGTTCATGATGCAAGATTTTGAATTAGGGTTTCAACTCAGAAATCCTAGTTGAATGGAACTCAAACTTGACTAGAACAACAAGTCTTTAATCATGAATAGATAAAAACACCGAAATCGAATCTCGAACAAATGAAAAAAATAAATCTGCGAGATTCGAACCCGCTCTGATACCATGTTAAAAAATAGGAATGCGGAAGAGAATTGATAAACGTAGCATAAACTAAAGAAAGATAAAGCATGACCTCAGGGGTTTTATTGTGGAACCCTACTCCCTAAGGAGCTGGATCACAGGAGAACACCTCAAATGGATGATGTATGCATTGCACTTTCTCATCTGATACAGAGGGTGGGGGGCTTCTTATATAGCCCTCACTGAGTCTCCACATCTCACAACTTGTAGATGTGGGATTAAGGACTTGGATGTGGTAAATGGATCCTAGAGCGATTCATTTACCCATCTCCCACATAAGTGACACTTCACCAAATACTCCAACACTTTTAAAAAGAGGGAGGGAACATAATAGAGGTTTGTTTAAAAAGTTTTGGGAATGCCTTTGCTCTCTAGGATGTTGTTCGGAAGAATCTGGGGGAGGAAGTGCATGCCCTATTCGATGGTTGATCTTTGGGAACAAACACTCACGCCATGGTAATGTAGATCTTGGGCTGTCCACCTCTGGGGGCCATTGCGGAGTGTTCGATAAAGGTGGGGTAGGGAAGTTTTTACTTATCTGTTAAGGTGTTGAACCCTCCGACATGGGGTGGGGGTGATGTGTGCACGGGGAGATGGAAGTGGGGGAGCAACCAATTGTTGATTTTGTCGGCAGATTGAGGCCAGTTGAGCATGTGCCCAACTTCTGTTATGACTTTTAGGATTTCACAAAGCAACATAACGAGTAGATGGCTACAATGACCTTCAAGTTAAGGCTACCCCTGCCTCTCCATGGGATAGAAGGAATTCACGTGGATCTCTCGGATCTGTACATTCACCCGCTGGAACTTGGCTCTTCGTTGCTGCTGCTGCCAAACTCTCTTGCAATGGGCTATGATCCTCGAGTCTCTTTAAGTGAGAGTACACATCTGTGATTACCGGCCAGAAGCCACTCATGATGTTGAGGTTGGGGGGGGGGTGCATAGAATTGCTCTAGGCCATCGCATTTGTAGTCACCTATCGTGGATTGAACTGCTGGAACCAGAATACGGTCTCACCAAACCCTTGTCCACTTAGGGTGAGGGTGTGCAATGAGAAGGCTTACCTACTAGGGCACCCATAATCCCCACATGGGTGGACAGATCTATAGCTTTAAAGGTTTATGTTTGCAAGAAAATCTGTGTGGGTCAATCAATCGAGTCCCCAATATGGCAAATCTGTTTTCATTGCAGAATATTATTTATGCGTTGGAGCTTTTTTTTGATTGAATTTATGCCTTGGAGTTGACGAGCGAGAGGAACAATACCTTTCTGCTTGCGCATCGCTGGGAGTGGTTGGGTTGGCGCTGACTGCTACAGGGCTGACAACGCATTGCCATGCTGGCCTTAGTATTCGCAGACTGGAATATCTAAATAAAGCACCATTGTTTAAATGGATGGCTAGATTGCGGGGCAGCGATGACATTGATGAGAATTTGGCTTGTTGCATGATTAGAGATATCTATGAGATTCAAGCTCGATTCTCGTCCCGTTTACTTGCATCATTCACCAATTGCCTTTTGTGAGGTGATCTGCACCGTGATTCATGAGCTCCCTACATATATGCGCTCAGTGTTGTGGGGTGAGACGTCTTTAGAGTTTGGTCTGATAATTGGATGGCAAATGGGCCCGTTGAGCACCATGTTCCGCCATTTGTTGGCTGCTTATTGCAAGTTTTCTGTTCACGATGCATGGGTTGATTGTTGGTGGATGACAAGCTTTGTGGTTGGATTCTTTGAAAAAAGTAACCTACACTTATGCGGGCGCAATGGTTGGGCGTGGCCATGGGGTATTGCGGGATGGCTATTTCTCTGTTAAAAAGGCTTACCATGCTTTCATTTTGAGTCTACTTCCCCATCCAGGGGAGAAAGTGTGTGAGTGTAAACCCGGGAGTTTAAGATGTTCCGTTATATTCAACGATTGTAGAGGATGTTGACCCAGGTGAGCAGGGCATCATTTGCTCTTGGTGATGATTGCTCCTGTGTTTTTTTTGCTATGCAGCTCCTGAGGATCTCGATCACTTGTTCTACTCCTGTCAACGCCTAGATTACATTTGGGCTGCTGCTGAAATTGCATGGATGGATGCTTCTTTTCATGCGAGCTTCTGGGATTCCTTTGTTTCCAGCCAGTTCAGACCCACTGTTGAGGTGTGGACTGCGGAGACCATTGACAACATTTTGGGCCATCTAACTTTCTCGCAATATGGTTGCTTTTCAAAGCGGAGTGTTTGTATGTGTAAAATATAATCACTCAGCCAGATTCGTCTCGAGACATGGCTTCTGAAACCTTTCTACTCAGCTTTTAATATAATTTGGGGCGGACACCATCTCGGGCGTTTCCCCCTTTTTCGATTAACAAAAACTTTTAGGGTGATTTGTGCATGTGCATGAAAGACCGTTCAATGGCCTGATTCGAATGAATGAAAGTTGGAACAAGAGCCTTCAGAGAGGGTGAGGATACTTGGGTGAACTTTTTGGAAGCGAAAAATTCTCTCTCTCTCTCTCACGCACACACACACATATATCCCCACTTAGTGTGTGAAATGCTTGAATTTTGTTTTTATTTTGGCTTGGGTAACGGTTGTTCCTTTGTTTTCCACTGTATTCTTTATGAACATAATTTTGTAGTTCAATGTTTACTCCTGACCCCTTCATTTTCTCGGTTCCTATATGCCACATGATTTGAACTATAATTCCTATTCTGCAGATGGTAATGGAACGTAAATTCCAACCAGTCATCATCTTTAGCTTCAGCAGAAGAGAATGCGAGCAACATGCTCTATCTATGTCGAAGCTTGATTTTAATACAGATGAAGAGAAGGATTCAATTGGAGAGGTTTTTAGAAATGCAATACTTTGTTTGAGCGAGGAGGACAGAACATTGCCTGCCATCGAGTTGATGTTGCCACTTCTTCTTCGTGGTATCGCTGTGCATCATTCTGGGTTGCTCCCTATTTTGAAGGAATTAGTGGAACTCCTCTTTCAGGAAGGCCTGGTGAAAGCACTATTTGCCACTGAAACTGTAAGGAATTGCATTTTTTCCTTTCACATTTTGTGTCGATCCACTCATACAACACCCGAACCGTTCATACCAGGGTAATATTTCTATTTTTTTTACCAATCCACACAAATGTAATCAAACGTGTTCAGAACCGAAATCTTGCTTTATTTGTTCTTTCTTACGAATCAGGGTTTGTCATAGCAGAAATAAATCATGATCTTGTGAGTAGCTTTATGCGTGATCGTTCTGCATATGATACCTTAAACTGTTAATTGAACGGGAAATTATATCAAGGAACTTTTTTAAGCATTGTCTCTGCCCTCATTCTTCTTTTTATATGTAGCTATTTTCAACTATTGATTCTCCCTTTTTCCTCTTTTACCTATACAGTTTGCGATGGGGTTGAATATGCCTGCTAAAACTGTTGTTTTCACGACTGTCAAGAAATGGGACGGTGATAGTCACAGGTATATTAGCTCTGGCGAATATATACAGGTAAATCAAGTTGGTGTTATAGCTTGGATTGGATGATAAGATGTTGCAGCTGTTGGTTATACCAGTTCTTACTTTTCTTATTGGAGCTAAAGATTGACTAATATTCGGTCAATGATAGATGAGTGGACGTGCTGGACGTCGTGGCAAAGATGAACGTGGCATTTGCATAATAATGATTGATGAACAGGTGAGCATAGCCAGATAATCCCCTTTTTGTCATTAGTATCATTTTTGAAGCATCTGCTATAAATCAATTCATCGAATCCATCTTTGATGACCTCACTTTATTTATGCACCTTAGATATGAGATTGATCATTGATTATTTCCTTTGGCTACCTTGATACCATTAGCGAATCATAAAGCTGCCAATTTTATTTAACACCCTTGTATCTTTTAGGATTTGTTGCTTAAGTTTGTTGGTGATGAGGGGTAAAATACTTTTGTCACATGCCACTTGCAATAGTCGGAAATCAAACTCAACCTGTAATTTAGTTAGGCATCATAAGTTTACTAGACTGTGAAGTTGTTGGCTGCTGCCCTTTGCAATCCAGACAGTTGGTTGCCCATTTTCGGCACCGCATTTGCCCTTTTCATGTCCCTCCTCCCTTTCTTTCACATATATAAGGTATAAGGAGACACTTACGACAAGGTACTCTTTTTTGACATGGCTTCCTTTCAACTCTATTTCATTCCATCCCATGGATTAGAGCATGTTCAAAGTCAACCATGCATATATCAGAGAGATCTTCGTTCTTGCTTTTATAATTTTTTTGAGAAAAGCTTTAACAAATCATGACGCAAAACAAAAACCTGTTTCATATTTCCTATTTGCTATTTGTGAGAATGAGGCAAGAAGCCATGGTTTGTCAAGTTTGAGCTTTAAATGCTTTTTTGTTGTAGCCTTCCCGCCCTATCAAGCAACATCCTTTGCTCACTTGGGCAGTGACAACATCTAGGGCTTGATTGGTAACTGGGTTGAGTTAGGGTATCCTTCTGTGAATAGTAACTCTTTGGATACTTGGAGGGTCGGAGAGGGTTGGAATGATAATGGTGATGTGATGTGACATTGATTATGTGTTATATTAACTTTTTAATGATTATAATAGGTTTTTATATTAATTTTTTTATTTAAACGTGGTTAAAAAATATTATAACAAAGAAATTGTTAGAGCCGAGAATACTTTGTTATGTTATTCCATAAAGCCCTAGGGTCTCTTATATAGAGAGAAAACCCTTGGGTAAATTACAGAGATGTACATAAGATAAATAAGAAATACTCAACGGTACATCACACTATAACGTAAACGTCTACACTCCCCCTCAAGATGGAGCATAGATATCAATCATGCTCAGCTTGGAAGAACATCTCTGGAAAGGTCCTCTAAGCAATGGCTTGGTAAATATATCAACAGTCTGGTTTTCTGAACTGACATGTGAGGTGGAAATCAAGCCCTTCTGGATCATGTCTCTAATGTAGTGACAATCCACCTCGATGTGTTTTGTTCTTTCATGGAACGCTGGATTATTAGCAATGAACAGTGCCGCCTGGTTGTCACATTGAAGTTGCATAGGTAAAGAGACATTAACATTCAAATCTTACAAGACAGCTCTAACCCACATCATTTCTGCGCTCGCTTGTGCCATGGCTCTATATTCTGATTCAGCACTGGATCTTGCCACAACTGTCTGTTTCTTGCTCTTCCAAGAAACCAAAGAACTTCCAATGAAGATAGCAAATCCTGAAGTAGATTTACGATCTTTTGGACATCCCGCATAGTCTGCGTCTGCACAAGCTGAAATAGACAGATCTGTATCTTTTCTAAATAACAAACCTGTGCCTGGGGAAGACTTCAGATATCTCAATATCATATACAAAGCGTCCATATGAACTTGCCTGGGCTGCTCCATAAATTGACTGACCCGGTTTACTGCATAGGCAACATCTGGACGAGTTATGGTGATGTATGGAAGCTTACCCACCATTTCTCTGTATCTTCTTTTGTCCACCTCTTCGGTATCATTGTCATAAAGCCTCATACTTGGGTCCATAGGCGTGCTCGACGGTCTGCATTCAGCCATTCCTGTTTCCACAAGCAAGTCGGTGACATATTTTCTTTGGTTCATCACCATTCCTTGTGCATTTCTTGCAAACTCTATCCCCAGAAAATATCGTATGGTGCCTAGATCCTTCGTAATAAACTGGCTTCCCAAAAGAGCTTTGATCATGTCAATCCCCTGAGCATCATTTCCTGTAACTAGAATATCATCGACATATACCATGACAACGACCGTACCTCTAGGGGTCTTCTGGATAAACAAAGAGTGATCCGCATTTGACCTCTTGAACTCCTGTCGTTCAATCATCTGGGAAAGTTTCTGAAACCATGCCCGTGGACTTTGTTTAAGGCCATAGATAGCCTTATGAAGTCTACACACCATCTGAGTCTCCCCCTCAGCAGCAAACCCCGGTGGCTGCTGCATGTAGACTTCCTCCTGTAGATCACCATACAGAAACGCATTCTTGACATCAAGTTGGAAAATAGTCCAGTCACGTACCACATCAACGGAAAGTAGAATGCGAAGAGTCGAGTGTCGAGCTACAGGTGAAAACGTGTCCAAATAATCCACCCCATAGGTTTGGGTGAATCCTCGTGCGACAAGTCTGGCCTTGTATCGGTCGAGACGCCCATTTGCGTGAAATTTAACTGTAAAAATCCCTTTGCAGCTCACCACAGATGCACCCGGAGGAATAGGGACTAAAGACCGAGTCCCTCTGGACTGTAATGCACGCATCTCCTCCTCCATAGCTAGACGCCAGCAGTCAATCTTCATGGCTTCTTGATAAGTCCGTGGGATGTCAACCGACGAGACAGCTGCTGCAAACCTCTCAAAATCTCCAGTGAGACGATGAAAGGACACTTGAGACGCAAGTGGATAGGAGGCACATTGTTTCTTCTGCTTCCTATGAGCAATAGGACGATCAAGATCATCTGTCACAGTACTAGATGGCGGATCCTCCTCTTGTAGCAAATGTTCCTGCATAGGTGCATTGTCTAACCCATCATTAGTGATAACATCAGAACATACCTGAGGCGTGTTGGATGGTTGACATGTAGCTTGAGCAGGCCCTGACCGCCTTGTGTAGAATTTGGGAAAGGGTGGAACGAGTGGTAGTGGTGGTGGTGGTGGTGGTGTGGTGGTGGACTCAGATTGACCCAAACTTGGAGGTAGGGGTACATAGACATTAGTATCCGTGGATATGGAGGACACTAATCTGTCACCTGTAGGGGAGAAGTACATAACAGGTTCAAAAAATGTAACATCAGCACTGACATAGTACTTGCCACCAATGGGATCATAGCAACGATATCCTTTCTGTGGTCCTGGAGTAACCGACAAAAACACACTTAACAGCTCTAGGAGAGAGCTTGTCAAGTCCTGGAGACAAGCGATGAACAAAGGCGACAGTCCCAAAGTGAGAATAAATCCTTGTCAGGGAAAAGAACAGAGATTGGGGCCTTTTCCCCAAGAACGGTAGAGGGCATGCGATTGACCAGATAGCATGTTGTAAGAATGGCATCCCCTCAAAAGGCTAATGGTGCACAACTTTGAATAAGTAATGTGCGAGCAATGTCAAGAAAGTGTCGATGTTTTCGTTCTGCAACACCATTTTGTTGTGATGTGTACGCACATGTTGTTTGGTGTATAATCCCTTAGAAGAAAGAAATCGAGTAAGAGAATGAGTACAAAACTCCAATGCATTATCCGTGCGCACACATTTGACAGTGGAGGAAAAATATTCCTCACTTCATTTATAAGATTTTGGATAACACTTCCTGCTTCAGATTTATTTTTAAGAAGAAAAGTCCAAGAAATACGAGAGAAATCATCAACTACAACAAGATAAAACCTGTGCCCCTGATGATCTGGGACACGACTCGGACCCCAAATATCTATATGAAATAGCTCAAACGGGGAGCGACTGCTCCGACCCTGACGACTAGGAAAGCTCGAACGATGATGCTTCCCTAACTGACATGCTTCACAACGAAATGACGAAGGAGATATCTGAGGCAGGAGGTGACGCAATTTCTGCAGCGGTAGGTGACCAAAGCGAAGGTGCCATGTATATGGAGAAACAGATCCCTGAGAGTGTAATGAGACGCCAGCATAGGAGTTCCGCACCAGACGATAGAGGTCATTTTGCTCAGAACCACAACCAATCACCCTGCCCGTTAGTATGTCTTGAAAAATGACAGAAGATGGGTCAAATATAGCACGAAAGTGCAAATCTTTTGTAATCTGACTGATTGATAATAAATTCATAGAGAATTCTGGTGCATGTAGAACGTTCTGTAAGTGCATGGAGGGCAGTAAATAGTCTCCCCCTGATCGACAATAGGGGAATGAGTGCCATCAGCTATGAGTACGGAGCGGCCAGACTGAATAGATCTGTAGGACTGCTGGTTCTCTCTATCACGACAGAGATGATGGGTGGCTCCACAGTTAACAATCCAACCTGAGAGGTCATGGTTATGACAAGAGGCAGAAGGACTACTTGAGGTACTGGCAGCAACAGATGTACTAGCAGACGCCGAAGCCGCAACGTCAGGGGTATCAGCACCCTCGGATGATGTCTGTGGCATAATGTCTCTAAGCCGTGCCACTAGCTCTTCGAACCTGTGATCTGGAGTAGGTGTGGATGGAGCCTGAACATGATCAGCGACACGTGCAGAAGGAGGAAATCCATGCTTGGAATAGCATGTGTCCTCCGAATGACCAGTGCGACGACAAAACGAACATGTTGGACGCAAACGACCTCCTCGGCCACGTCCGCTACCTCCTCGGCCACGAAAGGAAGACGAACTACCTCGTCCTCTAGAAACCGCCATTGCTGATGGAGATGGAGTTGCGGCAGTAGAGGGAACGGAGATCCGACTGAGCCTTCTGTAGACTTCCTCCATAGGAGGAATAGTAGCATCGGCGAGGATTTGAGACCGAGCGGCTTCGTATTCCGGATCAAGGGCAGCAAGTAGAACTCCTACCATAGTGGCATTACGAAACGTCTTCTGCTGCTCTGGGGTGGCTGTGAGCGGAATGGTGCTGTATAATTTCTCAAACATCCCAAGTAGGGACGTATATAGAGAATGAAGGGGCCTGCCATTTTGCTTCGTTGTAAAAATATCATGCTGCAACTGCAGCATCTTCGTCTCATTCCGGACTTGAGAGTAAGTTGTGGCCAGAATATCCCACATCGCCTTGGCGGTGGGTTGATGAAGGACGTCGTTGGCGATCTCCATCGTGAGCGTCCCTGACAGCCAGACCTTAGCATAGGCGTCATCGGCCTCCCATGAGGCATATATTCCCGTCTTCTCCGGCGGTTCATCTTCGGTAAGATATGCTTTTTACCACATGACTTCATAAGACTGAGGAACTGCATAGCCCACAGTTCGTAGTTCGTCCCGTCCATTTTGACGATTGGTGCCGAACCTTTAAAGGCACCTATGGCGGGTATGTCAACTTTTTGTTCTGACATATTACCGGAGAAGAAATACTGGGGATGATAGACCAAAGAACTGGCGTCTACAAAGACCTTTGTGGATTCAAGTGCATATGTAGACGTTATGCACTTGAACCCATTGTCGAATCGAGGCCGACCGAGCAAGAGGTGCCGCAAAGGGCGGCTGATGTGGTCGGCGGCGAGGAGAGGAGGCTGGAGAAGCCTCCGGCGGGATAGAGGCTGCGGGAGGAGGGGGCCCGCGACGGGGGCGGCTGGAGTGGCCGCGGCGGGGCTGGCGGTCGCGGGAGGCGACTGGAGAGGCCCCGCAGCTGGAGGGGGGGCCCGGCGAGAGGTGGCGACGGCGGCGGCGGCGGCGGGGGGGGGCGAGAGGTGGCGGCGGGGGGGGAGGGGGGCGGGTGGAGAAACCCTAGATTAGGGTTTTAGCTCTGATACCATGTTAGAGCCGAGAATACTTTGTTATGTTATTCCATAAAGCCCTAGGGTCTCTTATATAGAGAGAAAACCCTTGGGTAAATTACAGAGATGTACATAAGATAAATAAGAAATACTCAATGGTACATCACACTATAACATAAACGTCTACAGAAATCATATGGTCCATACAACTAATTCCAATCCAGGAATGTAGGATAAAGCAGGGGGTATGCCAGGTTACCCCGAGGTAACCTGGCATCCAAACATGCCCCTAGGGTTCACCCATCCTTAACACACTTACGTTAGCCATCTTCTCCAGCATGTACCTACTTATGAGTCGCTCTCCCTTCATACATGTTGGGCGCATCAATATCAGTATCCGTATCTACACATTTGCATCATTTGTATCAATGGGTTTAATGGAAGCTTCCAACTGGTTACCTGTTGGGTATCCTCTTTTCCACACGGGAAATTTAGATGAGGCACTAGGGATGAAAACAGTTCGGATATGGATTTAAGGAATCATGTCCTAACATATTCCGATACGAATTCAGTTCGAGTATTTGTCAAATACGAATCTGAATTGAATAAAGAGAGAACATGATTTGTGGTCGACTTACAGTTGGATATGATTGCAATTAAATAAAAAGAATTACTAATTTAAGTCGAGTGAGTGTCAAAGTATGAAGTGATTTAAAAATATATCATTATTGTATATATGCCATGATAAAAAATTCAGCCAGCCAATAAAAGTTATAAACATAGAGGGGCCGCTTCACAGATATAATCGGTGAGGGGATGAAACCCTTAGCACCACATTTCACCCTTTCATGTTACACCTCCCTTTCTCCCTCGTATATAAGGTAAAAGGAAACATTTGTGACAAGGTACTCCTTTTCAACACAACGTCCTTTCTACTCTATTTCCTTCCATCATACGGACTAGATCATGTAAAAAGACAACTACACAATATGGAGAGAAATGTTCATTCTCGCTTTAACAAATCATGATGCAAAACAAAACGATGATATCATATTTCCTCATTTGCCATTTGGGAGAATGAAGAAAGGAGCCACGTTTTGTCAAATTTGAGCTCTTATCGTTTTTTTTGTTGGAGCCTCCCTGCCCTATCAAGCAACCTCCTCCGTTCACTTGGGCGGTGGGCAACATCTATGTCTCACCTATCCTTAATGCACTTTCATTAGCCATTTTCTCTAGCATTTACCCTACCCTTAGGCCACTCTCCCTTCATACATGCCGGGATAAAGGAATGCCATCACATCCCTCCTTGCGGTGACTGAGAGTATGGTTTCCTTTTCGTCCTGCACCCTCTCTAACTTCTTTTGACCAAAGAGCCTTCCTCCGCCAATGGCTTCCCTACCGGTTTTTAACTCGGGGGGAGGATGTTAAGGTTCTTCCTCAATAAAGCTGTCTTCTTATGCGGCCTTCCTCCCAAAAGTTCTGCCACCAATAGGAGGTTGCATGGTGCATGACTCTGATAATTGCCACATCCAGATGCCACTTCATATTCTTATGTGTGAGGGGGATGAGAGGAAACAAGAGGAAAAAGATGGCTCGCTTGCAATAGTGAGCCTTGAGGTGTTGAAGGCGTGGGGTTCTACCGAGCTAGATGGGAAAGAGTAGAGGGTCACCAAAAACAAGGAAGCGATGGATGGGGTTGGCTGGAAACGATTTCTCATGATAAATTTGCACCGTGATGCTTTTGTTGTGGTCTTCATGGCCTTAAAGCATTCAAGTGTTCCTCACTTGCAAGATGCTTCATCAGCAAGGTCACAGGTCATTGGCATGCTGAGTCGCTGATTGCAGATCTCTTCATCTACAAATTTCAAAGGAATCATCTCAGTAACAACATGAAGTACATGTTCTGGCGATGGGCAAAGAAAAAAGATCCTACGCAGATGTGCTAAGATGCACCTCTGCAAATCGAGTCTCGACCGGGGAAGTTTTGCTAATGATCGTGATTGTAATGACTGGAGGACTATTCTGGAACGGATGGAGTCGCGTTTGGCGGGCTGGAAGGCTTCTTTGCTATCCCGGGGCGGACGTCTTGTCCTTCTTAAATCGGTTCTCTCTGCTATTCCGATCTACTTCCTTTCGGTTCGGAAAATGTCGGTGGGTGTTCGCGTTCGATTGGAAAAATGCATGCGAAGATTTTTGTGGGGACGTGCGGACGGCAGTGGTCGAGGGATTCACTTGATTGCTTGGGATGTGGTGACCCTGCCTAAGAGGTTAGGCGGACTTGGCGTTCGTCGCTTGGATCAAGTCAATGAGGCTCTTCTCCTGAAATGGGTGCATAAGATTTGGGGCAAGGAGGTTTCTTTTTTTGGCAACGTGCTGCGTGCGATCTTGGGCGAGGCTTGGAATACCTTCATGCGCGGGAGTTGCCCTGTGCACTCCTCTCATTTTTGGCGGTACGTCTTTGCTGCTTTTCAAAGGAACTGCTCTTTGTTCACTCCGGTGCTGGGGTCGGGTTCCGTCTTCAAGTTCTGGCAGGACGACTGGTCGGGGGGTGGCGCCTTCCAGAATCGCTTCCCGCGACTTTACGCCCTGGCGGCTAATCGGTTGGCCTCTGTTGCCGACTACTGGATCAACGACGGCTGGTGCCCTTCTTTCTCGGGCATTCTCTCGGACCAACGCGCCAGCGACCTTGTCTCCCTTCTGGAGGCTCTTTCCTCTTCCGTCTCCCCTACTAGTGGGAGGGACCACTGGGCTTGGAAGGACGGTCCCTTCTCCTTTCGCAAGGCCTTCTGTGCTCTACTTCCTCCTCCTCCTCCCTTGACTGCTTCCTTGGTTCGTGACTGCGCCTTCTTATGGGGGTTGCGCTTGCCCGCTCGGATCACCTTCTTCTTTTGGGTCTTTCACCATCGGCGGCTAATGACTCGCGACCGTTGTGCCTCTTTCCTTCCCACCCCCAACGTCCAATGCCAGCTCTGTGGGGTGTCGGATGAATCGGCCGACCACCTATTCTTTCATTGTTTGTCGGTGACTCGGATTTGGGACGATGTTGCTTGGGCTCGTGCGACCAATACTGAGGACTTCTGCGATGTCCTTTGGATCAACAGGAAGCGGTCCCGTTCTGATCTGATGGGTCCCATTGCGCGCCTTTGGTCTATCTGGAGGGCTCGCAATGAGACTATCTTCTCTGGGATGCGTTTCTACAAGGAGAATGTCATTTCCGCGGCCATCTGCTTAATTTCAGATTGGTGTATTTAGTTGGGCTACGGGGTCTGGTTGTCGCGTTTGTATTTTGTAACTTTGGTTTTCCCTCTTCCCTCCTTCACCCCCCTTAACCCTGTAAGTATCTCTTTCTATTCCATTCGTAATATATAATACTGGGGTGAACACCAACGAGTGTCTCCCCCTTGTTTTGAGCCTAAAAAAAATGATCGTGATTGTAGACAAGGTTTGGGATACCAAACTTTTCAACCAAGAGATATAGAAGACTCTTGATGAGGGCTTCAGAGGCAATGTAGTTACGTTGGATAGCGATGTTCCTTGTATAGGAGAACTTACCGCGAAAGAGGCGAAGATTTTGCTCGACAAAGGAGTCATGGTATGGGTTAGATGGAGCTTTTCGTTTCACCGATAGGGAGATGACTTCTCTGGTAAAAAGGATTCTTAGACTTCGAGGGGTGCTAGTCCTATCAAAATCAATTGATATTCTGAAGTCGACGCCATTGCACTTTGGAGTGGTTTTCGAGATCATCGCGTATGGTGGTTGCCCAGGTTCTGACCTCTCATCCACTTTTGTGGTTGTGGTGAGCATGGTATTAAAAGGCTAACCTCGAGGCGGAACGAGGCGGTGGTTTTTAGCCTCGAGGCGTACGCCTCAGAAGGTCGAGGCGGTCCGAGGCGGTCGAGGCGAGGCGAGGCAGTCTGTGAGGCGTTTTCAGGAATGCAAGGCATTTTTTAAGGATTTAACTTGTCTTATTGGTAGTTTTATATGCTTATAAATGTATAGTTGTCTAGGATATATGTTTACAAGATGAATGCTTGGAATTTTATGTTTGTTCATATTCATATTCAGCATTAAACTTGTCTAATTTTTTCAAGAAATTCTTATTATTGCACTTTTAAATATATAATCCATAAAGCTTAAAGAAAAGCTAGTGTTAAGAGAGGTGATATAATGAGCAACGTAATATACCATCTAGAAAAAAAGCAAGATTAGAAAAAAAGCAAGATTAGATTCAAGGCATGTCAATGTTGTCATATTTTATATATTAGTCTTATAACCAAGTACATCTAATCATAATTTTTTATGCACCTTAATATTTTTAACGAAAAATATACTGTCTTTGATATTTAATGACAATTATAGCTAATGATTCTATTTTTGATTAGGTAGAAATTTAGTAGATAGGTTTATGGACTTCCGGCCTGGGCCCTTTTTGGCGGTCGGCCCGTTCGGTGGGGCTTGGCTCCACAGGGGATGTCTCGAGGCCCTTCGTCGTTTTGTGGGCGATATGGCTTGGCAGGAACGATATTGTTTTCAAGGGGCAGCGGTTCTACTGGGAAAATGTTGTTGCTCGTTGTAATGCGGTGTACAATTTCTGGATCTCCATCTGATGTACTTTGCTTTTGATTAATGAATATTTTGGTGTGGTGACTCCCGCCTTGGGAGGGCTCCCCTTTTTTTATAGTAAAAAAATGGAATTTACAAATCCTTTCTTTCACGTTCTTATCTTCATAATTTCATCATATATTGCAATGTTATATATTATATATATGTCAATTAAGCTAATTTTATCAGTAAATATATTTGTTATACTTTTTATGAGTATTTTCCTATACAAACTGACGCTTACGCCTCGACCGCCTCGAGGCTACGCCTCGCCTCTTCTCCAGGGAAAACGCCTCGTTCTGCCTTTCGTTTTTTCCAAACCTTGGTGGTGAGTATTGAAGTTGCTCCTTTGGAATCAGTGTGCAAATTAGAGATCGTCCGGGCGTGGTTCAGTTTCATGACAGAGGTTATTTCATCGTTGACACCTTTGATCGAGGAGGTATTGAAGGCTTCATGCTCTAACACCTCATTGGAGAAGATGATGTTTTCGACTGATCGTACGATGGAGTTAGAAATCACAAACGATCTGACATTCCTGTCGAAATTGAAGGAAGACTTGGTACAAAATTCGAATTCATATCAGGAAGCGTTACGAAATTAAACCTGGATTGATCCATTGAATCAACTCCACATTCTTCGTCGCTTTTGAAAAGAAACGGTTTTGCCTCCTGTGAAAATCCTTATTTGCCTTTTCAAGCACCCTTTCCTACATGGGTGGGGCTAGCGTTGGAAGCCCTAAATCTTCCTTTTCTAGGTGGGGTGGTTGGGCGAAGCGGTGATATCATTAATCTGATTTTCAGATCTCCTTCAGATCCAACGGTACGATTTCTAGACCAAACCAGATTTCGTCAATTTTTTTGAACACAAATCGAGCCTCTTTATACCACTTGGTGGCATGACAAATGGCCAAAATGATCGAAATATGGGTGCCCTAGTACAAAAAATGATCGAATTTTTTGTCAAAATTCGAACGAAATTCCGTTTCTGTCTGTCACCGAAATGGTGATCGAAACCGACATTTAAGGCCTTGCTCGGTGGTGGCCTTTGCTCCGAAATTTCAGTTCGCTCTGCAAGCATAAATTGGAAAGATTTCAACGCTGGACTCTATCGTATCGCCTCTATACCCGGTAGATAGTCAAGAAAAGGCATTCGCATTGGACCGATCCCTTCGGATCCAAGCCTGGATGTATTGGGAGGGATGAATCAGGCTCCACTGCCTTTGAGTTCTTTGAGCACGACAAGTTGGGGGAGGCGTAATGGGAAAAATGGTGAAGCGATATATGGCAAAGAAAAAAAAGCAAGAAAGGACATCCTAGGGCCGCTTCACAGTCTGAACAACTAACTAATGAACAAGCGACCTCAACGAGACGACGAGAAGAAAAACTCTTGGTGGCAACCTTCGTAGGGGTGGTTCCTCTGCGGGAAATTCTTTCGTGAATCATTGAACGTCTTGAGTTGGAATTTAGGGGGTTTGGGTGACCCTGAGAAGCGAAGATCAGTGGGGTTTTTGATTATAGCTTGAGGTTGTGATGATTCTACTATTACAAGAAATAAAAATAAGTAACTCGAATACTTCTTTGTGGATTTCTACGGGAATCCAACATTTCTCAAATTATAGTGCGATTAACGCCAATGGAACAACATGATGAACTTTGATTGCTTGGAGAGATTCGGGTTTCTCACTCAACCCTGAAGGTAAAGGAAGATGTATGCAATATGCCTTGCTGCAGACGCGTTAATGATTACTTTTTCTGATCTCATGTGTGTATGGGACCATACCTACGACGTTTAGAGGATATTTATGGTCTGATCTATGTGATGTTCGAGAAAGATTCTCAGAACCTGCTTGGCTTATTGGAGACTCATTGCAAGGGTTTAAATATCATATCGGCTTCCATATCGACACCACGTCGATATGATATTTTGGTAAATTTCATTGAATTTTCACCCATATCGACCAACATTTTTGAAGGAATGACCTAAAAAGGCCCTCATATTGTCATATTGCTCGATATTTCGGTCTCATGTTGAAACCAAAATTTTGGCGAAATTTCGTCGATATTTTGCAAAATTTGGAATGTCGTTTCAACATCACTCTTCTCTCCACTTATCATCCTCGTATGCGAGGGGGTCGGGATTTGGGCGGAAATGATTTCATTGACTTGATGGAGGACTTGGAACTGGAGGTGATGTATGTAACATATATGGCGGAACTCTGGATCCCACTCACGACTGGATCGGTTCCTGGCTTCTTCTGATGTTCTAGAGTTATTTCCTCTGTCCTCGTTCTCGTCTAGACCGAGATCTCGCTTCTATCATACACCTTTGTTCTGGGATGCTTGCGAAAATGTGATGCTTCATTCTTTCTTCAGGTTTGAGAAGTCTTGTTTGCTGGAAGAAAACTTTCAGAGTATGGTAGGTGATCATTGGTTTGCTACAACTTGCAGTGGATATGTAGCTACACAGATGGCTTTTAAATTGGCATCTTTGCGTAGTGGACTCAGCGCTTACAAGAAGGTTTGCGATCAGAGCAAGGCTCGTAACATTGAAGCGGAGTTCGAGGTGGCTGCTTTAGATGTTATTGAAGACACTAAAGATCTAATCCCTTTTGAGATGCATGGAAGAACGACTTGGCTTAAAGTAATTATTGAAGAGGACATGAAGCATGCTACAGAGTGGAGCCAGAGGTCTCGGCAAAACTGGCTCAAGGAATGGTATGGGAATACAAAGTTTTTCCATGGAATTGCTATTGGCAGGAGGATGCATAATCTAATCAATAGGGTGATGATCAATGATATACGAGTTAAAGGTAATCAAGACATGGGTAGAGCTTTTGCAGGATACTTTCTCCCTTTCTCTCGCAGGGTGGACGCCAGATCGTGGAGATGGCAGGACGGGGAGTCTAACATTTAGAAGCAGATCTCTCCGATCAATTGGTGCGTGGAACCTCGAGTGGGGAGGTGAATGAAGTGGTGTGGGGGCTAGCCTTCTCAATCTCCCTTGTGTTCCCTCGAACCCCTTTTGTCTCTTGGAGGCATAGTATCCGGATCTTCCTTCATTCCATCGTATCTACTGTGTCCATTGATTTGGAAGTCATAGTGCCAATATTCCAACTACTCATATGCAACTTTCTTTGAAAACTCTTTTGGATTAACTTTTTTACTCGCATGCATCCATCATGCGAGAACCCATGCAAATTTTGGACTGCATCCGGGCGTCAATGCAACGGACCTAGCTTATTTATTCGCATGCGTCCTCATGCAAGAACCCTTGCAAAGGCAACATTGTAGTGGTCTTTGCCAACTTCTCATTGCATTCGAGCGATGCAACACATCGCTAGTTGGAAATGCCCAACGAAATCTAAATGTTTTCTTAAATCCATGTTGAAAAGATCCGAACTGTTTTGAGACATTCTTAAATAGTGTTCTTAAAAGATCATTTTTTAGGAATTTGTCTTTCTTGTCCTGGTTGTCCGCTACCTAACGCACAACCCTTCAATTTAATGGGTTTGGGACTGGCCATGTCTGAGTTAAAATATGCATGATTAGGTAGTTACAATTATTTTCTTAATCGGATCTGCTTGTCATTTTCTTCATTATATTATTATAATGGTTGCTATGGAGATCAATCAAGTTCTCCAAATTAGGAGTTTGATAATACTTTGAGGGGTCGGACACAATGGTGTTTGTGTAGACTTGACTGATATTTTACATACTTGTTTGCAAACCCCACTCTATATAAAGCGGCTATTTTGTTTTGAATTGGGTATATTATGAAGTAGAAGGGAGCCTGACTCCCTTGTCACTATCTCTATCCTATTCTCAGTCCTTCGCATCTCAGTGATTCCCCCATTCTTTCTCCCTCCCACTTTCTTAATCTTCTTTCTTCCATTCCACCTCGGGAGAACATTATGGATTATTGTGTGATATTTGCAAGGCTAGCATATGCAATAAATAATATGGTTGATCGCTCTGCACGGCGATTTGTCAAAATTCTTCCCAGATGTCTAGATCTCCTTGTGGTTACCAAATGATGGGAAGTTACTTGAAATTTATGGTCTCCATTTGAACTTGCTCTTACAGCAACTGATGAAACTCTTTTGCAAGGGGTCTGAGCTTCTGGCAGTCAGGTCTATATGGTGGACTATCTGAACAATGGAGAAAAACAAAAGGCTGCATGTTGTATAACTATTACATGACCGTGCCATGCCATGTCATATTGTAGTGGGAGAGAAACGGTATTGTGATTAACATGGGGGAGGTATGTAAGGAGTTGACGAAACAATGCTTCCTTTTCCAAAACATTGAGGTGTTCTCGAGGTTACATCTGTGAACCCATCCACTTGCATGTACTTTGGTTTTTCAATTCTTTTTTAAGTATAATGAGCAATTTTTTTTATTATAATACCTGCTCCGCATCGAACTGACTTTTTGGTGTTTGAAATGGAAGATATTTTTTTGGGTGGTCTGCTGACTGGTGCATTGTATGTGTTTCTGGCATGCATCATATGATGTATAAACAAGCATTCGGCATTTCTACAGACCAGCGGGTTAATGTTGGTTTGCTAATACCTAAAGTTGTGATGCCTATTCTTTCTCCTTTTTGTGCTTATACTCGGTTCCTTCTTTTTAATTTTATATGACCGATAAGTTGATTGTTCTTAAAAATGAAAAATATAGCATATCCAATTATCATAGTATTTACAGTATTTATCTTCTTTTCTAGATGGAAATGGAATCCCTTAAGGGTATGATTTTAGGTAAACCTGCTCCATTAGTGAGCACCTTCAGACTGAGCTACTACTCAATTTTGAATTTGATGTGCCGTGCTGAGGGTCAATTTACGGCCGAGCATGTAATCAGGAATTCCTTCCATGAGTTCCAGTATGAGAAGGTTGCGTGGCTTTTTCCATTTTTGGAATATGTTTCTCTTTTACTGGGTGATTGAATACAATTGTTTTTCTTATCCAGGTGCTGCCTGATGTTGAGAAACGCATTTCAAAGTTGGAAAGGGAGGCTGCTATGCTTGATTCTTCTGGGGAGGTATTCTAGTCTCGATCTATACGATTGTTTGGTGAATTTGGTGATAAACCTTCTTCTATGCACAGACAAAGCTTGCCGAGTATCACAAGTTGAGACTTGATTTTGCTGAACTTGAAAAGAAGATCATGCCTGAAATTTCCAGGCCAGAGAGGATTCTGTATTTTTTGGTTCCTGGCCGATTGGTAAGGTGGTTTATCTCGTGATTGTTCCTTCTCTTGTTCATATTTATGACCAACTGATACTGCATTTTTCCATTTCTTAATTCCTTTACTAAGTTTTCTAGCTGTTTTGTCCCTCCCATCTTCTTTCCTGTCTAGCTGGTAATGAAATTTATATCATGTATACTGTTAGAAAATAAACATGCGGAAGCAAATCATAGAAAGGAATAAAACTTTATGGACGCCGGGATTTTACATGAAACCACTCCCTAAGGAGCGGGATGAAACCATGGGAGAACGCATCAGAGGGCTGATAGTCTATTGCTTTTTTCTTATCTGAACACAATGGGTGTGTGGGTATATATATAGCCCCCACTGAGTCTCCACATCTCCTAACTGGTAGATATGGGACTAAACTCAGGGATGTGGTAAATGGATCCTGGAGGAATCCGTTTACTCATCTACAACTCAAGTGGCACACAACCAAATATTCCAACACCATCCCTCAGGCTAGAGCATGCAATGCTCAACTTGGACAAATAGAAAGAAATCTCAAGTCACAATAAAAGACACTACAAACAATATTAACTCAACGTGTACAACTGTCGGCTACTGTCGAGGACGTCTTCTCATGCCGTGCAGGTGAAGAGGACGAACGAGATGGAGCGTGAGTCATCTGAATCTTCTCATCGGATAGCATGTGCTTTATACTGCGCCTGTCAAAGTCACTGCAACTGAAATGAGTCTCCACGTCGCAGTACTCTGGCCTGCTACAACATGTGGACAATTGCTCCATCTCTGAAAAGGGCCGAAGAAAGGGCGTCACTAATTATCCATACGCAGATCTTTGAAGATGGGTCTCTCTCATAGGGACTAGAAATGGGTTCTCTAACATAGGAACATCGGAAGGATCTCGTATTGGAGTTCACGATCGTTGGATAATGGAATCTGAAAGGTCTACTCGTCGGAGAACTGAGTCTCTCGCATCTGTTATAGAGAGTGGTACTCTACTCTGGAGTCCCTATGAAACCACATGAAAACCCTTGCCCACATGGCATAGGGAATGGTCCTCTACTCTGGAGTTCCTATGGCTCACATGAAAACTCTGGCCGACAACAAGAATGATGGAGACCACACAAAAGATGGCAAACATGTGCACATCTGAAAAAAGATCACATACATGTGCATGTCTGAAACTGAAGACTCGGAAACTGAACGTTGAGTTTGAACATCTGCAGAGTATGAAAAATTGACTGGTCTGGATTATGTATCTGGGGAATCTGAATAGACATGTGACTCTACACAATACTCCCCTTTTTTCCCATACTAGTCGAAATACATGACATCGACTATGTTGGGAGAAGACAATAAAATGGAGAGACAAAACATCAATAAGCCGATCACAATTTTTCTCAGCTTTTCAAACATTCATTTTTTCAATTTTTTCAATTTTCATTTTTCTCTGGCTATTTTATTCTCTCTCTTTTTTTAAATAATAGCCGTCACGATAAGTCGATAATTTTTTTACGGCTTTCTTCTTTTTTTTTTGAAAACATGTTTTTTAAGCCTTCTCAACTTTTTTTATGACTTTTCCTCTCCTTTTTTTGCAAATTTTTCTATCTTGTGTACGACTTATTTTTGTACGCACCTTTTCAAAAATTCACATTTTTTTAGAAATCTTGGCCCAAAAGGGCACAATCTTCTATCTCATTAATACTGCAGTCCAATTTGGGCTCATTGAAATTTTGACCTTCCCCCCTTTTTTATATTTGCAGTGGAAACATTTTTTGGTTGCAACCCCTTTTTTTATATGTTCTCGATCCATCTCTCCTTTTTATTTCTTTCAACGACAGGCTCTCCCTCATTTTTTTAAAATCAGCCTACTTATGTATTTTTTTTAATAAATGGCTATCGACACCTCGTTTAGCTCTTCTTATCCACGCACGATGCAGCTGGAGGACGAGGGTGTGATGCCATGGGATACAGTCCACGCCGCCGCCCAGAAGTATCCAGTGGAGGTGAATCGGCGCGAGGGTTCTGTATGGGCTGTGACCATGCGCTGCGTGCGCTTGCGAAGGGAGGACTTCCCGTGAGTCCGCCTTAGATCGTCGAGAGTTGCTGGAGGGGCTCGGCCTAGGAGATGCATCTCCTTTTGATCATGGAGGTTGCGACTCGTGTCGTTTGGGGCGATCTGCTTGGAGCGGCAGTGCCGTCGAGTTTTTTTCTCTGAATATCCTTCAAATTTGGTTGGCATGTTCTTGTGGCTGATGCCTTTGCTGCTTTGCCGCCAACTAGATGAGGAGAGATGCATCGACGATGCATCTTTTGTTGGCGCTGCTTCATGGAGATGCGAGAGAGATGTGCGTCCTGGAACTGGAGAGGCTTGTGTCGCCTCATGGAGGAAGAAGCAGGAGCTTCGCTTGCCGCCTGCTCGATGCGAGTGTGATATGTGGAACCCTCGTGGACCACAAATATTGATAGGGCGCCACCTACGGCTGCAGGAGTGCTGTTGCGTCGGGAAGGAGCTCGCCATTGGCATGGATGATGCGGTGGCTATAGAGGATGGATCTGCAAGGGTTTCATGGAGATGCGCACTGAAGATGCGCATAATAAGGGTTTTCAAAAAATCCTAGAACGTGATGCTGTAGCCCTTCTTCAGAATTTTGAATCATGAACATGAACTTCAAAACAATCTGAAATTTCGAATCAACCAAAAAAATCCACGAGAATCAACCTACTCTGAGACCATGTTAGAAAATAAACATGCGGAAGCAAATCAGAGAAAAGAATAGAACTTTGTGGACACCAGGATTTTACGTGGATCCCTACTCCCTAAGGAGCGGGTTGAAACCACGGGAGAAAGCCTCAGAGGGCTGATTGTCTATTGGTTTTTCCCGTCTGAATACGATGGGTGTGGGAATCTATATATAGCCCCCACTGAGTTTCCACATCTCCTAACTGGTAGATGTGAGACTAAACTCATGGATGTGGTAAATGAATCCTGGAGGGATCTATTTACCCGTCTACAACTCTAGTAGCACTCAATCAAATACTCCAACGTATACCATCTGAATACTTTGTCTTTTTTAACTTCAGTTTTTTTTTCTTTTGATCATTAGAATATGTCTCGTCGTCACAGATTTTTTGGTCATACATGTAGTATCTACCTTGCAGGATTGAGAGATGTTTTCTTCTGGTCAAAATTGAAATTTCTTGTTTTTGTCACTGTATTTTTGTAGGGTTATTCTTAATTATTCTCCATCTTTTTTTTGTTTTGATTTGCAGGTTAGAGTTCGAGATGGCGGGACTGATTGGGGTTGGGGTGTAGTTGTCAATGTTGTAAAAAAGCCCTCTACTTCATCCGGGAATCTGCCTTCTTCCGCAACAAATTATAGTAACTTTATTGTTGACACATTGCTGCACTGCTCCCCTAGCTTGGACGAGAACAACACCAACCGGAAGCCTAGCCCTTCTCGTCCAGGGGAACTTGGTCAAATGCATGTGGTACGTGTAAAGGAGAATATTATAGTTTCCTCGCCCTACTTTGTAACAAAAGTTACATGTAATGTTGCTGTAAACTTGTAGAATCAGATAAATGTGATTAATGACGGTTCTTAGGTTCCACTTCCATTGCCACTGATCTCATCTGTCAGCAGTATCAGAATAGCAGTTCCTTCTGATCTTAGACCACCAAAAGAACGTGAAAATATACTGCTGGCAGTAAGAAAACTAGATGAAAAGTTTCCGCAGGGGCTTCCGAAGCTTCATCCCGTGAAGGTACATTGAAGTTCCTGTTGCAGGTCAATAATGTTTTACCTGTTCTATATTTTTCAATTGCTTTTCTAGAAAGGTGAAATGTTATGTTCACACTAGCATGCAACCTTTATACGATAATGCTTCATTACACGATCGGTGAAAATATAGCCTGATACTATCATGAAATGAAACATTTCGATTGGAGTCTTAGCCAGATGTCAGGGTCTTGCCTCATGTAGCTCATATGCTTAGGCACATGTTTGGTGCACCTTTGATTATAACACAATTAGATGTGCTTCTGCTGAGGTCTCACATTCAAATGCACATTCGTCATTGTGAAGAATAAAAGTACTGCCGCAAGAATATTCCATAATATTGGCACATGCCATATAACAATAATATGATCTTGAGAGAACTTCACTAATCTCTTGTAAATAGAATCTCTATGTGGAGATGTCCATATATAATACCATTGCTTTGTTTTCAGTTAACCATTCTCTACGATTAAAAATAAAGTGAACAAACAATTCTCCAATACTACAGAGCTTTCAGTGCAGGAATGAACTCTGAAAAGATGCCGGCAAAAGATCAACATAACTCCTCTTAATCTTCATCTTCATGTTTCAAGAAATGGTTTGGCATGAATTTCGAGTAAGAATTACAAGGTCTTGAGAATCATTCGAGTACAAAGTAATACAGGGCAATCTTCGAGAAATCTCTGTAATTTTGTTGAAAGTGTAAAAAGAAAAGAAACCACAGCTATGATAATATCAATATCCCTAACAATTTATTTAGTTTGTTACACTACATCAATCACCCTACTTCTTGGGGGTTATACCTTGAGGGGTCGGATGCCTGTTATTTCCTTGCATTAGAACATGTAAAAAAAGGATCAATTTATCCAATTAACGCGACCATTCATCATCCTCAACAGTTTTTGGATATACATATTCAATTATAGATGTATATCTGCATGAGTACATGACCGTTCTTGAATGACATACTGAAAAAAGTATTTGCATTTGACTTATTTATCTCATTTTCTTGCGAATTTCTTATTGACACCACCCCTCCCCCTTCTGCACAGATCTCCTTTCGGTTGAAGAGACTGACATCTTGCTTTTACCGAGGAGAAAGATGTGTTCGGGAAGACATGGAGAGGGGGGAGTTTGGGGAAGGGCAAGCGACATGCTTGGGTGCCAATTACTGACAATCAGAGTGGGCTCTAGAGCAGCTGAAGGATAAGCATAAACTAGAGAAGTAAACGGGTAGGGGTAGGTCACGGGGCAAATTAAGCTAATTTAAGATTGGGATTTTTACACCACAACCTGTACAATCTTCATCAGTTACAGGACAGCCCCTACAATCTTTGTAATTATCCCACGACCCTTGTAATCTTGCACCCTTTAACACTTTAGCTATGCTTGGATGAATGCCCATCATCTTGCAACATTCTGTCAAGTTACTCTACTAACTTGGCCATCCTCGTGATAATCCATCCAAGCAACATTCAAAACACGTTCTAAAAGTTCATAGTAAAGTTTGAATATTAGTCTACTGAAACTCAAATAGGCAATTGAAATATTCAATAAAGAATTTGATTGACAATGCATGGTAAATGTCATTGATCTCATGTTTAATTGACTGGTGGCTGATTAAATAAAAATTAAATAGTCTTCATCTTGGAGACATGAGGTAGGGAACTAATAAATGACTTAGTCCACTGATCAGGCATAATTAGTCCACTATGTATAACTGTAGTTGGCTAGTTTGGAACGTTAAAGTAGACAGTTAATAATCCCTTATACGGCTGATAGAAAAAGTTAGCTGTCTGAAAAAAGTTTTTCTACTACAAAAACCCTGCTCTCTACTCGATGAAATTAGTCGACTGATAATGAGATTGACTTGACAATTTTTTTATAACTACCTAGTACCTATGTTTTGGGATGAGAGATGCATGTGCAATGAGAGTTCTGCATTACTTCTAATAAAATGACTAATACAAAAACACAAACTCGTGAGTCTTGATCTCCATCTTTAAATCTTCAAGATTTGAAAAATTGTCCTTCTTTCTAACTTCATGATGGTTTGTTCTTCGATGTAGTTTGGTCATCGAGTAGGAACATAACTGAATCCTGCATAGCTTTCTTTTATGTCATTTTTATCTTCACCATGGCTTGAATAAATGCCCCTTAGCTTGTTTTAGCATATAATTAATCTCAAGCTAAAAAGAAGCACAACTTGTCATCATTAAACATGGATGCTTGCACATGAACTAACAAGGTGGTATAACAGTGGGTAAACAATGGTTTTGCAGTAAAGCCTGTGCTAGATGGATTACTCCTTTGATACAAGTGTAGTGACTTTGAATTTTGAGCTCTAGCCCCCTTACGTTTCTTACTCTAATAAGATAAATCCATGGTGTCAATTAATGGGAAAACCGTGGAAATGTTCGAAAGAAACAAACAGTACAAATGTTTTTTGAAATGCATTACTTTTTATACCAATAAAATATTTGATAAAACATCTACATTTTCGGAATCTATGTTAGACTGACTTTCTACCATTGAATTATCGAATTGTTTTTTATTTTTAAACACTACACACACCCTTTTATTTCATAGAATTCTGAAGGAGTTTGAGCTTGTTTTTGTCACGAATTCTGAAGTTTTTATCCAATTTCATTAGACAATCATTTCTAACGTCCACCCATTTCGTCTGCATCTCAACTCCGTTCGCTCCCATTAAACTTAGTGATCGGCCTATTCCCAAATTGTATTGACCAATTCATTATGTTTGTTACAAGGATATGCAATCAGTCACAATTTTAAGAGTGATGGATCCCCATGGATCTCTCTGTGTAGCAATTTCAATTTATATGAAACCTCTGGTCATGGTCATAGGTATTCTCTTCACTGATTAAGTGAAACTGCTTTGTCCAGAATGCTAACCACTATGACTTTTCTGGAAAGCTAGCTTCCACGTTATCATGGTTCTATGATGAAGTGAAATTGCCTTTTCCTGAAACCTAGTATCTTAGTTTCTCCAATTTTTGATAGAGAATATTGATATGAAATTTTGAAACTAAAGAACAATGGGCACTTGTAGATTCTTCAAAAATAAGCTAACTGTAAGTCTTTTAATTTTTATGTGCTAATTTGCAGGATATGGGCATTCAGGACCCTGGATTTGCCGAGTTGATTAATCAAATGGAGGAACTTGAAAAGAAATTATCTTCGCATCCACTGCACAAGGTTTGTCAACATTTACATATACTTATGTGAACATGGAATGATTTGAGAATAAGTATTGTTAGAAATTATCTTCACTGCAGTACATTTGTTGTAGTTCGAGCTTCCCGCTCTGATTGGGTGTGCTTTTCCGATATACATTTCCAACTATATATTTCTTTTTTCTTTGAAACTTTCAAGTCTTCAAAAAATAATCGGACTTGTTATTTTTATAAATTGTAGTCTGGCCAAACTGTCCAAGAGTTCAAGTCATTTCAGAAAAAAGCAGATGTGAATCATGAGATTCAGCAGCTCAAGACGAAGATGCGTGACTCACAGGTATAAACTGCGTAATTTTCAATATTAGTTTACTACTAAATTTAGGATGATCATGTGGCATTTTGGAGGTTTTAGTTCACAATTGTTGACTTGAAACAGTGCAATTGGAAGATACAAACCGGCTGCTTAGCAATGCTGTCCTAAAAGGCCTATTGCTGCAAGCAACATTTCTAATCTTAAACTCCTGTTGGACTCTTTTGGGTCAAACCTACTTAACCGAGCCAGTCTGATCTGGTGCAGGTTGGCTTCGTCCTTGGATAGATTTGTCTACCATTGCTTGTGCCCTTCTATGGATGATTACTAATATATAGTGAACATCCTTTGGCTTAAAAAAAGCCCTTCTGGCATGTGATGCCGATGCTGAACCAACAGTGGGTTAATATATACTTGCTTTATCATATTGCCTATGTTGAAGTTCCCGAAAGACTAAAGTTGTCTCAACAACAACAAAGCCTTTTCCCACATTAAGTAGGGTCGGCTACATGGATTCTTTCCCTCCATTCAAATCTATCTTGTGTTAAGATCCTGTTGGTTAGTTTCGTTCAAACAATTCTCGGGCCTTCCTCGCCCTCTCCTAACCGACTCAACATCTCGAATCTCGCATATTCCAACTAGTTCATCAACTGACCTCTTTTGCAAATGGCCAAACCATCTTAAGCAATTTTTTCTCATCTTATCCTCTATCAGATAACCCACTTAAATGGTCTGGTGGTAGTGCAGTGTCTCTACCACCGTAAAAAGGGTTCAAATCCCCCTTGTGGGTGTTACGTTAGGTAGTCGACAACCATCGTAAAAAATAATCGAACCTTTCAACGTGGATTTTAGCAAGAATCCATGTAGCCGATTCTACTTATATTGGGAGAAGGCTTCGCCATCTTTTTATACTTTATCAGAGCTACACCAACTTTCCTTCTGATTGCATCATTTCGAATCCGATCTTTTCATGTATGACCATATTTCCAACTTATCATTTTCCTTTTTGCTACTGTCATTCTCTGCACATGTTTATGGTTCATAAACCAACATTCAGATCCATAGAACATAGCAATCTCACGACTGCTTTGCAATACTTTCTTTTGAATTTCAAAAGTTTGTTTTATTACATATAAAAATAGAGGCTCCTCTCCACTTTAGCCAACATGCATTTTTTAAGGAAAAATGGGTGTGACGTCATGGAAACGCCCACCTGTGAATGTCTATATATTCACACTATGTATCAAAAAAGTTACAAAGACCAAAATATCTTTAACATTTTAGCATGCTCTAAAACATTTTCCATATGCATTATCTCTCCACAGAAGATATTCCCATTATGTTGTTGGGGGTGCAGATATGGGAGATGTAGAAGCATGTGCTCTTGGTGGTGAACTGAAGCGTGAGGGCCATGATGGTGAGGATGAGTCCAGTGCAGGAGATCTCACATGTGTAGTTGCAGGCTTGTAGCGTGCGCGTTGCCTAGCATAGGAGCATCCAACATTTGGTGGATATGGAGGTTCCACTTGCTCCTCCTCTCTCGTGTCTTGATCGGTTAGCAAAAATTAGATTATGTGCTTGTAAATATCGACCTCCGCTCTCTGTCATCCACGTTGCCTCGATTTGAACAAACGAGCCCACCTCCATCGTTGAGGTATGATTAGAGGAGCTTCATGTGCTTCTACCTTTGTTGGGTTTAACAAAGTAGAGAGAAGGAAAATAATATCAAGAAGAGAGAATGAAGAAGATAGATGTTAGAAAATCCACCATTGATTTAGGTATGGTTTAATGAACTCAACTTAACCCATGCAATTTGACTCAAGAAGAGTCAAATTAGTGGTAGGATTTGTGATGTTAAATGGAGCAAGTTTACTCGGTTTAGGTGATAATTACAAGTATCTTGAGCCATGAAGGTAATTTACAAAGTTTTTAGAGTCTGTGGTGTAAAAATCCAAAAATTTAATGCTCTTTGGTTGAAACTTGATGTCTTGAATTTTGTTTGTAATCAATTTAGATTTGAGTAGACCTAAAGTTTTAGAACTAATTGAAGAAACTTCTTCAAACAATATCAAGCTCTCTAAGAACTCAACACATCTAGTGAGAAGTGGGTGAACATTCTTCGATATAGATAAATTTTGATCAAAGTGAAGAGTATATTTTTTTTAAAATATGTTTTTCCAATCAACATGCAATTTCGATGAAATTTCACTGACATTTCGTTAATATTTCATTGAAATCTTGGAAAGAGAAACAAGGTAGCATTTCGATTTCATTGACCTGGAGAACTAGAATTTTCAAAGAAATTCTAACAAATTTCACTAAAATTTGAGGCCATGGTTTCTTCCCGCCCAATGTAGGTGGGTCACACCCCCTTGTTCATGATTCTGGGGTTGGGATGTCACCTAGCTCTTTCTTCAAGTTTGAGAAGATGTCGTCATTAGAAGATGGATTCTGAGAACTGGTGGTTGAGCAGTGGAGGTTAATGGATGACACCGATCTCTAACTAGCCATGTGTATCACAAATGGTGGCCTTGTGAAAGCGGTAGTGTGACTATAAGAGGGAGCTATAGCCTGCAAGATTAGCTAACTCTTGACGTATTACCACCAAAATTGGGATATGTTGACTTAATAGTGTGGAAACACTCATGATTTGTCTACTAAGGAGATAGAGGAGTGGTCAGGTTCCCGAAGCTCATCCTGGAGGAGCAAAAAAAAGAAGATGTCAGGGTGGAGGCTGAGAGCTTGGCAGAAGTGAATTAAGGAGGGAGATGCCAATGCCAAATTCTTTCTTGTGGTGGTGAGTGGCAGATGATGTTGGGATTTTATCCTTGGTGGACGTGGTTCAGGTTGGAGGTATTGTTGACTGGACATGATGTTAATGGAGTATTTCCGTAAGGTCTCTCGAAAGGTGGGGCACATGGAGAGGAGATAGCTAGGCACAGGGGCTTTCTCGATATCATATCTTCATAATGTGCACTGGATACAATGATTTGTATGAGATTAGGTGACAACAACGATGTTGGAGATCTCTGCTCGAGACCTTGCTTCTGTATGTTTTTTCGCACTGTTATATCTTAGGGCGGACACTAGCGAAGGGTGTTTCACCCTTTTTTTACTAAAATAAATGATGTTGGAGTTGAATGTGGATGGGACTTCGAGATCAGATGACTTCCCAATTTTATTATATAGAGAGTTTTATGATGTTGTTGGTATGATTTTGGAAAACGTAAGGCTGATGATTTTTTGTTGTTGAGGCGTGGTATAAGCCTCAATGAATAAAGGAAAATACGCATGAAAACTACAGTTAAACATACATATATCTTTTTCTTAAAATTCTAACTTTAAATATACCCACGTCATATTACCATATCCACGATTTGTTGTAAGCTTGTGAACATCTAATATCTATGCTTAAAAACTTTTGTGAATATTTATTTGAGAAAAAGTGACGTCAAGAAGACGCCTACCCAGTTACTTTTGTGAACATGTAATATTCTTTGTATGAGATGCCTTGACTTCTAACTTACATGTTCAACTCTGTACAAATCAGAGCTCATTTTGTCATACTAACTATATGCATTTAATGTTACATACGGAGGGCTAATATATATGATTATGTCACAGTATTTCATATATGTGTCTGACATATATGCTATGTGTTATAAAATATGAAGAATGTGGAAGCGATTGATAAAACAGAGCATAAACAAGAAACATCAAACATGGGAACACCATGATTTTACGTGGAACCCTACTCCGTGAGGAGCGGGATGAAACCACGGGAGAAGCCCTCAAAGGGGCATGCTATGCGTTACTTTTTCTCAATGAGTACAGGAGGTCTGGGGCTCTTTATAAAGCCTCTGCAGAGCCTCCGAGTCCCACCACTGGTCCATGTGGGACTAAACACTGGATGGGGTAAATGGATCTTCTCCAGGATCCATTTACCCTGCTACAACTCAATAGGTGCACTACCAAATACTCCAACACTATGGTTGCATAACATATTGTGCGAGTCATGGCTACATAATATATGTTATGTGACTTACAAATGATTGGATCATATAATATGGTAAGCTATTTACACTTATGGGTACATAATATAGGTATATTTAGTGTATAATAAATTTAATTATCAGTGATATATATATAAAATTAATTAGTTGTAGTTGCAACTTTTAAGTAGTATGTTACATTTATGTCCTAGTTGCTGTATAAAATATAATTAGGCATATTTTGGAGGGATGCAAAGTTGGTAAAAAAGAAGAAGATAGGAAAGATGATTTAGAAGGGTTAGAAGATATACATTCTTATTATGACCAATAAAACCCCATTTGCAACAAGTGAATGCTTCGTCTTCGTAGCAACAAATGCAACAAAGTAACCAACAGATTGTAAATAGACACGGAGGAATTCCTCTACAATGTTGCACATTGATAGAACCCGTTTTGGTCATACACCTCTATTGTTGAGTTCGGGGAGGATGCCAAGTTGGGTTCATACTTCAAATTTGAGCGATCATGGCTGCTGGAACTTGGTTTCTATGACTGTTGGTCAAGCTATTTTAGCGAGGGCTCTGTCATTCAACATATGTCTTACAAATTGAGAAGACCTAAGGATGATTTGTTGTCCTTCCAAGTCATCATTAGGAAGGAGAGGCTCAGAAAGAGGAACACGGCACAAGCAGAAGTGGACATATTGGATAGATTGGAGGACTGCAAAACCCGTAAGTTTGAGGAGGCTCATGTTAGATTGTCCCAGGAGGTGATAATAGAGGACATAGAGATTGTGATGGACTGGTGGTAGAGGTTACGAGTAGCCTGGATTAGGGAGGGGATGCAAACAAGGTTTGTTAGAGTCGGTACACCGTTCGGTTGGGCCACTGATAAATGATTAATCGGTAGGCGGACAACTAATCAGATTTGTTAGAGTATTTGTTATATGTGTCACTTATGTGGGAGATGGGTAAATGGATCTCTCTAGGATCCATTTACCACATCCAATGTTGAGTCTCACATCCACCAGTTGTGAGATGTAGATGTGGAGACTCAGTGAGGGCATACAAGAAGCCCATCACCCTCTGTATCGAGTGAGAAAAGCAATAGACTATCAACGCTTTGAGGCATTTTTCCATGGATTCATCCCGCTACTTAGGGAGCAGGGTTACACGTAAAAATCTCTGGTGTTCCAGGTTAATATTTCTAGTTCATGCTCTGTTTATCATTTTGGCTTCTGCATTCCTACTTTCTAACATGGTACCAGAGGGGGTTCGTTTCTTGAGGATTTTATATTCATGATTTATTTGAGATTCAATCGTTTCTTGAAGATGATTATTGTTTGAGTCCCATATCCACCAGTTGTGATATGTGGAGACTTAGTGAGGGCATATAAGAAGCCCCTCACCCTCTGTATCGAGTGAGAAAAGCAATAGACTATCAACGCTTTGAGGTGTTTTTCCATGGATTCATCCCGCTACTTAGGGAGCAGGGTTACGCGTAAAATTCACTGTGTTCCCGGTTAATATTTCTAGTTCATGCTCTGTTTATCATTTTGACTTTTGCATTCCTAATTTCTAACATGGTATTAGAGCGGGTTCGTTTCTTGAGGATTTTATGTTCATGATTTATTTGAGATTCAATCGTTTCTTGAAGATGATTATTGTTTGTTTCAAGTTCTGTCCAAGTTTTAGGGTTTCTGTTGAAACCTTAGTTGTTGTCCGTCAATTATCATCGGCAAATTCCCACACATATATCTCCAAGTGGTGAAGATCAAGATCTCGGGAGGAGCAGTCATCGACCCCTTCTCCAAGGCACTCCTCATTGTCTGGGCGATGCTACTTCCAAGCACAATCGATCCTATGTCCTGGCGGCAACATCCAGTGCCATCTCCGGCACCTTTCAGCAGCGGTGCAAGATGATGGGTTCCTTCGAGAACCCCATGTTATTTATTTGCACGGGGCACCCAATCCCTGCATTGCTCCAGACAGGGTGGCTGTATAGCACCTTCACGTCTACTGAGGTGGCTCTAGGAGAAGCCACAGTCCTCTCTAGAAGGCGTCACCTCCGCCCTCTTCATGCAGCTGGAGCATGATCGCCTCCCTCGTGCACGACTCCCCATGTGATGTTCCTCTTCTCCGCGCGTAATCTCCATGTGCAACCCATCGCCATCGTCGCAATACCTTCTCGCCATGCTTATGCCTCTCCAGATTGAAAATAGAGGCGCAACATCCCCAACGCGCCACCCTTCTCCCAAGCGCTGGTGCAACCGCTCCTCCTCCATCTCCCTTCCGAGCATCTCCTCAGGCAGCGCCGATCATCGCAGCGGAGGACTCCTAGCGGTGGCACTCTTCGTACGACGGCTATGGGTTCCCCATTTGGAACCTAGTCAGGGCATGCGTAAGAAAAAGGGGGGACTGATACCCCCTCTCATTCATGCATGGCCCCAGTCGGATTCCCATAAAAGGGTGGGTGTCATTGCATTCTTAGTTAAAAAAACTAAATTTGGGACCAAGTGGGCTACAACCAATAGAAACATAAAAGGAGAGGGTTGGGCCATGTCCAAAAAAAGGAGAGGTTAAAAAAAGAAAAAGGAATTCTATTGAAAAAAAGGTGGGTACAAAAAAATCGTACATGACGAGAAAAAAGAAGAGAAGTGAAAAGCCGTAAAAAATGAACTGCTTATTTATTTTTTTATTTGCAAAAAAATGAGGAGAAAAATCGTCGAAAAAGGGAGACGGCTCAAAGAAATTGCAAAAAAAATGAAATGAGAAAGCCAGAAAAATCTAACAGCTTATTGGATTTTCTCTTCTCACCACTATCTTGTCTTCTCCAACTTTGTTGATGTCACCATTTTTTCCTACAAGTATGGGAGAAAGGGGGAGTATTCTATATAGTCACTGGTCAGATGCCATATTTCAGACCAACCAGATTTTTAGACTCTACAGATTTTGTCAGATTTCAAACTCGACATTCAGATATTTTTCGAGTCTTCAGTTTGAGACATGCACATGTAGTCGATCTTTTCAGATGTGCACATATTGCCGTCATTGTTTGTGGTCCCATCTTTTGTGTTTTGGTCAGGGTTTTTATGCTTTCCACAATGACTTCAGGGTGTAGATCCCATTCCATATGCCATGTGGATTAGGGTTTTCATGTGGTTTCGTAGGGACTCTAGAGTAAAGTACCATTCCCTGAGCCAGTATGGGAGAGACCCAGTTCTCCGACGAGGAGACTTTCAGACTCCATTCTCTAGCGACCGTGGACTTTGATGAGGATTGCACTCCACAGCTTTTCAATTCGGCCCTTTTCAAAGATGGAGTTGTTGTCCATATGTTGTGAATGAGCCAGAGATCTCCAAGTGGTGATTCATTTTCAGTTGGAGTGACTTTGATAGGCACAATACAGAGAACATGCTCTCCGACGATCTGATTGACTCACACTCCTACCCATTCGTCCTCCTCACTACATGGCATGAGAAGTAACGTCCTCGATAGCTGCCAGCAGTTGTGCACATTGAGTTGTTATTGTCTTTAGTATCTTGTATTATGAGTTGAGATTTCTTTTTGTTTGTCCAAGCTAAGTATTGCTTGCTCCAGCTTGAGGAGTGTTGGAGTATTTGTTATATGTGTCACTTATGTGGGATGGATAAATGGATCTCTTCTGGATCCATTTACCACATCCAGTGTTTATTCCCACATGTACCAGTTGTGAGATGTGGAGACTTAGTGGGGGCTATATTTAGGCGTTCTCCCGTGATTTCATCCTGCTCCTTAGGGAGTATGGTTCCACGGAAAAGTCTCTGTGTTCCGAGTTTATATTTCTAGTTCTTGCTCTGTTTATTATTTTTGCTTCCGCATTCCTATTTTCTAACAAGATTTAGTCGAGATTTAATCGACTCTGATTTTTTAATATTATAAATATATATATATATATATCATTTTAATATGGATATTCTTATATATTCACATAGATTTGTTCATTCTTTATACTATCATAATGAAAGAAAAGAAGTAACTACAACAACAACAAATCCTTTTCTCACAATTAAGTAGGGTCGGCTACATGGATTCTTCACCTCCATTCAGATCTATCTTGGGTCAATCCCTGGCTTATATCTAAAAAACTAAGATCCCTTTGTATATTCTCTGTCCAACACTTCTTGGGTCGTCCACGCCCTCTCTTAGCCGGCTCAACATCCCAATACTCGCATCTCTTAACCGGTGCATCAACTTATCTTCTTTGCAAATGACCAAACCATCTTAAGCGGTTTTCTCGCATCTTATCCTCGATCGGAGCTACACTAACTTTCTTTCTGATGGCATCATTTCGAATCCGATCTTTACGTGTGTGTCCACACATCCATCTTAGCATTTTCATTTCTGCTAATGCCATTCTCTGCACATGTCTATGGTTCACATGCCAACTTTCAGATCCATAAAGTATAGCCGGTCTCACGTCTATTTTGTAGAACTTTTCTTTAATTTTTAAAGGAATTTTCTTATCACAGAGAACAACAGAGACTCCTCTCCACTTTAGCCAGCCTGCATTTATCCTATCAGTAACATCTCCACCAATTTCTTCATCATGTTGTAAAATAGATCCCTTATATCTAAAATAATCTCTCTTCTGAATGTTATCCTTATCAATCTTCACAACGATTCTTTCGCCATTGCTTCCATCAAAGGTGTACTCCATATATTCTGTCTTGGCCGTACTTATATAAGAGCCTTTAGTCTCCAACTCATGTCTCCAGACCTCAAGCTTCTCATTTACTCCATCTTTAGTCTCGTCAAGCAACACTATATCATCAGTCAATAACATGCACCAAGGTAACTCATCCTTAATGTGCCTTGTCAACTCGTCCATAATCAAAGTAAAAAAGAAATAAAGCTGAACCTTGATGTAAATCATTGTTGATGTCAAAATAACCAGTCTTCCCAGATGGGGTCCTTACATAAGATAAAACCATATCATACATGTCCTTTATTAGGTTAATGTATTGGACATGTACTTGTTTCTTCTCCAAAACTCTCCACAATATCTCTCGTGGAACAGAATCATATGCCTTATCCAAATCAATAAAGATCATATGGAGGTTCTTCCTTTTAGCAGATAAAGATGATATGGTGGCAGGCTGCGGTAGCTCGGCGATGGTGGAGGACTGCGGCTGGTCTGCAGGCGGGTGCAGAGGAGCGGTGGAGGGAAGCAGTAGGACTGAGGGCTTGAGAGGCATGACCGGGGAAGGGGGGGCTTGAGAGGCACGCTCGGGAAGGGGGGTCGCGTGTGGTGGTGGGGGCTTGACTGGTCGGTTGCAGGGCCAGGGGGGGCTATCGACAACGGTAGGGGGGCTTCAGACGGTCGGGGCGTGGAGATCGACCACGGGGGGAGGGTGGGGGGGGGGGGCTTCTGACGGTCGGAGCAGGGATATCGACCACAAGGGGGGTCGGGGTGGGTGGATGCAGGTCGGTTGACAGGAGGGATCTTCGATTGCAGAGCTCAACGCGGGAGGAGGGAGTTGGACTTCAAGCAGCAGACGGGTTTGGATGGTGGGCTTCGAGCAGGGGAGCGAGCTTTCTCTCCCCGGGGGGTGGGGTTAGAAGGGGATGGAGCTCGACGGCATGGTTCCAACAATGGAGCGGGCTTGCTCAGAGGTTGACGGAGGGTCCGAAGGGGATGAGCTCGACGGCAGGGGCGCTTGACGCATGGCCTGCAGGGGGACGGAGGTGGTGCTCGGCCGGCGGAGAGGGGCATTCGAGTGCAGGAGAGAGGGTAGTGCCGATGACATATTTTGAAAATAAGAATGGGTATTAAGGGCAGTTTTGTATTTTTTTAACGGAAACCATGAAGCATAACGGGCATCCCAAACAGAACATGACACAAGGTTATGTCATGTAAGAGTTAAGCATTACTCAGGGTCTCTCATATAATTCGCGATTATGCAGGGTTATAAATGTTATTGTGAAATTACTCGAGGCTACGAGTGTAAAAATCCCTTGATGTTATTATTGTTAAGTTACTTTTCTTTCGAATACATACATATTTTGGTGATTGTTGTCAATTATTATGTGTACTAACTTTTCTATTGAAGTACTGATATTTGATTGATAAAGATTGTTTTAAGATCTATATGAAAGTCCTTTTTATAGGATTCTGTTGGACCACAATTATACATAAATTTAGTTCAATTGTAGTAACTTTTGTATATATTTATTTTTTTAAAATAAAAAATTTGGAAACCGCGTAGCACCGCATATGCTCCCACATGCCGCTTATTTGGTATTCAATGACTAGTCCGAACACATACGCATACCGCTTTCCTGAACTTTGATCTACATGTGTACGTGATTCATTTCCTTATAGTGCTTTGAACCTTGTTGCCACATTATACTGTTTTGTTGGCTGGAAGATTGAAATTCTGTACCTAAAATGCTTTTTTTAAAAGCGGGAGGATAATCATCAGAGGTTACTGATCAACCAAAAATAATTAATAAGTAAGCTTGATTATAAGCTCAATTAGTGTATGGCTCTGCGCTTCGCGGCGGTTTGGAAGTAATATCTCGATTTGTAGTTTTTAGAAACCTAAAATTTAATTAAGGCTAGTTATCATTATATATTGACATTTACGAATAGGGAATGCCATTTTTAGAGTAGTACATAGAAGAATTGATTACAATAAAATCACCTTACTATTCAAGATAGAGCACCACAAAGTTTATTTTATTAAGATGGAAAAAGACATGAAATAAATTAAATACAAACTATGCAATACCAACATATATAGTAAGTTATAAAATAAATGTGACTTTGTAGCTGAGAATAAAATATCCATTGGTTGATATTACAGATGGTGCATGCCACTTCATTCATGCATTTACAGTGGTAATGATATCTCTATTGTATTGAGATGAATTTGGGCTACGGAACGGTGACAATGTATCCCTAGCATAATATTTTTAAGGGTCGAATGAGCTGCCATTTGGGGGGTGCTAACTTGGCTACCCCGCTTAGTTTTTCCCATTTTTTATTTTTTTTTTAAAATTACTTCTGCGGATTTTCATCAATATATCCATATATTTTGTCATTCAAATTTCGTGCGAAACAGAGATTCCTATGGCCTCCATCCAAGCGGGATCGATTTTAGCAATTCTGTTAGCGTTTAAAAATGACTGTCTAGATGGAGGCTGTAGGAGTCTCTGTTTCGCACGAAATTTGAATGATATAATATCGTGATATAGTGATGAAATTCTACGAAAGAAATTTTCAAAAAAAATAAAAAATGGAGAAAATGGGGCGGGGGGAAAGTTAGCTCCCCCTAGGGGCAGCCCCATTTAACCCTATTTTTAAACTCATATTTGTTGTAAATTACTATATAATAACAATATATTAACAACAATACTGTAGTGTAGTGTTGTTGTTTAATAGAAATTTAATCTTTTTAAAATTGCATGATGGCTCTGAAATAATGTGCAACGTGCAAGTTTGAGAACTTGGTCATAGATCCAATTCTTAAACAACTTATGTTACTTTTGTAAATTTTGATAGGAATGGAGATGCATAATCGAAACAATTTTTTTGCAAGATAATGGTAATGCTTACTGAAATGAAAGCAAGTCACAAGCTAAGCACATCCTTCACCGCAACCGGTGTCAATTATAAGTGGTATCAATAAGGCATGGACAATCATGGTTCCATGTAATGGAGGTTAAGGGCACCATAGGTTGAGAAGGAAGTGGTGGATGTGGAGTTGATGCTGATGAAGTGGAAAGCATTGCTTATTCGATTGAAAATTGTATGCTGCTAAAAAAGATATTGTCACATTGTAACCGTCATAATTGCTTATCACTAGATATCATACAATAGTTGATATATATCCTTAGGCCTTGCTAAAATCTCTAGTTCGTCCTACACAGTTCATAAATCAAGGTCATGGAAATCTCTGATGAGAAAAGTAGGTTTTCCCTATAACAACAACTTCTACGGCTTTCTCGTCTCCAAGCCAACTACTGGCATCCCTGCTGCTACTCCAGCTTTCTTCCAGATACAGAATCCTTACTCCGGCCTTCTTCCTTGCAGGCTTTAGCAGAAGCCCCAAGAAACTTAAGAGCCTTGAGTTATGGGTCTGCAAATGGTTTTTCCCACTCACACTCAGTTCCGAATATAAAGAAATGGGAAAAACTTAGAGTGTCGAGGAGGGATAGCATCCATTCAACAATTTCTCGAGGGGTATTTGTAACTGCCGCATGCTTTAATCCTTTTGATCCCCCATCCATTTGCATATTTTATCAAGTCCACCGACATGTTTCAATTACCAAGCTATTGAAGGGGATGATGCGCGACAACTCAGGAGGATAGGCAAAGGTTTGAGAGAAGGACCCGACAAGATGCCTGCGGACCGTGAGGCTTCAAGGCAGATGCCTACCGTGCGGGGGATGGCGTTACTGTGCGGCCGACTGTCATGACCAGGTTAGTGCTTTGTGTGCGGGCTGAATGGGCACATAAGCTTCCGGTGCTCGAGGAGATGCGCAAGAGTCCCTGGAAAAGTTGTTGCCGCTACGTGCGGGGTGGAGGACAAAAGGCTATTGACAAGTGTTTGCCGGCGGGAGGGGCGATGCCTAGCCTACGTAATCGAAGATATCAATGGTGCTATCGGGAATGGATTCAAAGGCGATGTAGTGAAACTTGAGGGCTCCGTTGCTGCTGCAAGCGGGGAGGAGGACAGAAGGCTATTGGCAGGCATTTGCTGGCGGGAGGGGTGATGCCTAGCCGACATAATAGAAGATGTCAGCAGTGTAATCGGGAATGGATTCAAAGGCGATGTAGTGAAGCTTGAGGGTTCCGTGGTGTGCGCATGTGACCTCTTGGCGGAGGTGGTTCGGAAGTTTCTGGACTTCTCACTAGCCATGGCGGAGGTCGGGTTCATTGGTGATCCCCTTTGGTACGGGATGGATGGTGTGATTCTCGGCGGAAGGAGAGATTGGTCTTAATCAGAGGCCTCCCTCTGGTGGGGCGGTACCTCGAGGATGTCCAGGAGATTCTGGCATCAATGCGTTTTCAGTTTGGATGTGCGGGATGAGGGGCATGCCGATGAAGCTGCAGGGAGATAGCCAGTGCGCAAACAAGGAGGTCTTTCACGGAAGGGGAAATTTTCTCTTTCGGTAATTTTGAATCAAAGTGGCCATTTGCTTAAATGGCAGAGTTTACTTCGGGCGCAAGCAAGGCTCCAAGACCAAGGAGGGCTCTTGAGGTCTTGAGGTGGAACCTCCTATGCGGAGGTGTTGATCGAGTTTTCGGGCCATGTGAAGGTGGATGGCGGGTACTCGAGTCAGAGGGTTGGATCCACAGAGGCGAGGTCGGTGGCATCTTGGGTTGGATTGGCGGATCGAGGTATGGATCAGGGTGGCCAACCGGTTATAGCGGTTGGGCATGGCGGGATTCATGGAGCCTCAGACCTGTTGTTGGACCCGAAAAGTGCTAGTGAGCCGATTGCGGAGGTTCAGGACCCGGTTCTAGAGTTCGGGGAGTACGCTAGGAACGTTGCATGTTCGATTGGGGGGCGTGAGGCGGTGCAACGGTGGTATCCTGGTTACCTGGAGGTGGATTCTTCAATGCCTCTGAGGAGCCAAGGGGATGTGGTTTTGGATCTGGGGAAGCAACATTCTAATGACCTGGTTCGCTCGTCGGGCTCCTTCATGGCATCGTCTCCGGATGGGGTGAGGTTCTGTGATTCGCTGGTGGGCGGAAGGTATGGTCGAAGCTTTTCTCGTCGTGGGTTGAGGGAGAGAAGGAGGTTGCAGCGGATGGTAATTTATCATAGATTAGAAGGGCTTGGTGGAGGCAGGGTCCCTGTGATCGGGTGTGGTGACCAAGGTTTGAAAAAACGAAAGGCGGGACGAGGCGTTTTCCCTGGAAGCGAGGCGAGGCGTAAGCCTCAGTTTGTATAGAAAAATAATTATAAAATATATAATAAATATATTTATTGGTGAAATAATATATTCTGACAAACATATAGTATATAACAATGTATTATATGATGATATTATGAAGATAAGAACACAAAAAAGAAAATCAAAAGGAAATTGTATGATGATATGTTAATGCCATAAACCTTTCTACTAAATTTCTACCCAATCAAAAGGAAATCATTGGCTATAACTATTACTAATTTTTTTTATCAAAAAAGGATTGGTTATAGATGCCACTAAAGATATCCAAGTTGTTGTATGGAGCATACGATTTGAATGCTAATCGTATGTTCTACTGAACTAGATGAAGAACAATATGATGTTCCCCCTGTGCCACCATAACCTACCAGTATAGGGGCCTCGTTGGAGTTGCATATTTTTCAAATTATTAAATATAGAATAAATATATATATATATATGACTATATAACAATTTAAATTATTAACAATTAATATTATACTTAAGATATCATAAAAATCAATATAAAAATATAAAATATAGGGTACCAAACCTTTGCATCCCGAGGCGGCGCCTCAAGACCGTCTGAGCGCCTCGAGGCGCACGCCTCACATGGGTTGCTTGTGGCGGGTGCCTCGAGGTGCATTTTTTAAAACCATGGATGTGATCTGGTTGGACAGACTAAAGGATGAAAGGGTGCTAACGGAAGAGGAGTTGGTTGCGAGAGGTTGTCACTTGGAGAGATTCTTCGGGTAGACAAAAAAGAGGAGGTTGCTTGGAGGCAGAGATCTAGGCTATGATGGATGAAGGAAGGGGATGCAAATACGAGATTCTTTCATGCCATGGCCAGTGGGAGAAGGTGCATGAATATGATACACTCGATTTTTGTGGACGATGAGGTTGTCGAGGGTGATCAGATTGTTAAGATGGCTCTACGATTACACTTTCGGGCTTTCGGTATAGGGCGTGATCGGGCAGGATGGGGATGGCAGGAGAGAGGCGTATTGAGGTTGTCCGAATCAGAGGTAGGATCGTTGGTGAAGGAGTTCACTGAGGCTGAGACAAAGCGGCCGTTGTTTGAGTTGAATGCTTACAGGGCACTAGGTCTGGATGGGTTCCTGGTAATCTTCTATCGAGAGTTCTGGGAGGTGGTCAAGTTGGATGTTATGGAGGCATTGGAGGAGTTTCGACTTTCGAGAAGGTAATCAAGGCTTTGAGAGGCTGAATAAGGTTCTTATTTTTCTGCTTCTGAAGGATATGCTGACCAGGGTGGATGACTATAGATTTATTGCGCTCTCTAATGCTATCCACCTAATTATTTAGAAAGTCCTTGCTAGCTATTTATGAGGGGGTGCTAGATCGAATCATCTCACCTGAGAAGATGGCATTTGTGCATGGGAGAGCTTTGGCTGACGGATTAATGATGGCTTCTGAGGTAGTGGCGGATTGGAAAAAGAACATGGCCAAAGGGGTGCTTTGGAAGGTAGACTTTTCCAAAACATATGATTGCGTGGATTGGAGGTTCTTGTGGGCGTCGTTGGAGAAAAAGGATTTCCCGGAGAAATTGATTGCGTGGATAAAGCGATGTGTGACGACGATGTCACATGCGGTGTTGGTTAATGGCAGATCAGAGTGAGGTTTCTTTCAGCCCCAGAGGGGCATTAGACAGAGATACCCTTTAGCGCCGCTTCTTTTCGTGATTGTGGCATATGTTTTAACTGTGTCGATGAGGATGGCAAGGAACATAGGTTAGTGTTCTGGTTATAAGAAAGAGGAGATATCCATTCAACTTTTGCAGTTTGTGGATGGCACTGTTTTATTCCTGGGGCATGAGGAGAAGGTACATCAGACGCCACATTGTGGACATTGTTGGAGACGTATCGGGCTTATGAGCAATAGAGAGAAGTCGACAATAGTTCCTTTTGGGCTCACGGATCATGAGGTGCATAGCGCGACTGCAGTACCCAACGACCGCTTTGCCGATCACGTACTTGGGGCTGCCTTTGGTGGTCAGAAGACCGAAATATAGGGATTGAAGTGCACTGCTTGAGAGATTGGAGGGGAGGTTGGTGGGGTGAAATGCGACGATGTTTTCAAGAGGTAGGAAGGTGATACTTCTAATGCATGTTCTTTCGGTCATCCCTAGCTTCTTCTGCTCCACGAGGCGGTTGCCTGCTGGAGTGTGCATGAGGATTGAGGCCTTAATGCGAAGGTTTCTCTCGTCGGATGGGTGACATGCTAGGAGGAGCTTCCATTTGGTAGATTGGGGTAAGGTGACAACGTCGAAAAAGACGGGAGGGCTGGGTTTTGCGTGCAGGAGAGATGAACAAAGCTTTCATGGTGAAGTGGGTAGTGCGCCTATGGGGGATGTCTGAGGACATGTTCTGCAGGCTAATGAGAAAGATATATGGGATCTCGTTGTTGCTGGAGGCCGTCCTGGGTCGAGTGCCGTCATCTTTATGGAAGGGGATCATCAAGGTAATCCGGGAGCTGACAATCAAGTTGACACCAGTACTTGGGGATAACTATCGATTTGCTTTTGACAGGATGATTGGACGGGTTGGGGGGGGGGAGCTACCCACACCTAATGCAGTTGGCTAGTAACAGGGAGGAGGTGGTGCAACAAGTGTGGGATCAAGAGGTCATGTCTCATGTTTTCTCCTCAGAATTGTCGAATCAGAGGGTGGAGGATTTCCTGGATCTACAAGCGGACTTGGCACAGATTGAGAGATCGACGATTGGAAGGGATCACTATATTTGGGGAGATGGGAGGTTCTCGATGAAGAAAGCATATCAATTTCTCGTGGAGGATGGAGAAGTAATGGAGGAAGAGGTTGGCGTTTATACGAGGTTGATTTGGAAAAGTAGGGTGTCAAACCGTATCATTGTTTTTCTTTGTCTATTCAGGCTTAGTAACCTTTTCACAAAAGGGCATCGAGCCGATTGCTGGGGTTGTAAGAAGATGTTTGTGATAGATGCCGATCAACACAGAAGATGTGGAACACATGTTTTTTTCTCATGTCCTTGGGCTCAAGTGTGGAGCAGAGTCAATATTTTATGGCTTGCTAGGTAAGATTCTCTTGGTTTTTGGAGATATAGTAGAACGGTGTGTGGTTATAATCACGAAGTCAACGCTTATCATTTTGTGCATGTATGAGCGATACGATGTGCCATGGATTATGTCATTTTGGGGGGGGAGCATACTTTTTATACTGAGAATGTAATTGATCAATGTAGGGCGATGTGTATATCATAGAGAATGTAATACGTTGTAATTTATAGTCATATTAATTTATTCCTTTTGCGGTTGGTCCCAATTTTGGGATGCCACACGCTCTCTTTTTTTAAAAAAAAAGATGTCAGTTTGCTTGTGTTGCATATAACACATTAGAAAATGAAGTCTTGACTTCTCATAACATGTAATGGTAGTGGTGGGTTTTGGAGAAAATTAAAATTACCTTCGGAATATAACCTCCTTATCTTCCATATACTCCATTCCCTTTTGATGATCCCCTAAAAAACATGAAACTGTCTGTCTCATCATTGTGCTTGCCACTGATAGTATTAATGAAGAACTTCCCAGTGTGATAGGAACAACTCCATTGTGACCAACCTGTCTCATAAAAGTTTGTTCTCAATGGTTTATTAGTAATGAAATGGCTGCATATTTAAAAGGAATTGCAGAACTTTTTAATTAAATTAAGAAACTTGAAGTGCGAAATAAGGAATGGAGAAACTCTTGAAGCATCTCACAAAATACATAGTAGTGGATAGGATCAGAGTCACATAGAGTTCCATTAATGTTAAACAAGGTTGCAGAAGTCGGCAGTCGGTACTCGGTCGGTAAGGTCACTGAGTAAGGATTAATCGGCAGTCGGGAGAGTAATCGGATTTAGTCGGACAATAGTCGGTTGGAATTTTTTTATTATTTTAAATATATAAATCATTTTTTATAGCATATACTCTCATTTATATTTTTAATATTTTTAATACATATAGCAGTTTTAATATTTTTAAGAACATAAAAAAATAGCAAGAGATTGAAAAAAGAAGCAAGTTAAGAACAAAATGTTTGGCACATAGTACAAGCAAATGTTCAAAAATAAAAGAACAATTACAACATGCTCAAAAAATAATACAAGTGAAAGTAAGACAAGTGTCCCAAGCCATTGGGTTCAATCCTCAATGTCGTCATCCAAGTCCAGCTCTTCTTCTTCATCATCGCCTTCTTCTTCTTCTTCATCGTCATCATCTTCTTCTTTTATATCCTCAAGATGTAGCTCCTCCTCCTCATTCATCGACGTAGCATTGGAGCTTGACGATGAAGCTGCCCTTCCACGCTCACCTCGTTGGCTCCTTCTTAGTTCCAAATTCTCTTCGACGTTACTAGCATGTGCTACAACACCCCATGTCAGTCCGGAACCTGCAAAAACCTCCTCATCATGAGCATCAACATCCCCGGTCCATTCAGTCATGTGTGCACGATCATGAGATGACAGAGGATCTCTCTCTTTCTCAGCTCGGCGTTCCTGCTGGTTGGAATTAAAACGCACATACACAAGATCGTTCAGCTTCTTCGTCTCCAACCTGTTTCTCTTCTTGGTATGGATCTGAAGACCAAAAAATTTAACTTTATATCAATTACTCATTTAAATTTTACTATTACTAATCGAATTGGGTGGGTGGAGTGGAGTCTTTACCGAGTCAAATGTACTCCAGTTACGCTCACATCTTGATGATGAAGACGTCAAGCTCAAGATTTTGATAGGCATAGCTTTCAAATGAGGTGTGTCATCTCCATGATTATGCCACCAATTAGCTATTAGAATAGAGAAATGGTCAACATAATAAAATAAGTGATTAACATTAATAGAAAACAAATGACTAAGATACCTGGATCAAAATTGCCATCATTTGTCATCCTCTGTCTCACAGCTAAAGGCTTCCCAAAATCTCCACGTCCAATATATGTCGGAAGCTCGTCCCTAGTAATTACATCTTGTATATCCAAATCTTGATAAAATTTTTCCATGCATTCCTTAAACCCTCTCCTCACCACAACATCTGGATCACCATGAGACTCGGTGTAGAAGTAAAATGGGTTCAAGTAATAAGCTGCTAGATGCAATGGAGTATCAAGCCTCCCTTTGGTCTTGGAGATAATTGCATCCACAAAAAATTTATAAGATGATTCCACACCATTGAATGCTGCAATTATTTCTCGCTTGGCTTCTTCAAGCCCTCCGTAGACAAAGCCCATGGATGGGCGTCGATCTGCATCAACCACACGTAATAAACGAACCAATTGAGTGAAAACTCTGATAGCATGTGTTGTATGGTTACAGAATGTAGGGTTGAAAACAATGGAACTCGCAGCTTCTCTCTTCTTGGTCTTATACCACTTGCAGTTTCTCCACTTTTCTGAGGAAAACATCATTCTCAGCTTGTCTTTCTTTTCATTTGGGATCTCAAGAGTGAGAAAAGTGGTTGCAAATCTTGTTTGTCCGGGCCTTGCAATGTCCCTCTTGTTGGTGAACTTGCGCATCAAGCTTAGAGTTTTGGTATGAGAGTAGATGAACACCGTAAGCCTCTTCGCCTTTGTGATTGCACTTCTCACCTTTGTCTCTCTGCTTATCTCCTCCAAAGTAAGATCAATGGAGTGCGCAGCACACGGAGTCCACCAAATCTGCAGATATTTGGTGACCAACAATCTTCCTGCAGCAGCATTGGCGGATGCATTATCCGCCACAATCTGAACCACTTTATCCACTCCCACTTCATTCAGGCACTCCTCCCCCAACTTGCAGATGTATTCCGCAGTGTGAGCCTCATTTGAGGCATCTATGGACTTCAAAAATGAAGTCCCCAATGTGCAATTGACACAAAAATTGATGATGCTCCTTCCACGCTTGTTCGTCCATGCATCAATCATCAAAGAGCATCCCGCCGATGTCCACGTATCAGATGACCTTGCAATCCATCGTGAATCTCCTTCACTGCCTTCTTTAGAAGCGGACCACTAAGCTCATACCTTGTGGGAGGCTTTAGTCCAGGCTCGTACTTGCCAATGGCCTCCACCATCTGCAGGAAGTTTTTTGTTATCATTGCATTAAACGAAATTGCCGATGTATATGCCCATTTCGATATGAATGATGTGACCCTATCACGACGATCCTTGGAGAATGCATCCTTGATGGTCATTTGACGTGATGACCCTTCCACTGCGACAGTCTGCTCGAGGGATTCAGAGACTCGTGATCTCGTCGTCGAACCCACACCTCCAGTGATATCAACTTCCTCCCTCATCTCATGAACATCAGCGGCTTTCTGAGATTTCTTCCTGGCAACATCATCAATGTACGCAATCATCTTGTTCTTCGTTTCCTCATCAACCTTGGGACATGCATCAACGTTTCCTTTTCGGTGTGCTAGATGTTGCTTAAACCTATACACACCACCCTTCACAATCTTCTTGCACAATCTGCAAGTGACCGTATTTGGATCCGTACGGCTCGCAAGGTAGCCGTATTGCCATGCAGGAACAATTGATCCCGGTGGCACATAAAAAGACGAGTCGCTACCAGAGGCGACGTTCGTTGGTGGTGTAGCCATCTATATAATAAAAAAATGATGAATTATAATATAAAAAAATCAGTGGCATGATATACAATACAATAACCATCAAGCATACAACATAATCATAATTGCATACAACATAAATATTTATAATTGCATACAACATAATAATAGAACAAACCCTAAACATCAAACATACAACATAATTATAATTTCATACAACCTAAAAAGTATAATTACATACAACATAACAATACAACAAGATCTAAACATCAAGCATACAACATAATTATAATTGCATACAACCCTAAACATCATGATATATCAAAAATCAGTGGCATGATATTGAATGCAACAAAACCCTAAAGCAAGCAAAAATCCTAAATAATTTGTCATTAGGGTTCTAGTCTATAGTCAATGGTATAAGCTATCAAGAATGCTATGATCATATAATAAAATACAAATAATGAAAAAAATGAAAACAAAAACAAAAACCCTAACCTGAGGTCCTGTGCGGCGAGAGACGAGCGGCGAGATGGAGCCTCCTTCAGGCGGCGCGACGAGAGAGGAGTGGCGAGGTGGCTACCGGAGAGGCGCTGGAGGAGCCGCGATGGAGCAGGAGCTCGCGAGCGGGGAGCAGGAGGACCAGCGGCAATGGAGCAGGAGGTCTTAGGGCGCGGGGGGTCGAGGGGCGTGGGGGTTACGAAAAGATGGGGACTTACTGTGCGACAGTAAGTTCCCCAAATGTAACTTGCGGGTTTACAAAAAATGGGGACCCGAATACGTGTTGCAAAAACTGGCCGATTAGTCACCCGCCTACACCGAGTAATCGGCCATGCCCGACTAATGGCCGATTTTTGCAAGTCGACTCGGCTACCCCACCGAGTCGCTTAATCGGACCGACTAATCGGATTAGTCGACCGATTTTTACAACACAGATGTTAAACACTACTACTCTAGTAGGTGCAATTATGTTCAAAGAACAGTTGCTTCAATTCCAAAAATGCAAAACAAGGCAGATTGATAAATAAACTTAAAAAGTTATCCAAAGATGGACCAAACACCCCCGAAAAGGTGTCACAACCTTGTAATTGAGGTGTGTTTGAGCTATTTTTTATTGACCATGAAGGAGACCTATCATCCCTAGTTGGACAATCGATAGACATGTTTGAATCTCCCTCTCCCCACCATAAAAACTGCTGTAATATGGGAGGGATGACGGAGGCTGGGGGCATGGAGTTCACAGGGAAAAGAGGGCATGCCCTCCCCTTCGTGAATCATGAACATAGATTCACCCAGAGAACAACAAACAATGGGCCAAAGCCCCTGATCATCTTCAGCATGTGGTGCTGGGATGGTCACCATCATCAAGAAGCCAACACCTTAGCTCTCCATGAGCCACCGTACCCCCCGACGCCAACTGTGATGTGACTTGGACGACGAGTCGATGCGCATCTCCTCCACTTCAGGTGGGTTGAGCTGCTTCCAACCGCATTGATGGTAGCGGCCAATCACCACTGTCTTTGCACCAGTCCCAACTGCTTCAATCACTCAGATGGCGCCACCTTCATGGTCAAACCACCAGCTCCTCCATGCAAGTACATCGTGGTGAGGCAGTACATCAGTGTTGTCCTCGCTGCCGTGATGATCCTGAAGGAGGGAAGGCAGAACTGAGGTTGGCGAGGAGGCAAGAGCCGAGGGAGGGAGAGCAAGATAAATATTCGTGGGGGAGTGAGAAGGGGACAGGGGGTTGGAGATATATGGGTAGAGCTGTGTGACACGGAGAGAAAGACAGGTGACAAAGGTCATTCGTGGATGATGGATAGACCAGAGGGTGGAACCATGGAAGGTTACCATCCACGAACGGTAGAATTGGAGAGAGACGAAAGGCAATGGCAGTGGAGAGAGAGAGGAAGAAAGGGAAGAGATCCACATGTCAGAGTGAGGCGGAGAGTTGGTCCGAGCTCATCTTTAGTATAGTTATAGATGTTTATGATAAAGAATCTCCCAAATTTTCTCCCTGACCAAAATATATTTATTCAAATTATGGGGTCGTTGGACGATAGTGTGCAATAGTTGACTTTCTTCTCTTTTATTTGCCCGCTTTGTTGTTATTTATTATTATATTGGATGACTATATCTTTTTAATTCTAAATTCAGTTGGGTCATGGTTGTCATATGCAATTCATACTTTATTATTGCAGCTCCAAAGGTTTCGCGATGAACTTAATAACCGTGCTCGTGTTCTAAAGAAGCTTGGTCATGTCAATGCTGATGGTGTTGTTCAGTTGAAGGGACGAGCAGCTTGTTTAATTGACACAGGCGATGAACTTCTTGTTACAGAACTGATGTTTAACGGTACTCTTGCATCCCTACTGTTGTCCTGTTTTACCAAGAACTCAGCTGCCGAAATAACATGCTGATGAGCTGTCTGTCAGGTACGTTTAATGATCTTGATCATCACCAAGTCACAGCACTTGCCAGTTGCTTTATTCCTGGAGATAAATCAAATGAGCAAATACATTTGAGGACCGAGCTTGCAAAACCTTTACAACAGCTTCAGGATACTGCTAGACGAATAGCTGAGGTTTGCTATATTGTTACTTCACACATTCTTTGGCAATTCATGGAATTGTTTCTCGGAGTGATATGGTCCGTTTGTTAAAGATATCATCCTGTGCACAGATACAGAGAGAGTGCAAATTGGAGGTTAATGTGGAAGAGTACGTGGAGTCAACAGTGAGACCATACCTCATGGATGTCATATATTGTTGGTCTAAGGTCGGTGAGAAGTTTTATAGATCTTTCCTTTTATTACAGTTTTACCTTTTTGCGCAATTTGGAAGAGTTTGAAATAGTACTAAGATTTCACATATTCTTGAGATGAAATGAAATCTTTCATAATTAGGACTGCACAGATATTTGATACTAGAATAACATCAGTTGTTAATTTTCATATACTGAGTAAGAATACAAATATCTTATAATGTATATCTGTTTAAGTATGTGAGAGTTTGTAATCTCATTGTATTTCCATAGTTCTCTATTCTTGTGTCCCGAACCCTAGTCTCTTTTTATATATAGAGGGCTCGACTTTCAACTTTTTTAGTCAATATATTATTATGTTCCCATTCCACATGGTATCAGAGTGACAGTCTTACGCCATAATTTTGTGCCCGTTTATATCCTATCTCCACCAAAGCCTTGCCTTTTACAATATCTCAAGTACCATATCATCTCCCACTACAACCGCTCCAACTTGAGGCCCTATTAGTAGTCACCTAGATTCGAGCTTCATGGGGGTCGGAATATCCGGTACAAATGAAACACATAGAAGTTGTAGTCAAAGTACAGAGTGGGTAGTTGGAGCCTTGATCTCCTTTCATCCTTGACATTTCCTACTTCAAATTTGTCCATCCGCTTCACGAGTGTGTCCATTGTCTTCGGTAGGTGTTTATCTCATTCTTCAGCTTGTGTGTGTTGTATGTAACAATAGATTATCTGTTCAAACGAAGAAATTGCATGAATTATTTTCCTGATTGTACAAGTAGTTCAACGACCTATTATCTGAGGATCTCATTCAGAAATGACTTGTGCATACTTTCAACATTTCTTTTGCAGATTAGACTGTGGATATGTTTACAAAGTCACTCTCTAGAACTTCCTTTGAGCAATATTGTCATAAGTTGAATGTTTAGGTACACACACACTCCAATTTAAAGGAAGTTGTTAGAGTATATGAGAGGTGTAACCCTTCAATGGTAATTTCGTATTTATTTTCTTCTTGTGTACTCTGTCTAATCTTTGTCACTTCGTATGTATAGAAGGCTAGGGTTCTTTATCAATATAATATCGTGTTCCCTTTCCACAAAGTGGAGTTTTTGAGTTGTACCGTCTTAAAGGCTATCTTGTCTTCTCTTTCTATGGTGTACAAGGAGGCCAATAGACATCTCTCAACAAGAATTTTTTTCAATCCCATATGGTATTAGTTCTCGTACTCTCCAGTCTCCACACTTTTCTATATCATAGCCTGCTCCTTGTCATGCTCCCGCTGCCACATTGATCCTCCTATGCCATCACTTCGGTGGATACAATAATGAGCTCATTCGTTTAGAGTTGGAACCTGCTCAGTAAATTGAGAAATACCTTACATGGGACAAAGACAATGGTATGATTTGCTTTTGGATCATGTTCAATGTTATTCCTAGGATTGCAGATGAAATTGTTTAGTATGGGCATATATGTGATATGCGAAGTTGGAAATCATAAGAGCACAATTGTTTTGTAGAAGGAAGTCTATCTGAGATGAGTGTATAGGTGAAGAGGCTTGTATAGGGGAGAGTGGCTCTTGTTCAGCTGGGGAAGTGATGTTGGGTTGAATTGAGACATGAGAACGCTACGCTCTCACTATAGCGAATTGGGACTTTTGTCGCGAAGGTGCATGGATTCTCTAAGTTGCTTCCACGGTAGAAAAGAAGGGTTCTGTTAGCACCTTTTGAAGTGCAGGGAACTGGGGCCATTGCAAGAGGAAGCCTTTGGGAGTGATTTAGAGCTATAAGGTTGAGGAGTGTTCGAAGGCGGTGAAGGCTTCAGACAAGGTTTAGGAATTCGCATATCAGTGAATTTAAAAGTCAGTTCTGAAATTTCCAAAAATTGATGCAGTGAACATGGAACCCATGAATCCCAACCTCCAAAGCATGAAATGTGTGGAATATACAAGTATGACAGCAAGCGGAATGGTTTAACTTTTACCTTCAGGTCCTAGAAATGGAAGAAATATGATCAATAAATAATGCAGCATCTACATCAACAAAGGAAAGGAGAACGTGTTTCTCTTGTTGGGAAGAAGAGAAGAGGAGAATAAGAAGAAGATGTGGATGGGGGCTATCAGAAGCCTTCTCTTCACAAGGTCGACAACCATCACAGTCTCCTCCAGTAGATCCATGGAGTAAAGAGCTTGGTCACCTACCTCACACCAACTGACAGGCGTGAGGCATGTCCGCACATATAGGGCCTCGAAAGGTGCTATGCCGATACCAGAATGATGGTTGTTGTATGTAAACTCCACTAACGACAGGTGGTCCTTTTAGGACCCTTTCCACTCAAGAGCGCATGCATGTAACAAGTCCTTAAGCGTCTGGATGGTGCGCTCGCTCTGTCCATCGGTCTGTGGATGATAGGTAGAACTCATCATCAGCACAGTCTGTAATGCATGGAAGGCCGTATCGCGATATATCGACGATATATCGACGATATATCGATATCAATGGGTCCTGAATATCGATATTACTATGTATACCTAAATACCGGTTTCGGCGATATATCGTCGATGTATCGGCGATATATCGTTTGTTGACGATATATCGCCAACACTTGGCATATTCGATTCTTTACTTGCACGAAATGGAGGGCTCATGTCGCCTCATTTCGGTTATAAAAAGGACATCGCCAGCACCGAAATTTGAAGCTCCCAAGCCTCCCTTCTTCCATCTCCATTGCATTTTGAGCCTTTGAGCTATGATACTATGATCTTCTCTTAATTAGTAAGTAAAATTTCAAAATTTGTTAGGGCTTTTGTTCTTAATGGCTATTTGATCCATAATCATCTATTTTTTGTAAAATTTGGAATGAGTATAGTTAGGACTTGGATTACATGTTTTAGGCATTAGGAAACAATATTCCATATTGATTTTTGTTAAGTCTTGTTGTGTAATTAATTAAATCCGAAAATAGTAGAATTAATTCTTCAAATTATTGAGTAATTTGGTGTTCATATTTGGGGCTTTTGGTTTTTTTGGGTTTATTAGGTACTCATATGGTCGGATGGACTTGGATCTCATGATTTAGATTTAGTTAAAAAAATTTTGTGGTGATTTATGGTAGGTAAATTGGAGTAATTAATTATATCCGAAAATAGTAGAATTGATTCTTCAAATTATTGAGTAATTTGATGTTCAATTTTGGGGCTTTTAGTTTTTTTTTGGTTTTATTAGGTGATGTTATGGTAGGATGGACTTGGATCTCATGATTTAGACTTAGTTAAAAATATTTCGTGGTGATTTATGGTAGGTAAATTGATGTAATTAATTAAATCCGAAAATAGTAGGATTAATTTTTCAAATTATTGAGTAATTTGATGTTCAATTTTGGGGCTTTTGGTTCTTTTGGGTTTATTAGGTGATGTTATGGTAGGACAGACTTGGATCTCATGATTTAGACTTAGTTAAAATTTTTTCGTGGTGACTTATGGTAGGTAAATTGGGGTAATTAATTAAATCCGAAAATAGTAGAATTAATTCTTCAAATTATTGAGTAATTTAGTGTTCAATTTTGGGGATTTTGGTTTTTTTGGGTTTATTAGGTGATGTTATGGTAGGATTGACTTGGATCTCATGATTTAGATTTAGTTAAAATTTTTTCGTGGTGATTTATGGTAGGTAAATTGGGGTAATTAATTAAATCCGAAAATAGTAGAATTAATTCTTCAAATTACTGAGTAATTTGGTGTTCAATTTTGGGGCTTTTGATTTTTTTTTGGATTTATTATGGGATGTTATGGTAGGATGGACTTGGATCTCATGATTTAGACTTAGTTAAAAAATTTTCGTGGTGATTTATGGTAGGTAAGTTGGGGTAATTAATTAAATCCAAAAATAGTAGAATTAATTCTTCAAATTACTGAGTAATTTGGTGTTCAATTTTGGGGCTTTTGGTTTTTTTGGGTTTATCAGGTGATGTTATGGTAGGATGGACTTGGATCTCATGATTTAGACTTAGTTAAAAAAATTTCATGGTGATTTATGGTAGGTAAATTGAGGTAATTAATTAAATCTAAAATAGTAGAATTAATTCTTCAAATTATTGAGTAATTTGGTGTAGAATTTTGGGGCGTTTGATTTTTTGTTTTTTTTCAGATCAAGGATTCAAGATCATGGTACACTCCAGTTCAGACTGTGATGGTTCTCGGGGACAGATGGATTTCAAGAGTGGAGGGATTGGATGGAAGTATGCCACCGCTCAAGATGGCAACAAAGCGAAACCGTAATGTAACTTCTGTGGTAAGAGGATGGGAGGAGGGGGTATTACTAGACTGAAGCCTCACCTTGTTGACAGCAATAAAAATGTTGCCAAGTGCACTCGATGTTCAAAAGACGTGAGGGACTTGGTGAAGGCCGGCATGGAGGGGAAAAAGGAGAAGGATGTCGAGAAGTCAAGACGGGATGAACAGTTCAAGGAGTTCATGTTTGAGAAGGAGTTCAATGTCCTCTCAGATTCAGACGACGAGGACTTTGTCTACCCCCATGACGTTCAGACCGAAGCGGAGAGGAGGGCATACAGGAGGGCGACGAAAGAGTATATGAGGAGCGAGTGTGAGAGAAGAGAACTCGCTGTTGTACGCGGTGGCTTCCTTGGTGTTGGTGGCAGTGGGAGTGGTTCTGGAGGTGCAGTAGTACCACCACCCTCTAAGAAACGCAAGAAGGGATTAGAACTATTCTTGACGGGGAGTGGGTTCATGCAGTACAAGCCAAGTAAGGACCCGAAGCAAAAGACGGTGAAGGGGATGCTCATCAATGCATGAGAGAATGGGCAGGGCCATCGGCAAGCTCTTCTTTGGGGAGAGCATCTCAACCCATGTCGCTAGTGGACCTTTCTTACAGCACGCCAATGATGAGATCGCCGCAGCTGGAACGGGAGTGAAGGATTCAAGTGCCAAAGAGTTGATGAACAAGTATCTTGCGCAAGAGGAGGAGATGAACGAGTGCATCTCGGACATGAGGAAGAGATGGCCAGAGTACGACGTGACGCTGATGTGTGATGGCTAGACAAGTTATACGAGGAAGCATATCATCAACTTCCTCGTTTACTGCGACGGTAAGACGATTTTCCTTAAATTCGTCGATGCTTCTGAACAGGTCAAGGACTACATTAAGGACGTTGGGAAAGACGTCATTAAGGATGTTGCTGAAGGACGTTGGGAAAGAGAATATCGTACAGATTGTGACGGACAACGGCAGCAACTTTAAGAAAGCAGGAGAAACAATAATGAAGTCCAACAACTACGGCATTTTTTGGACACCGTGTGCTGTGCATTGCATAGATCTGATTCTGAAGGACTTCGGCAAGAGGAAGCTCGACGTGAAGGTGATGTAACAAGCATGGACGGCCATATCGCGATATATCGGCGATATATCGGTATCGACAGGTCAAAAATGCACAATGGATACTGGATGTCGGCGATATGGACGATATCGGGTATCGACATGCCAAAAATGCACAATGGATACTGGATGTCGGCGATATGCGTCGATATATCGCCGATATATCGGCGATATATCGGTATCGACATTGTATCGATATGTTGTCGATATCGATATGTCCTTCCATGGTAACAAGCACGGGCGATGATGACTTTCATTTACAACCATTCCAAAGTGTTGGCCTTGATGAGGCGGAAAAGCAGTGGTGAGGTGGTGAGGCCTGAGATTACACGTTTTGCAAACACATTTATAGCGTTGCAATGCCTCAAACAACACAAGACATGGTTAAAGACCATGTGCTTCCAAGGTGAATGGTTCGAGAACCCAGAAGCTCGAACTGAAGGAGGAAGGAGAGTTGAGACAATCATCAATGATCTCTATTTCTGTGATGACGTGATAAGGGTCACGAAGATAATGGAACATGTTGTTTCTGCATTGCGTATCGTAGATGGGGATAAGAAGCCAACTATGGGAGTCATCTCCTAGGCAATGCGATGCACGAGGGAGAAGGTTAGAGAAGCAGTTGGGAGAGGATTTAAAGCATGGTTAGACATCATAGCCGAACGGTGGTCCAAGATGCTCTCACATCCTCTTCACAAGGCTGGTACGTTTTATTATCCATTTAGTTTTTTTAATCCATTTCCGTAGGTATGCACTTTTGAATGATTCAAATTTGAGATTTGTTCGTCTCCAGCATATTACTTGAATCCGAAGTACCAATACTAGAACAATCTTGGTACAAATACTGACATTCTAGCAGGTGTACAAGTTGTGGTGGAGAAGCTCGTCAAGGACGAGAAGGCACAAACATCGTGCATGGATGAGGTAAGACCGTAAGAACGCTTGTATAATGTACAATCTATTTTGAGGCATAAACCATGTTATGACTTAAAGTTTCGATTAATGTGCAGATTAAATACTTTAGGGATGCCTTGGGTTCTTTTGGTAGGGTAACCGCGATTAATGGACGCAACAGTACTCTTCCTGGTAATGACTAAGTCTACTGATTGACATGTGTAACAATTTGACTATTATGATTTATGATTTATCTTTTTTGGATTTTCCGCAGCCGAATGATGCTTACTGTATGGGATGGAAGCTCCCAACCTCCGCAAAGTGGTAGTGAAAGTTGTCCCAAACAACATCTGTCGGTGGTTGTGAGAGAAATTGGAGCACATTCAACTTGATCCATTCGAGGAGACGGAACAAGTTGGGAGAACAGCAACTCCACGATCTTGTTTTCGTGCACTACAACTTGAGGTTGAAGATGAAACATGCAAGAGAGGGGCATGACAGAGAGGATTACACAGACCTCATCGATCTTGCATATATTTTCAAGATGCACGACGACGATGCTGATGAAGATGTTCTGCAGAGGTGGTTGGATTCCAACGGTGCTCCATTGCTCGATCAATCGAGAGGAAAGCCGAATGAGAATATAAGCCAACAAATGGGAGCAGATGTTGCTGACTACATGGCCAGATTTGGGTGAAGCACGGACCCTCTTAGAGGGGTGGAACTTGATGCGATTGTGGATGACATTCTCTCTACTGGATCGAAATCCAAATCCAAATCAAAAGATGACAGTGGGAGCGATGATGATGATGATGTTGTTGGTGGCCGCGGTGGATCAGGTTGGGGACACATATTCAGGGCGGTCAGGTGGTCGTGGACCACATGATGATAGAAGATTCGAGTCACAACGAGAATACATGGAACGACGTGGAAACATATATGGACAGTTTGTCCCAAGTCCGAGTCCAAGACCTATGGATTACGATGCATATGGACGAAGTGGCCATCATCCTACAGATAACTACATGGACGATTTGATCTCATATGTAGGTTCGTTGAGTTGCATGGACATTGACAACCCATACCGTGGAGGAACACCCTGTCCCATGGGCGGATATGGAACCTCACAAGATGAAAGATCATTTGGTGTCTTCCCTGAATATTTTCCTGCTCCTCCACCTGGACCTCCTCCTCCTCAGGCGTATACTCCTCCGTCTTATGGATATGGTGGCAACAGTAGGTATGGAGGATATAGCAGCTACAATGGTGAGAACTACCAAGGTAGCCAACCCGAGCAGACCCAGCTCAGACAGGGTTGCTTCTTTGGTAGTGACAGTTTCGGTTTCTTCCCTGAGTATTACGCTCCTCCTCCAGGTCCTCTTCCGCGGAGATCTTCTCGTACTCCGTCGTCGTCGTCCCGAGGATCTCAAGCTAGTAGTTCGCAGCCTCGTCTTGCCACTCGTGATACCGGATCTAGTACTGCTTATCCTCGTCTCAGGATACTCATAGGCATCGATGACCACCAATACAGGCAATATGTGATGGATTACAAGGCCATGTACTCGTACATGACATGGGAGAACTACTGCGAGTTCATTGAATCTGCGATGCGTTATGAGAGACAAGGAAGAGGGGCGATTCAGATCTACCGCGAAACTCTTGGTTTTAGCCTAGGTCATCTCATTTTACTTTCTTAAATTGATTTGGATATTTCTCATTTATTGTTGTAGCTTTTATGTAGATAAATCATAAATCTTTATGCCAATTGCCAAACAGTGATTGTCTCGTTTTATATTCCCATCGATATGACCGATATATGCAGTTTAAGGACCATAGTCCTCATAAATTATCTAGGTGTGTTATGACTTATGAGGTGTATATTTGTAGTATTTCATGTTATAAACTTATAAGAACTTGAATGGAATCCATTTCCAATATTTATAAGTCAAGAATTAACATTAAGTTATTAACATCGACATGATCGATATGTGCGATAGCAGCGATATCGATATGTGTGATATATGGTCTATATATGGATCAGTATGGGCCTGTTTGGTTGCTGGGTTGGACTGGATTGGGTTGGGTTAGGGTTCCCCTGTGAATAGTAAACTTTACCCTTGTGAATAGTAAACTGTGAGGAGGATTGAGAGGGTTGGAAGGAGGGGTACACCGGTGTACCCCAACCCAATTCAGTCCTACCTAGCAACTAAACATGCCCTATGTGTGACATTAGTGTGTATTTGTACGTTATTTGTTGTTTTAATATCTTGGATGCCCTTAATTTCTGAAAAAATGCCAAAAAATTGGTCTTTTGTGCCATTATCGACATTTCCACTAATATCGTCGATATATCGTCGATATATCCCGATATATCCATTTGCGGGCAGACCGAAACGATATCGATATCGATACGGCCTTCCATGCTGTAGTGTTGACATGAACTTGTGCCGGTAGTGAGATGTGAACATCGAGTCTGTCAAATACTTCCTCTCGAGGTATACCTTGAAGCTTGATAATGTTCTGAACATATAAACTGGCCGACCGAGATGGAGTGCTCTTGCTGACAGGTATAAAATGAGCTTACTTGGTCAACCTGTTAACAACGATCCAAACAACGTCATGGCCACACGGTGTCCTCGACAGTCTAGTGACAAAATCTATCAAAATGCTCTCCCACTTCCACTCGGGAATGAGGAGAGACTGCAACAACCCTAGCCATCTCTTATGCTCTACCTTGACCATCTAACAGGTCAAGCACTTGCTAACATGATATGCTACATCACGTTTCATCTCATCCCATCAGAAATGCTTAAGTAGATCACAATACATTTTTGTACTACCAGGGATTAATAGATAATCGTGAACCGTGGGCCTCATCAAGGATGTCTTTGCGTAACTGCTTACAACGACCTGGTCAGCCTTCCACAAAATGGATTATGCCACTACAAAATCATCATATCCGTCTTTGATGGTATGCGTGTATCTGTCTTTGATCCAAGGATCTGTCTGTTGATCTTCTACCATACGATCCCGTAAACTAATGAATTGTGGAAGACGACAGTAGATATGGATGTGCTCTCATGAGGGTGTCAACCAGTCAGTGCTGCAAGCATATCCCACATGGATAACCACTTCGGTGTACCCTCTGCATGGGCTCTCCTACTAAGCGCATTTGCCACCACGTTCCCTTTGTTGGGGTGGTAAGAGATCGTGCAGTCATAATCCTTCTGTAGCTCAAGCCATCTGCGTTGTCTCATGTTCAGCTCCTTCTGATCGAAAATGTACTTCAAATTCTCGTGGTCTGTGAAAATCTCAAAGTTCGCCCCATAGAGATAGTGACACCAGATCTTCAAAAGACAATTATCGCCATCTCTTAGTCATGGATGGGGTAGTTATGCTCATGCAGCCATGCAATCATGTGCCCCCGTTGCATCAGTACCGCTCACATGTCGTCAGCTGAAGCATCTGTATTAACTGCATTGTTATGGGTACCTGATGGAAATGCAAGAATGAGAGCAGTCGTCAACCTCTCCTTCAGTTTCCTGAAAGCATGCCTGCAAGAATCATCCCAGAAGAAAGGAACTTCCTTCTGTGTCAACCACGTCAGGAGAAGAGCTATCCGTGAAATACCGCTGACGAAGCGTATGTAGTAGCATGCCAATCCAAGGAAACTACGGATCCCAGTGACCATCTTGGAGTGCTCCCAAGTCATAACTGTCGCAATCCTTGTGGGATCAACTGCGATTCTTGAATGAGAGCAGTCGTCAACCTCTCCTTCAGTTTCCTGAAAGCATGCCTGCAAGAATCATCCCAGAAGAAAGGAACTTCCTTCTGTGTCAATCACGTCAGGAGAAGAGCTATCCGTGAAATACCGCTGACGAAGTGTCTGTAGTAGCATGCCAATCCAAGGAAACTACGGATCTCAGTGACCATCTTGGAGTGCTCCCAAGTCATAACTGTCGCAATCCTTGTGGGATCAACTGTGATTCTTGCTCAACTTGCCATATAGCTTGTGCTCTCAGTGTGTGTAAATGACTATCTTCAAATCATTTACGTGGTCCCACTCATTCCGAGAATATATTAACACATCATTAATTAAAACGACCACCAACTTGTCCAGATACGATCGGAAGATCTTGTTCATCATGTCCATGAATGTGGCATGGGCATTTGTGGGCCCAGATGGCATCACGACAAACTTGTACTGCCCAGACCGAGTCCTAAATGTTGTTTTCGGGATGTCAGATTCCCGAATCCTCAACTGATGGTAGACAAACTGAAGATGGATCTTCGAAAACACCGAAGATCCTTGTAGCTGGTCAAGCAAGTCATCAATGTGTGGTAGAGGATAACGGATCTTCACCATTCTCTTATTCAGTTGTCGATAGTCAATGTATAGCCTCATGGTTCCATCCTTCTTCCTGACAAAGAGAATGGGGGCAAACCATAGTGAAGTGCTCAATCTCACAAAACCCAAGTCAAATAGTTCCTGCAACTGCATCTTCAACTCTCTCAACTCAGCTAGTGCCATTCGATATGGAGACATCGATATCGGATGTGTATCGTGTAGTAATTTGATCTCGAACTCAATCTCTCTTTCAGTCAGCAATCCTGGCAAGTCATCTGGAAACACATTAGGGTAGTCTGACACCACCCTAATGTCCTAGGTCATCGGCTCTCTCTCAGGTGTTTCTCGAACAAATGCTAGAAAAGTATTACATAACTGATCGGTGAATCTTTGGGCCCTCAATACTTTAATGTACTCCATCTTGGAGTTATGTAAGGTACGCTCAAAGGTAAACTCGGGCAAATATGGAATCCTGAAGACAATCGTCGTCATAAAACAATCAATCATGACATGATGGGCTGACAACCAATCCATACCCAAAAGTAGGGCAAACTCTTCAAGTTGTAATAAGAGACAGTCTGCGATCATCTCGTGACTGTTAATCAACACTGGTAGACATTTGACTATCAATCTAATCACAAAGTGTTGTATCCCTGACCCATGAATGCAATATGGTGGATATAGGGTCTCTGCAATTCTACCCACTGAAGCTACTAATCTCGAGGCGATGAATGAGTAGCGCCGGAATCAAATAAAACATGGAAAGGACAACTCAAGATTGAGACCATACCTTTCACCATAGCGGCTGTTGAACGTGCATGCTCCTGAGTTAACACATGAAGTTGTCACTGCCTATCTGGGGTAGCGCTCGAGCCGGCCACACTCTGTGTTTGTATCTGTAACCTCCTGGAGTTGGAGTTCCTACCACTGTAACTCCTCGTACGTTGTGTCTGTGGCTGAGAAGGATGTGATTGAGGTCGAGGCGCACTAGAAGCCTGGGGGAACTAAGACCGGTAGTGACCCCAATGATGACACAAGAAACATCGTACTGACAGGGTACGCATAGTACACGTGTTGGTGCTCCGAGTCGGTCATGTTGTAGGTCTCTCCTCTCCCTGCGACCCAATTGGTCGGGCTGCCCTGGTGCCACGTCTGGCAAGTGCTCACCCCTAGGTAGTCACGGGAGAGGAGCAGGTACCTTAAAAAATGCTGATCCTGAAGGGTGGAATCGTCGGGCTAACCTCTGCTACTTAAATGGTTGTTGTATCGGTCTAGATGTCCTCTTTGGTACATGTCTTGCCCAAAAAGTACTCCCGAAATATCTCTCTGATATCTTCGAACTTCTTTGCTATGTCGGTAGCCTCGGAAATGGATGTGAGGCGCAGTCCAGCTAGTTTCTCTTGTACCTCTTCCCTCATTCTCCTGATGAAATTCTCCAGAATCTCGTGTGGAGATGAAGCCGTTGATGGTGTGTGACAGGACATCTCGGTGTAGCGTTGAAAATATTGTCTGGTTGTCATCCGTCCATGTTTAAGCTCTGCAAAAAGTCAGCGCTGAGACTCCTTCCACTTCTCAGAGAAGAAGTGAGATCTGATGGCATCATAGGTACAAATAGGAATAACCGAGAACTGGAACAGACAATTTATGTGTGGAATATAAAAGTATGACAACAAGAGGAGTGGTTTAACTTGTTCCTTCATGTTCTATGAATGGAAGAAAATTGATCAATAATGCAACATCTACAACTACAACAAGGGAAAGGAGAATGGGCTTCTCTTGTTGGGAAGAAGAGAAAAAGATGATGTGGACGGGTGAGGAGAAGGGGGCTTTTTGGTGAAATAAATAACAGAGAGTGGATGGGTATGTGTCAAATTGAGAGAGAAAAGAAAGCAACGTGTAGAAAATTTGGGGGACGAGAAGACATATTTTTAAAATATTATTTACTTATTTATTTAAATTTGGGGGAAATAAAGCCATTGATGGTGTGTGACAGGATATCTCGGTGTAGCGTAGAAAATATTGTCTGGTTGTCATCCGTCCATGTTTAAGCTCTGCAAAAAGTCAGCGCTGGGACTCCTTCCACTTCTCAGAGAAGAAGTGAGATCTGATGGCATCATAGGTACAAATAGGAATAACCGAGAACTGGAACAGACAATTTATGTGTGGAATATAAAAGTATGACAACAAGAGGAGTGATTTTAACTTGTTCCTTCATGTTCTATGAATGGAAGAAAATTGATCAATAATGCAACATCTACAACTACAACAAGGGTAAGGAGAATGGGCTTCTCTTGTTGGGAAGAAGAGAAAAAGATGATGTGGACGGGTGAGGAGAAGGGGGCTTTTGGTGAAATAAATAACAGAGAGTGGATGGGTATATGTCAAATTGAGAGAGAAAAGAAAGCAACGTGTAGAAAAATTGGGGGAAGAGAAGACTTATTTTTAAAATATTATTTACTTATTTATTTACTTTTATTTATTTAACTCTCATTTCCATTTCTAATAAATGCTCAAACCATTGTAACTATCATCAAGGTTCAGGAAAGCGGTATGTGTATGCATTCGGACTGGTCACCGAATACTGATTAAGCGGTATGCGGGGTATATGCGGTTCTACACGGTTTTCTAATTTTTAATTTAAAAATAAATAAATATCTATGAATAACATTACCCTTGAATTTATGTATTTAAGTGGAGTTAAAGAAGATCTAAGAAAAACGGTAGATGTTAAATGGGTGTGTGTATATGCTTGTAATTGCCTCATACTTAATCACAAAAAACATTTATCATAAAAACTTCACACATTATATGATTCGTAATAACAAAACTTCAATATCTACATGAGCAAAACCTCAATCAACATATATAAAAAATATTCGACGATACATTGCATATACTCGTGAAATCAATACATGAGAAAAACATAAACATTGCATATACATAATATTATAATGCATTGCAATTGTATAGACATGCATGTCATATTCTTACCATTGAATGAAGGAAGAGACAAAGTTACAGAATTAAGGCTCAGAATGAGAAGATTAAAAAGTTGGAGCTGTTGGAGCAGTATGCGGGGCATATGCGGGATATACAGGGTATATGCGGAGAGGACGCTTATTGCATTGATTCGTGTAATTGGGGTGGTCTGCATGTTGTGCAGGCATATGCGACAGCATATGCGGCCCGTGCGGCCGATTTAGTGAACACTGACTATCATTTTTTATTTCTGATTTGGGCATATAAAGACTCGTTTCGATCATCTCGGAGATGATCAAAATGAGTCAACATTCATATTTTTCCCACAGAAAATGCGTCCAGAAATCAGAAAAATACTTTTTCAATTCATAATTAAATTTTTGCGACTAAAACCGATCAAACGACCTCCGATTGACAAATTGTTGATTCTATTGGTTCCGGTTCGTCGAGATGGAACTAGTGATGGTCTGTTCATTTTGTCGTTCGGATCGCATCACGGACTTTTCCGGTGACGCGGGGTACAATGTGTTCAGTTTTTAGTTAATTGATTTCGAATGGAATCCGATCCGCGATATGCGGGTCGATCCGAGCTTACTCGTCATTAATCAAATTTTTATCGGGTCACGCAGACCCAAGTCGGGTCGGTTTCAGTTTCGAATTCGAGTAGTTCGGATTCGAGTGTTACAAGGAGCATGCTAAGTGTACACATTCCAATTCTCTCTTATCTGAATTCACTCTATCATACTACCGAGGGCCAACTTCTCGTTGCCGATGTGGTTGATGAATATGAGATTAATCTTACTATTTATCAATCAATTCTTTTTCTCCTGGCTTAAACAATTTTAATAAAATGTACAACTAATTAACCCTAACTAACAACTAACCCCTTGTTAATAACTAACCCCAATTATTGTATATATTTAACACTCTTTTATTTTGATTTTTTCCTTTTTTTTCCAAAAAATAGTTGATTATTGTATATATTTATTTTGGATTTTTCTATAAATTAAAAACAAAAAACCAAAAAAAATTAAAAACAAGTGTTTTTAATCCTTAAATATGCTTAAAAATTATATTTATGTATAAGTGATCTATTTTGGCTTTTTGTTCAACTTGATGTTTGTAGGTCTTAATGAGATCTACAATTTTCATGTTTTGCATTTTTACTAGTTCAGCTTGTAGTTATTTCTTTTTCATTTTTTCTTTATTTTTCAATTTCATTTTTTCTTTATTTTTCTCTTTTTCTAGTTTTTTCATTGGGAGACGGGGCACCCCCTGGGCAACCCACGTGGCCCGGCCCTTTACTTCTTCGGTTCTTCCAGCCTCTTTCCTGGGTTGTCCTATCATGCCTCTCATTCTCATCCTAATCGCCTATCCCACGCGTCCCCTCAGCCCTCAGGGATTTCTAGATAGATTTAAACCTAGTCCTCAATTCCCGCTCGAACCTCCACCGCTTGATCTGTTCAATCGGATCTAATCTCCACCACTCGCTCCCGTCTTCTCCTTGGTCATTGGATCACTTGATCCAACTGCCCTTGCATCATCTTCATCCTCTAGTAACGGCCCACCCCCCACGATTGCTTCGTTGTGCCTCTCGCTTCTCCCATTTATCACAATCGTTATCCACAACCTTAGCACATCGCTCCACCTCCTCGATGTTGCTTTTCTTCCCACCTTCCTCGTGCAACCAATAAACCCTCATGACCATATCTCTATGACTGACGGGCTGCCGTTTCAAACCTCACCCTCACCACTCCTCCGCTTCTCGTCGCACCTCCACACTCTGCCACTAGCCGCACCTCCATTCTTTTCAACCTCGACCGGAGCCGAAGCTCCACCTAGCACTTCGCCACCGCCACCTAGCTCCCCCTCACGTGAGTTGCACGTGAGGTGAGGGTAAATTTAAAAAGCCCCCCCCCCCCCCCCCCGACTTCCACCAAATTACGAAAAAGGCCCCGCTTGCCCGAGCACGTGTGCATGCGCTCTCACAGGGCAAATTGCAAGCCCCCCCCCCTGCGCGATTCTGGTTGTTATATTTGGATCCTGTCAGCAGTTTATTTTATTATTCATTATATTTTCTGTATTGCATATCATGCCCTGCATTTACACTTTATTTTGAGTGATATTTTTGCATCATATTTTTATTCCAAAAATTGCATGATGTGGAACAATTAGTTCTCTGGCATTTGATGAAATGAAGGTATTTTTATGAGATGTGTTTGATTTATTGTTATTATTTTGGTGATTAATTACCATATTTTACTATTTTAAGCTCTTTAATTCGTGGTAATTCAACCACTTGTTCAAAAATTTATAAAAATTCACATGTTGTAGGATTAATGGTGCTCTACGTTGTACCCAAAAATCAATGCCTTTGCATGTTTCATTTTCTTAGAATAAATTAAGTGATGATTGATGTGATTGCCTTTTGCTTTGTAATCTTAATGTTTTTAGTAAGTGATTGATGTGATTGGTTTTAATTCTTTGTAATCTTGATATTTTTAGGAATTAGATTTTTTCCTGGATAGATCTTAATTGGATACGTCTAAGTTATTTTTTGTTCTAAAAAATAATTAAGTTTGTGATTTATTAAAATTAATTTATTGAAAATTGTCTAGTATACATTGTTTTATTTCCAGAAAATTCATTTTGCATCAGAAAAATCCCAAAATTCACAGTTGGTTAATTTCATCATAATCAACTTACCAACAAATTTTCATAATTTTTGAATCTCATTTGCTCGGAAAATTGTAGAAAAACCTACGTTTCGCATTTGCGTCATTTATTGTATAAAAAATACTCAAGAAATCTGCTTTGAAAACCGTACATTAAGTTGGATAGACTGAGCTATAAGTTGTTCATTTGCCTCCTTGGATAGACTGTGGTCCATCTACATGCGCCCGATAAATTGAGGGGTAATGCTATGTTTCAACTTGTTTATGTTTGGGTTGATATGCCGAACCCGATTGGTTCTCTATTGCCTTATGATTTCTTTGTTGACAAAAGAGGTGAGAATTCACCGTTATCTCTTTCTTCATGTCTCCAGCCTCACTCTCATTTCTCTCTCTCTTTATTGATCAATGCACTCCCACCCTCTCTCTCGGTCAAGGCACTCCCCCCTCTTACATAACTAAAGTTTTATGTGTGTTTTAATGATCAAATTAATTTAAGGAAGGAAAGAATGGACTAGGATCGCGTTTAGAAAGATTGGCAATCTCACGCTGCCTTTAACCAGGTTCACATATCTTATTATTATTATCATTTGTGAGAAGTGGGCGCTTATGCTAAAATCGAAGGGGGAGAAAGTCTATATAGTTAGAGCCCACTCCTCTTTTCTTGGAAGAGATGTATACAAACGAGTCAGGCTATCTTAGGCTGGAAATGGGGCATTTAAGGAGATTGCTTTTTTCTCCCCAAGTCATCTTTCTATTCAACAAAATAATATAATTAGAGACTAATAATTTGAGATAATCGGCTAAATAATTTAATAATTTTAGGTGACAATCAATGTAATCAACGTAAGATTTGAGATCAATAATCTAAATTAATAATCAATGTACTCAAAATAATTGATTGGTTTGAGTTAATTATCAACATAATCAAGTAAATCAAACAATTTCTGATTAATAATTTGATGTAATAATATTAGATGAAATTAATAAGTAATGTATTTTTTAAGATGAGATTAATAATCAATGTAAGTTTGAGATGAGATTAATAAAGGTTGTATTGAGATGCATAATTTTTAGGTGTACATTAATAATCAATGTAATTTGAGGTAAGATTAGAATATAAATATTTATTTTTATCAACATAGATTGAGGTGAGAGTATGAGCGTACTTTTTAGGTGTAGGTCATTGTATCCTTTGGGCTAGGTTGATCCTCAACTAAAATTTAATGTTTATCTCTCTAATTTCTAGTTTGATGGTATGCTTATCTAAATATTTTTCTAGTAATTATTTGAGTGATTTTCATTATATTGAATTTTATCGTACATGATATATTCTTTCAAATATGGGTATAATTTTCAAAAATACATGGTGGACTAGATAATAACAATACCATTAACACTTACATTACAAATAAAAGTCACATCAAACACAAACATATATATACCACCATTATTTATTCCAATGTTGTAAAAGTCACCCGACTAGCTCGACTAGTAGGTCCGACTAGTCTAGTCAGTGAAGTGGCCGACCGAGTACCGACTAATTTCGACTAGTTCCACTAGTCAACCAATTTTTACTTGGAGGTACCATATTTTTTTACTTTTTTAAAAGCAAACTTATTCTAATACGCTTAATGTTTTATTTAAATTTAATTACTTCGTTTGATTCATTATGATAGTAAATATATATATATATGTAAATATATAAGAATATATGTATAAAAATGATTTTTATGTATAAAAATCAAAGCCGATTAAAGCCCGACTAAGTCTGATTAATCACCCGACTGTCGATTAATGCTTAGTCAGTGACCCAACCGACCGAGTACTGACTTCCGACTTCTTCAACCTTGATTTATTCTGACTGTTTATTATAGTCACTCTTGCAGTGGTTGCGTTAGGTAGTCGACGACCAGCGTAAAAAATAGTCGAGTCTTTCAACATGGATTTGAGCAAGAATCCATGTAGCCGACCGTACTTATAGTGGGAGAAGGCTTGGTACATTTTTATATAAACCATTTTTTACACATTTTATAGTATTCCTATATATTTGCATAAATTTGTACATTTTATAATATCATAATGAAATAAAAGAATAGTTTAATTCATATTGATTATTAAGCATCTTATTTAAAGTTTCCTTTTTAAAGTAGAAAAAAGAAATAAAGCATAGTCTAGTTGCAAAAAATGACTAGCTATTTGGCTGGCCGACTAGTGATCGCATAGTTCTAGTCGAGTCAGATGTCATCCACCCCCAACTCTACTAACCAGACTGATTAAACGACCTTGTCAACCATTTTTTGTAAGCTTGAACATAATCGCACAAACTCGTGAGTATCCCAATCCTAAAAAGGATTGTCACTACAAACCTGTCCAACACCAAACCCACCATACAAACTCCAAAACATACAAAAAGGCTATCCACCCACATACCTACTCAAATAGTCTAATCCACTTTCAGTTGATGTTTACCCTTGTATTCAAATGAACTATACGTGCTATCTTTACCAGACTTCAATAGCATGGTGTTATTCTACTTGCACAAGCACCCTCCACAAAGAACTCTGTGTTTAGAGGATGTGGAGGTCGAGGTCGCTTCATACCTAGGGTTCGTTTGGTTGCAGGGTTGGGTTGGGTTGGGTACTATTCACAGGAGTACCCCGTCCTCACAGTTTACTATTCTCCCAGCCCACCCAACCCAACCCAACCCTGCCCAACCCTGTAACCAAACAAACCCTTAGGGAAGAGGCAACGGTCGAGATTTACGGTGTGATCATATCCTTGTCTCCCCATTTCCAAGAGATAAATCAACCTTCCTATATGTAGTGGGCAAAGTTTAGTGCACCTCTTACAATTATATGACCTACTAGCCATAATTGTTTCTGAGGTCTCGCTTATTGCTTATATGACCTATAATTCCACTATTACAAACTTCGGTATTGCTAGTATTGCTGCTATCTTTGGTGTTGCCGCTCATACTACCTGTACTTCACCTCAGTAGATCCTGATTCGGGTGGCTATAATCAAATGATTGGGGTTGGTACTGCTTGATCGACGTATCTTTGATTTCTTTATAAGAGACGATATTAATTGATACTTGATTCATTTGCCTCCTTTCAAAGCTCAATCTTTCGACTCCATCTCTTTTCTCATCCACTAAAACAATGTCTTTGCAAATAACATGAACATACTATGGCGCTTCCTCTCTTGTTTAGAATTCATCCACAACCTATGTAAATGGTAAGAACTCATGGACGATAATTGGTGGAAAGCGGTGCTCATATCAAAATGATCAGTCAACCTAGTTGAAGTCTCAACACAAGTTTATGGTTAGGGTTGTGTTGTCGAAGGTGCTCTCCTAGGCGCCAAGGCGAGGTAGGGCGAGATCCAAGCACATTGCCTTGCCTCTGCCTCGCCTCAAACGAGGTGATTTTCGGATGATAATGCCCATGCAAGCACGCAACCTGAGGCGTAAAGTGCTCAAGGCTAGCACATGAAGCAATATTGGAGCTTTTGCCATGTTTTGTGGTTATAATATATATTTTTAAAATTTAAGTTAGAAATTTATTAGTTTTGGGTATTGTTAACATCAAGGTTCAAAAATGAAAGATGGAACAAGTTGATTTACCTAGAGAAATGGTGTGTCGTAGCCTTTAGGCTGTAGATGCATAACCCTATAAGCATTTTAACTAAGAATATTGTATTACAATTTAGAAAGCTATGTTTGAAAAATCATTCCCCTATATTTCAAAGCATTCACATGATTTTTAGTGCAATCTACAATGTCATAAAGGAGCATATGTTAATTCCAATCCTAGACTAAAGCACATAAGTATTGATATATTTGTGTAATTGAGCATATGTGTGTCAAGAGTTGTTTATTCCCACATTGTTAAGTGCTAGGACTTGACTATTTTAAGAGTCTGGGAAGACTGATTATTTTAACATCAACATTGGACTGTATCAATGTTCAACTTTAAGTCCATTCCTTTTTACTTTGATTATGGATGAGTTGACTAGTTATACTAAGGATGAGATACCTTGGTGTATGTTGTTCTCGATGATGGAGTGAATGAGAAGCTAGAGGTTTGGTGAATGGTGACATGCCTTAGAGACTAAATGATTTTGTATAAGTATGGCTAAGATTGAATAGACGGAGTGCACATTTGATGAAAGCAACAGTGAAGAACTCAAGATGAAGATTGGAAACGATAACATTCAGAAGAAAGATTCTTTTAGATATTTGTGATCTATTTTGCAACAGAATGGGAAAATTTATGGAGATGTTACTCATAGAATAAATGCATGTTGGCTAAAGTGAAAATCCCTTTGAAAGTTAAAGGAAAATATCACAAAGCAACCGTGAGGCCTGTTATGCCTATGGATCAGAATGTTGGCATGTGAACCATAGACTTGTGTACGGAATAACAATAGAAGAAATGAAATTGCTAATGCAGATGTGTAGTCGTCATACACGAAAATATCATATTCGAAATGATGCGATCAAAAGGAAAGTTGGTGTATCTTCGATAGACGATAAGATGAGAGCAAACCTTTTAAGATGGTTTGGCCATTTCCTAAGGAGACCAGGTGATGCACTATTTAGAAGATGCACGGTCTGGGATGTTGAGCCGGTTAAGAGAGGGCGAGTAAGGCCCTAGAAGTGTTGGAATGATACTATCTAAAGGGATCTTAGTTGTTTGGATTTAAGCCCGAGAATGACCCAAAATTGATCTGAATGGAGGCAAAAAAATCCACGTAGCCAACCCTACTTAATTCTGGGAAAAGGATTTGTTGTTGTTGTCGTGCTAAGTTTAGGACTTGGTTGAGTTGGCGGTACTAAATAGAGCCAATACCCTATGTATTATTGGAGAGGATTCTAACAATGTATTCAACCCTTTCATACTTTCTCTAGTGGGTTCATCTCGCTCCATTTAAAGTTGGGGTCCACGTCAATCCAACTTTTCTTTTTTCTTTTATGATTTTGTGTTATATCTTTTATGTTTTCCTTATGCTATAAGAGCAAGTCGATACAAGATTCATCTTCGTTGTTCGATATTATTTTGGTTATTATTTTTTGGAGTACTCTTAGTCCAGTCTGCATATATTTTGTTCTTTAACATTGTGAGATGGTGATTGGACCTTTATGGACAATGTTGTAATAATTGACAATAACTATGTTGGGTTCTCTATACCAAAGATGAATATGTTAAATGGCCAAAATGGTGTTATAGGTTGATGTATGGTCTTAAATGTCGGATTCGATTTCATTTCGATAAACATGGAAGGAGAAATTCGGTGGAATTTCGATGGAATTTTGGTAAAATGGTCGGAAATTGGAGAAATCACTTGAAAACTCATTTTTCTAAAAATAAATTTTCTAATATCCTTCAACTCAATAAATAAAATTGAAATACACATATTTGTTGCTAATGGTAAGATATTAATATGATATGTTGCATTAAATTTCCCTCCAATCTCTCCAATAGTTAAAACTATAATATGTTGCTTAGAACCATAACCATATTTAGAACTGAAATTAAAACTGTTAGTTTCTCCTCTTAAATATGATGAAAATGGTGATTTGTGTAATGATAATAGAGAAAACATAGGCCAACAAAGAGTACTAACGAAATAATATATTATGTAAGAAATTAAATTTTGAAATAGTAGCTTAGAACTTTTATCTAACCAATATGCTTTCAACTTGGAAGAACATTTATTTTTAAAATTAAAATAATACATACACATACACACAAACATAAATCTAACATGTATGTCTAATAGATGCCTTGTATAGTTTGTGATCGTAAAATATATGCTAGAGAAGACAAACAAATCAATTAACATACACAAGCACAATCTATATTCAACCTGCTAGAAGGCAAATACTTATTGTCACAATATTTCAAAGGTTTCTAACAACCTAGCACTTGCATAGTTGCACATGTTTCTTGTAGTAGAGAGAAGCTGCAAGAAAGCAAAGCCTTAAATTTCGAAATTCGGTTTGTTTTGCCAAGTCTGGAATGAGAAATTTCGGAGAATTTTGGTGAATTCATTGGAAATCGTGGAAATGACTCCAACCATACGTTTTTTTTCTTCCAAAAATCAGGGTTTTTAATATTCCTAATTCAAAAAATAAAATAGAAATGCATACTTATTTGTAAAATAGAATTGTAAATAGAGGTAAATGGGGCTGCCCCCAGGGAGTAGCCAACTTGGCTACTCCCGCCCCTATTTTTCCCAATTTTTTTATTTTTTTGGAAAATAAAAATTTGTATATTCATAATTATATCCCTCTCACATTCTATTAAAATTTCGTCAGAAACAGAGACTCCTACGGCCTCCATCCAAACATGGTCGATTTAAAAAATCCTGCGACCGTTAAAAAAATGACGTCTGGATGGAGGGCTTAGGAGTCTCTGTTTCTGACGAAATTTTAATAGAATGTGAGAGAGATATAATGATGAATATACAAATTTTTATTTTCCAAAAAAACAAAAAAATGAGAGAAAAATAGGGGTGGGAGTAGCCAAGTTGGCTACTCCCTGGGGGCAGCCCCATTTTACCCTTGTAAATATAAGTTTTGAAGTAGTGTTATTTGTCATAATTATCATGTATGTTGACGTGTAGAGCAATGCGTTGCTTAGAGTCAGAACTGTATGCTAAACATAAAGCAAAAGGCATCATAACAACCTCGTCGGTAAGAATGAGGCGACACATATAATAAATACTAATCAAAACACACATACACATATCAAAATAAAGAAAGAACAAAAAACAAAGCTCTTCAGTTAAAACTTGAATTTACTGAAAAAAATAATTATAATCCCAACATCCCAACACTTCTTGGTGAATAAGTTAAGTTATTACTGGAAAAAATTTTCTTTATTAAAAATAAAGAAAAAAGAATGAAATCAATTCAGATGCACTTTGTTTGTGTTAATCTAGCATACATAATTCCATCAATCTAATTTGGGACTCTTTAATATGTCTTTATTATATCCATCCCACCCACATTTATTTTATGTGAAACAACACGTCCATTCGTACATGAATTGATTCTTGGTATATGTTTTTTTTCCTATTGTATCATCTTATAAATATAATTCAGTATATAAAGATATCTATTTCATGTTAAAAATATTTGATCTTTTATTTTCTTATGACTTAAATTAGTATTCCCTTTTTAGACTTTGAAGTGATTTCCTTTTAAGAAATATTATCCCTGTCCCTATTTATGTTTTCAAATTTGAACAAATCAGTATATAATGCTAAATAGATATTGTTTTATTGTGGATCGTAGATTTCTATATGAAAAATACGAATCGGAGTTTAAAGAAGGGGAAGGAGTTGTCGACCTGCGACAAATAGTACATGATTTATTAAATCATATAGTTTGGGCTCTGAGAATATGCTGCCTGTGTTGCAATATATTTGTTAGAAAATAGAGAATGCGGAAGCGAATGATAAACTGAGCATAAAATAGAAAGATTAAACTTGGAAGAACATAAAGATTTTTACGTGGAACCCTACTCCTTAAGGAGCGGGATGAAACCACGGGAGAAGCCCTCAGAGGGGCGGATATTGCATTCCTTTTTCTCCATAGATACAGGAGGTATGGGGCTCCCTATATAGCCTCCACAGAGCCTCCAAGTCCCACTACTGGTAGATGTGGGACTAAACATATGGATGGGGTAAATGGATCCTGGAGAGATCCATTTATTTGTTGTATCGAAAGGCCCAAGGAATTAGGATTTTTCTATTTAGGTAGGTCCTTTCAAGGCAAGCCGATTATTTTATCATAGTTAATTACATAAGTTTCAAACTCTAATTTTCATTAAATTAGTTTTACCTTTTTTCCCACCTTGACTTCAGAATAATAAAACATAGGTAGCCCCTTTATATAAACACTCGTTAGAATTATTTGAAAGCTAAGTATCACAATTTCATATAGAGAATTTTTGAAAAGGACTTTCTTCTATAAGAAAGAAGGCTTATTATCTTTGGGATTTTATGCTACATTGATGCTCAATACTTTAGTGGATCGACTCTATTATATAAGTAGATTCCTAACTTTTATTTCATATAATGGTTACGATGAGATAAAATCACTTAAGATGGTTTAGTCATTTGCAAAGGAGGTCGATTGATGCACTAGTTAGAAGATGCACGTTTTGGGATGTTGATCATGCTAGAGGGCAAGACTCAAGAAGTATTGGAATGTGACTATCCGAAGTGATCTTAATTTTTGGATCTAAGCCGGAGAATGACCCAAGATAGATCTGATTGGAGGCAAAGAATCTGTGTAACCGACCCTACTTAACGTGGTAAAAGACTTTATTGTTGTTAATGAGATAACTTGGATCGAGCATGTTATAGAGTTAATCGCTATTAGATGCTAAGAATTATATGTTATAACAACCCGCAATCTCCTTAAAGTGCCGTGTATGTTTTGCGCCTCGAGCACCTCGGAAAGCCTCACCCGAGGGAGGCGAGTGCCTTAAGGTTGGATGCCGATGCATGTGCATTGAAGCTAAAAGTAGTTGCCTCGCCTCGATACATACCCTCAATCGTCTCGAGGAACATCTTTTACTACCAGTACATATGTATACAAATACATACACAAGTTATACATCTATAATACCCACACATGATACTTACACTTATACACTAACACATGTATATAAGTTCTACTTACATATGCACTTATACGTAGATGTTAGTTCTAAGTACTATAATCACAGACATTACACTTACACACTCACATATGTACATACACGCACACTTTAACCCCAACTACTTAGCTATACATATACATACAAGTATGCGTACTTATTAGTCATGAGTTCTACATACGTGTACATTTGCATGTAGTAATTAGTTTTAAGTACTATAATTATAGACATTTTATTTATGCAAGTAGGCATTTGTATATGCACATGTATTCGGTTTAGTATATTTTGGGGTGGGCATTGGTAACATGTGTTTACCCTTTTTTATTCAAAATATATATCTACATATTAGATCTACACTATATTCTGATTTATGTATGTGTGTGCATATATATATATATATATATATAGGAAATTTATCTAATGCGCACAGGGCCCATTTGAGTTTCGGTGCGCACCATTTGTTGGCCACACACGTGTATTACCAAATTAGTGGTTACCTATTTCGAAGGATGTTGTTTTTGGAAGGAGATTAATATGCAAAGCGATGTAACAATAAGTGATATTCTAATTATATCGCGTCCTAAAAAATAGGAAGATCGTTTTGGAAAGAAAACATTCGAATCGATTATTTCTTGCTGAAAATCGAGATCCAAATGCTCATGTCAGTAATATATATATAATAGTCAAGTAAATGGTTGTTGCGAGATCTGTAATATCCAAAACAACGGTTAGTAATATACATTCATTGTATTACATGGTGCAGAATTCGGTAATATATATACAATGGACAAGTAAGTGCTTGTTGTGATGTCAGTAAAACCATAACCAATGGTCAGTAATTTCTATATGTATTACTACTTTGAATAGAAGTCAGTAATTTCGACACAATACTCACGTAAATGGTTGTTGTGAGATCAGTAATATCCAAACAACAGTCAGTAATTTACATAACCAATGGTCAGTAATAGCTACTATGAGATCAGTAATAACAAAGTTATGGTCAGTAAGTCATGGGCATCGCTCAAGTAAGTCATGGGCATATCCAATGGTCAGTAATAGCTACTATGAGATCAGTAATAACAAAGTTATGGTCAGTAAGTCATGGGCATTGCTCAAGTAAGTGCTTGTTGTGATGTCAGTAAAACCATAACCAATTGTCAGTAATAGCTACTATGAGATCAGTAATATCAAAAAAATGATCAGTAATTTACATTTATTACTATCATAGTGTTTGGATCCTTAATCATCCGCGTGGAATCATTTATTTGAATTGTTTCTTTCCAAAACCGTCTTCCAATTTTTAAGGATGTTGTATAATAGGAAATATAGGATTTTTTTAAACTCGTCGTAGCCTATAATTAGAAATATAGTTATGGTTAATACACGTGTAAGGCCTAAAATGAGTGCTCATTGAAACGCTAATGAGCCTTGTGCGCAGTGGATAAGCCCTCTATATATATATATAGGAAAAAATGGGGCTGCCCCTTGGGGGCAGCCAACATGGCTGCCCCCACCCCATTTTTCGGCGTTTTTTTATTTTTTTTGAAAAATAAAACCATGTATATTCATCCATATATCCCTCCTATATGCCATTCGAATTTCGTCAGAAACAGAGACTCCTACGGCCTCCATCTCGATGGTATCGATTTAAAAAAATCCTGTTACCGTTAAAAAATTACTGTCCGGATCGAGGCCGTATGAGTCTCTGTTTCTGACGAAATTCGAATGGTATATAGGAGGGATATAGGGATGAATGTACATGGTGTTATTTTTCAAAAAAAATAAAAAAATTTGCCCAAATAAGGCGGGGGCAGCCATGTTGGCTGCCCCTAGGGGGCAGCCACATATGACCCATATATATATATATGCACACACACGGTGAGTCACACATGCATACATATATAAATAAATGGCAAAGCCTTCTCCCACTATAAGTATGGTCAAATCCATGTTGAACACAACCCCCATAAGGGGGGTTTGAACCCTGATCTTTTCGGTGGTTGACATACCGTACTACCACCAAACCATTTAAGTGGATATGCATGCATGAATATATACACATAAATACATATGTACGTAAGTAGTGCTTGGTTTCTCGTGTGGGCACCTAGTCGAGCGCATAGTGCTTCGAGCATTTTGGACTCTGTAGTGCCTTGGAGCGCCTCACACCTTTAACAAAATTGTTAATCGTATCTATTTCTTAACATGCTGATATACAAAATATGAACCTCCGTTTCTCTAGAAATCTCCACGTGATTTTTCTAGGTATATCATTATAAGTATTATCTACTTCAATAAGTTGTGCATGTTGATGCATGGAAATTAATGGCTGTCCATCTTAATTTTATTTGGTTACTCGTCAGTTTGGTGCTTTTGAGTCATTATGTTATGTTATTTTGGTCTTTTTCTTCAAGTTACAATTTGTAAGGTTTATATTTTTCATATATTCAACGGTGATGTGCGATGAGCATCCAAATAGACCTTGTGGGAGTGGATCAGAGAAGACGCAAGCTGCTACTGACCTTGATGGTTATCAATCCCTGCCTTTTAGGTCACGATATTTGAGGGTGAAGTCGGGGTCAAAAGTGAGACATGATTCGGGGTCAAAAGTGAGACATGATTCGGGGTCAAAAGTGAGACATGAGTCGGGATTTAGTAATGGAGGCGACTTATGAGGGGGAGGAAAAAGTAGCGGATTGTAGAGGAGAAAAAAGTAGTGAGGTGACAACCATTGTCATGGAAAAAAAGCGAGCAGAGTCTGTCTTCAGAAGAAATCCCTTTCAGAATGACTTAATTTAAGTTAAGGAAATGCAGGCAGCCAATAGACATTGAACAACACAATAAAGTCACAGTTGAGGTTAAAAGACAGAAAACTAAAGGCCGGAATCACCATTGGCATTCAGGTCAGGGTTATCAAAGGAGATGGGAAAAAGAGCAACCGATCTGATCCGGGGATGATCCAAAGTGTAGTAGTAAAAGGAAGAGTGAAGGTGAACCAAAGTGAATGACAAGAGCTTGCATGGCTACAGACAAGGAGCTGTTAGAACTTCGCTTCTATCACTTTTATGTCTGCTCTTCGTCGAGCTGATTTCGGACCTACACAAAGCCAGCATATTAAAGGAACCAGTTTTCTCCCTGACATCTGTCAGCTGGTCCTTTCCATCAACCAGTTCTTGCACACATTTTCTCCCCTATCCTATCGACCCTCCGGATATTCTCCTTTGCCTTGCTCATTGCATGTAAAGGTCACCTTCTTTTTAGGATTGACTTCATATTCTTCTCTTATTTTAACCGTCGCTGTTGCGGATTATATTTCACGTGTTAAGGATCAAAATCAACGTAGTGGAATCAATTTACTCGTAACTTTTAGATTTACAACAAAAAATGCCTGGTCAAAAGTAAAATCGTGTAAAGTTATGAATATGGTATGGAATTTCTCTGCATTCAAGAAAATATAGATATCTTACCGATGAAGAAGGTCTCATTTGTTTCAATATGATGCATGGACTCAGATACTTGACATACTAAATTGACAAATCCGTACATATATAATATGTTAAACTTTGACCTTTAGATTATCCGCTGATTGTCTTTCCCTTTGCACTGACGATTTTGCTTTTGTCAGGGTGCAACATTTGCTGAAATCATGGCGATGACAGATATTTTTGAAGGAAGCGTTATCCGTCTTGCCAGAAGACTGGACGAGTTTCTGAATCAGGCATGTTTCCATAGGAAACTGTTATCAAATTTCACTTTTCATCATGAAAATGCTGTATGAAATCTTTGATTCTGATGAAAGTAAATTGTTCAGTTGCGCACTGCTGCCCAAGCTGTTGGAGAGGTAGAGCTAGAGAAGAAGTTTGAAGCTGGCAGTGTGAGCATGCGTCGAGGACTCATGTTTGCGAACTCATTGTATCTTTGAGGTCTGACTAACTCCAATCTCTCTCTTTTTCATCCCTTTTACTACCATGTAATTGCTTTAGTGTTCATTAAGGGATTTTCTCATTGGATCCTAAAGTATGGTTTTTGGCTAATTCAGGCTGATCCTTGGTTTTTTCTGTACTACCATTGTAAAAGTAACAATCTTCTTAGTAGTGTAAGGGAATGAAAATGGAAAATTATGTACGTTGTCTGAAGATTGATTTTATATTTTGGTGAAAATTGTGATGGAAGGCTGTGTGCTTCAGTGTAGAAATAAAATGAATGTCAATTTTTGCAACTGTAGATTACACTGAAATTTTAATGGCACGACTTAGAAGTGTAGTCTATGGATGAAGTGTGTAGACACCGGAATACCGTAAAAGATACTAGTCGTACACGGTGCTTCTTTTTGGCAACACAATTCTTTTTTACTGCTTTCTTAGCTTGCTTCTAGCAACTCTACCCAATATGCATCACCTAGTTTGTTTTTATCTAGTTTCCTTCACAAGTCCATTTTCAAGCATCACCTCTCACATGTTTACCTCTTCTCTTCTTCGCTTCTTCCTGGGGACATGTATTATATTGAAGAAAAATCTCCTCTTTCCTGTCGTAAACTTGCGATTATGGCCATCCGGCATTTTTGGTATATTTGAAACTTAAATGTTTGGTCATTATTGGTATTATAATCGAGCTTTACTCGTGCCCTCTATGGCTTTCATATTTAATCTTACTAATTCCCCATTTTTACTTCCATTGTTGCTCAAAAATAACACCCACAACAGGAATATATAACTTGGCCTATATTTATTTTTGTGATTTATGTCAAAATGTTATAAGCATCTCTCTTGAATATGGTTAATAATCAGGATGGGTTGCTATGACCGCAATGTGAATATACATATTTTACACAAAAAGATGTGGAGGTCAAACAAAAGAGAAAAGAAGGCAGGCTTGGAAAAAAATAAAGAAAAATGCCCTGCCTACTAGTTGTATGGGTCTCATGAGGAAGATCCCTCTTTAAGAGGATATGATGAAACCTTTCATTAGTTTTACTCCTGTAGATTGAGCAGTCTAGGCTATGCTTGCTCTCATTCCATGCAGGGATGATATGCTAGATCTGCTTCTTGAGCTTTCTGTATCAGATTGTGTAAAGTGAGCATCACTTAGAGTTTCCTGCAAAACACATTGTAGCCAAGTTATATTTGACCATTGATGAATTTGCTATTGGTAGCTGGTGCAATGAAGGGATGGGCAACATATTTGGTTTAGCAGAAAAAAATGTAGTGTTGGATAATTTTAATACAATCTATGTGATATAGTATTTTTTTTCAGATCAGTGTGATATAGGAGTTGGAATAAGGAATGCTTAAACTCCCTTTGTTTCAATTTCTGAGCATCAGAGAAAAATTAAGGAATTAGCAATAAGAAATAACTTCAAGGAATATAAAGGTGAAATACTTTGGAGAAATGAGCTTGAAACAGAGAATACGTCTTGGAAAAATATTTGTTTGAATAATAGTAAATATGTACTGTGGACATTAAGACTAAAGTAGTTACATGATGGAAATAATCCTTAACCTATCCCTTTATTTTCACGTATATAAAATGGGAGTTTGGAGCAAGGGTAAAGGTAGTAGATGTTATGGCCCAGAGGTTATTCCTCCTGTCATGGGAATGAACCCTTGTGGGAAAATATGCAAGGTAAGTCATCCAACTGCTCCCTGGACTCCTTCAGTAGGAATTAGTTATTTTTTTTTGACACTCCAAAAGGGGGAGACACCCGTAGGTGTTCGCCCCAATTTATTATTGAGGAAAAAGAGAGAAAAGGTACTTACAAGTGAAGTAGAAAAGATAAAAATGGGGAGGATGATATCAATATTGAAATCATACACCCCGAACCCATATACGCACTACCCGATAGACCACTCCGAACAGAAACGGTTAGCGTCAATACAAATGTTCTCTACATAGAATCTCTGTCCTGCAAATATTAATTTGTTCCTCGCCAACCATATACACCATATGCGAGCGAAGGGGATCATCCTCTGCGCCCTCGACTGATTTGCAGCGCGTTCAATACTTTCCCAAAAGGATGCCATCGACGAAATATTCAGCCACGCAATGTCCTCCCATAGAGGCCGCACACGGTCACAGTGTAGGAAGAGGTGCTCCGCCGTCTCAACAGCCGCGTCGCACAAGCCGCAAGATGTGTTAATTGCCGGCGAAGTTGCCACCAATCGGTTGCGAGTGGGAAGTCGACCGCGCCTAAGGATCCACCAAAAGATGCCAATCCTTTCCGGGAGCTTGAGACCCCATATGAGTTTGCAGTGGTTAAGAAAGGTCACCTCCGGCTGGCCACCGGTGGGGAAAAGGGCAGAATAAGCCTTTGACGACGAAAAAGGCCCGTCAGACCAGTAGAAGTGATCTCGCCCCCCCGATGGAGTAGGGGCGTCCCCGAGCAGAGACATCAAAGCAGAAAAGTCATTCAGGCGTTGAGATGAGAGAGAGTCCACCAGAGTCGGGCACCAGGTGCCATTGGACCAGCATGAGGCGACCGATGCAGCCTTGTCCCCGGCTAGCGCATATAATCTTGGAAAAATGTTCATGAATATACCTTTGCCAGACCAGTCCGAGGACCAAAACCGGAAGGAAGAGCCATCGCCCAGAGATGGTCGGAATAAGGAGTGGTTGCGGTTGAAGACGGAGAAGGCATCGCGCCGGAAGATGGGAGATTGAGAGTGTGATCTACCATCAAAGACAGAGAGAAGAGCATTCCCCGCCGCATTGCGAAGGCATTGAACAAGAAAGCCCTCCTCACGGCCCAGGAGCCGTGCCGCCCATTTAAGAAGGAAAACGTCCCGCAATATTTCCAGCCGCCGAACGCCCAAACCCCCTAGCCGCTTAGGACGCGAGATGTCCTCCCAAGCGACCAGGTGCGTCCCCCGATTTGCAGTCCCGTTCCTTGCCCAAAAGAAGCCCCTCATACATTTGTCCAAGCGCATCCTAATCCCCTTAGGCAGACCGCGCGATGATAGGACATAGATAGGAATAGCGGAGAGGACGGATTTGATAAGCACCAGTCTACCACCCCGAGAGAGCAGTGAAGAACGCCATCCTGCCAACCTTGATTCGACCTTCTCCACCACCCTTTGGTAATCACGCAGCCTCGGCCGGCCCACAGTGAGATATAATCCCAGGTATTCAAGAGGAAGGTTCCCGAGCGGGGCCCCCAATATGGATGAACAGTCCTCGATCTCCAGATTTGATAGAGAAAAGGGCACAAATTTGGATTTGGCCGCATTGATGCGGAGCCCCGATACTTCGCAGAATAAGTGTACAGTAGTTGCCATTCCGGAATATTGCATCTGATCCCCTTCAATAAAGCATAGTGTGTCGTCTGCGTATTGGATCAGCGGGATATGAAGATCACCAAACGAGCAGCCACGAGTGTACCCAGCATCGTATACGCCTTGGATCATACGGGGCAACACATCCGCCGCCAATACGAAGAGGAGCGGGGCAAGGGGGCATCCTTGGCGAACACCCCTGCGTGGTTGAAATAGATTTCCAGATGGTCGACCATTAAGGAATAAAGAGAAGGAGACCGTGGTCACACATCTACGGATCCAAGAAATCCATAAGGGGGGGAATCCCCGAGACTTGAGAACCGACCATAAGAAGCGCCAATCCAAGGAGTCATATGCTTTAGCAAAATCAATTTTCCATAGTACTCCCTTCGTTCCGCTTCTGTGCCAGCTATCGATGATGGCGGAGGCAAGGGCGTAGCAGTCAGATATTTGCCTCCCTTGAACGAAGGCCGCTTGGCAGGGGGAGATGATAGAAGTAAGCAATGGCGCTAATCGACGAGCCAACACCTTCGCAATGATCAAATAAATACCGTTGGAGATGGCAATTGGGCGGAATTCGTCGATACGCCGGGCGCCCTGTGATTTCGGGATGAGAACAAGGGAAGCCCGATTAACCCTGTTGAATCCCTGATTACCTTCACAAAACTCAATAGCCACAGCCAAAACGTCTCCAGCGATAACGTCCCAAAAATCCCTATAAAAAGAGATAGGGAAACCGTCGGGACCAGGGGAAGCATCGGCGTTCAGGTCCCAAACCGCGCTCTTTAACTCCTCCATAGATATCGGGCGAGCTAGATTAGATGCATCAACGTCAGAGATGGAGGGGGCCCCGGGCGCCGTCCAATGCCATTGAGAGGAGGGGGGGCGATTGAAGAAGTTCTTGAAATAATTAACCAGAGCCGCACCCAAGTCTCGTTCATTCTGAAAGCTGGCGTCCCCAATCTCCATGGAAGAGATATAATTAGCTCGTTTGCGAGTGCTAGCGACCCGATGGAAAAAGGCGGTGTTGGCGTCCCCCTCTTTGAGCCATCGAAGTCGCGAGCGCTGTCTCCATTCAATTGCTTTTTTCTTGTCATCCTCCTGAACGATCAGAGCCGCGGCAGATCTCTCGTGTAGTTCTTCCTGGGAGAGTTCCCTGTTACTTTCCAAGCGATCTAATCTAATAATTATCGCCTCGGCCTCATTGCGGACCGCACGCCTCGCCGTACGAGTGGAGAATTTAAAGGTCGCAAGGACCCGCCTTAGAGATGAGAGTTTGAGGGCGAAACGGTGAGCCGCGCTACCCGAGAATGATGTTTGTGACCAGTGATTTCGCACTAATTCTTTGAAATTAGGCTCCATAAGCCAGCTCTTCTCGTATCGAAAGATGCCGCGCGGACGAGATGATTCGTCCGAATCCCAAATGATGGGGCTATGATCCGAGAAAGACCGAGGCCGAGACGTCACCGAGCACAGCGGGAATGCCTCCATCCAACGAGAATTGGCAAGGAACCGGTCAATCCGCGATCGAGAGGAGCTATTGCGCCACGTGTATCTGATGTCCGGGGCTACCAGGTCCTCCAAAGCCAAGTCGTTGAAGAAATCCAGGAAGTCGATAGAGCCGGGGTCCCTTCCCCCCCGACCTCGGGGGCGGTCGTTTGAGAGCATAGTGACGTTAAAATCCCCCCCCAAAAGCCACGGGATATCCCCAAATGCCGCCGCATCGTCCCGCAAATCCTCCCATAATTCTCGACGCGCAAGGTGACAAATAGGCGCATAAATACATGAGACCGCCATAGACACGTTAGTGGCCACGTGCAAAAGGACTACAGAGATGGAATGTCTTCCCATGCGAGAAGCGGATAATGTAAAATTTGAAGATCTCCAAGCCACAATAGCCCCACCAGAGGATCCAGTCGCGTCCAAAGCACAAAATGTATCCATCAAACCTGCTCCCATCGATCTCCATAGGGCGTCGTCCAGGCCTTGAAGCTTTGATTCCTGTATGAGAGCAATATCACAATCCCAATCTACCAAACGTGATCCCAAGGCCCTGCGACGCAAAGGGTCACCCATTCCACGAACGTTCCAAGAGAGTAACTTCATTAAATATTACAAAAATTAATCCCCAAAAAGTGGTCGAATGAAGTCCCCTGATTAGGCGCGGCGTTGGTCCATACGGCGAAGTCCCGCCGCCTCCGCCACCGTCTCCCTAGATATCAGAAGCGTCTGCGAAGAGGTTCCTTCTGAGGAGAGGTCCATGCGCCGAGCATATATCATGCCAAAACGATTCGGGGAGGCATCCGTTGCATTCCCAGAAATCCACGCATCAGTACTTCGGGAGGCGCTCGAAGAAGACTCCCCTTGATCATCATAAGACCTGGAAATCCCAAAGGAATAGGTCGTCCTGTCATAAGGATAAATGATATCTTGTTTACCGATTTCTGAGTCAGATCGTGGGGAGCCCGGGCCCTTTGCAGGCAGCAAAGGCGGTGAAGCTGAGGAAGAGGGACTCCAGTCCTCGTAGTAGTCCGATGAATAGAAAGGCACCGCCGAGATAGGAGAAGGGCATGGAATATCTTCAACATAGATAATGGAGTCCTCGAATATTGTCTGCTCATTACCGACCCACTTTAGGGCCCGATAAGGGTCCGACCCGAAAGTGGGGATCTGAATCGCCACATCGAGAGTTGGGGATGGGCCGCCATACTTTGGAACAATAAAATCATTAAACTCCACTGGCAACGGATTCTCCTCGAATAGGCCCCTCGGCACGTGAAGAGACATCCGTCCAAATGCGCACGAGAAGCGAGGCCCCGCCGACGAAGGTGAAAAGTCGTCATGAATCCGTAGGGCTTCGGGAACATCCAGGACAGGTGCCACGTGGCCCGAGGGAGCCGAACCGTCGATGGAGCTGGCGGAAGCGTTCCCGGCATCGGAATGGATTGCCGAAGCCGCCGGCGGCGGAAAGAAAAATTCAAGCTTGAAGGACCATCTTCCCAGGTCCAAAATCTCCGAGAATGTCTTACCAGCCATGGATCGTGATAGGAATTAGTTATTTGGGTTACCCTTTTACTCAATGTGCAAATCACATGATGTTGAAACAAAATCTCTAGCATAACCAATAGCAAAGTAAGTTTGAGATCTAAAGCACTACATGATTTATAGTGACTTGGCGAAGGTTTGTGATACCATTTCAAGGATAATCATGTGGAAGTTTTGAAGAGAGGAATTCAGAGGTTCACTTTTCATATAATCTTTCTGCAAGAGAATGATCAATCAGGATGCAACTTGTAATGCATACCTTTTATATTGCTATAATACTATAATAGTCTTCATTCAGGCATGATTCCATGTCCTTTCATTAATTTGTTTGGGTGAATAGAGAAAGGCACTTCCTGGTCTAATGGTGCTTCTTTTTGCTTGAGGAAGATAAGACGAGGGATGGAGTTGGTAGAAAATATGGATTTTTTGTACCTATAGCCCTTTATACTTTCATAATTATGCATTGAACCCTCCATAATTATGAATTACATGTAGAATCCCGAATAGTTATTAACCAGGCATAACTGTGGTAGAAAATAAGAAATTTTACACCCATAACCATCTGTATTTTCATAATTGCGTTGAACCCTTTATAATTCTGAAACTTGAATAATTGTTAATCATTACATGACATAACTCTATGTTAACTTCCCTTTTTCCTTGGTCACTAAATGTGACAAGAATCCAATTAAATTTGACGAATTTGCCCGCGTATAGGTGCATTCTATTTGTAAATCATGATAATCATTTAATCCCTATCCTGATCCCAATACCTAATAATCTGCGATTCCATGAGTCTTCAATTCTCCATAACCCGACAAAAATATTTTCCTAAACCCTAACATCCCCTTTCAATGGCGGGCAAGAAAAGAAGCTCAAGCTCCATGAATTCCCCGAACCCATAATCTCCCTTCGTCTGATTATGTCGACTCGATCGCCTCCGGCCACCACAACTTCGATGATGACATCACCATCATCACCAAGGAATTACACCAAAACCTAAAGCCTATAAAGCGAAGGAAGAAGAGGAAGGCACTAGACAAGGAGTGGCATGCAACTGAGTCCAACAACGATGAAATTTCTAAGAAGATGATGTATTGCTCATACACCAAGGAGCCGTCTAGAACGGCCTCTTGAAGCTCCACATTGGGCTATGCAGGGACTTCTCATTGCCCACATCTAGATCATCCCCTTCCGACATCTCCACCTCCCATTGCACCCCCTTCCCTCCCCCCATCACAGAGAATGGTAGAGAGGGAGCGGAAGCTGTGAATAAAAAAAATGTAGACCATAGGATTTGGGTGGGGTTAGATTATCCATCTTTTGTGGCTAGATTAGTGATTAAAATCACGGCAAGTGTCTGCGTGTAAACGAAAGTCACTATCCCGGATTCCGTGTATTTAGAATATATGAAGGGTTCAATGTGTAATTATGAATGTATAGGGGGTTATAGGCATAGAAATCCCCATAAAATATGCACATCAAGGAGGCCATCGACTATAAGGGTTTACAGTTCAGTAGGACAAGAACTCCACTATATGGGATTCTATAGTTGAAGTGTAGGGAGAGCGATTTGAAATAAAAAAGATTTTTTATTATTTTGAGCATGTTTTTAAATGAGATGGAGGAATCATATACATATAATTGTGGTTATGATTTACAAGTGTTTATTGTGTAGCTAAGAGTCTATGAAATCCTAACAGCGTGAATAGATTTATAAGCAACATCATGAATTGTGATTATGGTTCCACTGAGATATCTATCACTTGGAAGAATAAGGAAATGGACGTTTGAATAGTGTGAAGAGTGATGGGCCATGTAGGATTGGAATCCTTTCTAGATCTTGGATCGTTTACTCATGCTTTTTAGACCACACAGTTTATAGCTAAGAATTACTTTCCCTGGAGATGAAGTTCAGATTTCTTGAGGTTGACTTGGAGAATATCTGCCTAGCTTCCCTCTTATTCTTGTACATAATTAAGCATTATGAAATGGACAAGTGTAAAAACTCATGATGTTATCTGCAAATAGCGTACCTGGCTGATTATGGAGGCTTGGCTGTACATGGGAGAGTGTACTGTACTTCCTCCCATCATCCCATTATGCATGTTCTCCTCGGCCAGCATTCTCAACCTATTTAACTCCGGCAATACGACCTTACCAAGATCAGGCCTGTCCCTCCTCCTCAGCTCTGCACATTGCAGTGAAAGCTTTGCAAAGCACAGTGCCGCCTCGATGGGCCAATCTTCCACTGCTGGGTCCAGCATCTCCGCGAAGGTTCCCTTCTCAATAGAGAACTCCACATGGTGTGTCAATCCCATGGGAGGCTTAGCAGTGATAAGCTGAAGCAACAAGATACCAAGGGAGTAGACATCGGACTTTATCCCAAGCATGCCTGTCTGCTGATACTCAGGATCGATGTAGCAGAATGTTCCAGCGGCTGACGTCATGCGATATTGAGTGACGTCATCTGCAACATTCGGAGGGACAAGGCGTGCGAGGCCGACGTCGCTGATCTTGCTGACATAGTTGCGATCCAGGAGGATGTTGGCTGGCTTGAGGTCCCGATGTACGAGCGGTTCGGGCTTTGTCTGATGGAGGAAGAGGAGTCCTGTTGCAATCTCAGCAGCTATGCGGAATCTTATTTGCCATGGGATGACAGGGGTGTTCCCACGGCGGAATAGGCGGTCCTCAAGGCTTCCGTTAGTCATATGCTCATAGACAAGGCAGCCAAATTCTGGGCAGGCACCCAGTAGGAGGACCATGTTGGGATGCCGCATGCAGCTCAAAACCTCAATCTGGATGAAGTTGGAAGAGGGAATCAGCAGACATGTTCAAGCATTCCAGAGTGGTATATTAAGAAATAGATTTTGCAAAATCATTTTTGACGAATCCCTCATCCCCTTCCTGCAAAACTTTGCATCGACAAATGTGACTATAGGGATCCTGAATTATCCGAGTGCGTGTATTCATGCCAATTGACTTTGACAGCAACTTAGCCTAATCGTAAACCAATATCTGCTTGTTTATTAAATGATTAGTTAGATGCTTCAGTTGCCCTGGCAGAGTTTTTTTTTGTAATGACATAAATGTCTTAAAATCTTAGAAGTGAGGATTCGAATTCTAAGTTGTATACCCAATATTATCTTCTTTGAAAGTTTTGGGATCAGTGAACATGTAGCCGTGGCTATTACTTTTATGCCCCCAGATCTTCCGTGCATGCAGTTAAATGAACCTCTTGAAGTTTGCGAATGCACACCTGTTTACGGCTGTTGGTAGGACCCTTTTTAATGATTGCTAAGTATCATGGTTTTCATGTAGTCTATCACAATTCAAGTAGTTTAATATGATTTTAACTGCATGACTATACAAATAGTTTAATCAGATTGTACACAAGTAGTTAAACTGCATCCCATAATTTTCTTTTTGAGTGTGCCATTCCATTCTTTAGCAACTTCTTTTGTTTGCTATTCCATTCTTACTCCTTAGCAACTTCCTTGTTAGTTTTCTAGTATCTAATTTGGCTTTTTTGCAATTAATTATGTACAAAATGAATTTTATAGAATATAATTACGCCTTAGAGAAAAGGGAACATTTAGGTGGTCTCATTTCTCACTGTGGATACTCCATGATTCGGTCAGGAATAGGTTCCTTAAGGACTTTCTGTCCGTAATCCAACGGGCCTATCCCCTCCATTAAATGGGGCGATACTGTCCATCCATTGGATCATGAACATATGATCCTTCTCGCAAAATCATCCAGTAAATAACAGAGGATCTTCCTAATTTTTCTTGGTGTTGTTCACTACCTTTGTATATATTTATTTCATACCTCTTGCTGAAATTGAGATTGTCCTTGAGCAGCATCCGGCCGCAACACCTTAATAGCAACAGGCGTATGATCTAGATGACCTCTATATACAGGTCCATAACCACCTTCTCCAATCTTTCGCTTCTCCGAGAAGTATTCAGTGGCTTCCTCAATCTCTTCGATTGTATATCTTCTGTACCTTAGGTCAGTCTGAGGAAGTGAACCCGATGACTTCCTTCTCTCCTCTGCCTCTCTGAGTGCCTTCATCTCCACATTTATTCTCTTCTGAGCCTCCAGCTCTGCTATCCTCTGTGCAGCCTCAGCGGCCTCGATTGCTGCCTTGCATTTTGCCCGTTCCCTCTCGATTATAACCATGGCGGACTCCTCAGCGAGCCTGGCTTCTTCCATCCGCCGCTCCTTCTCCATTTTCCAGACATTAAGATCACTAGCCTGAGAAGAAAATACAATTCACGTTAGTGCACATGACCGAAGGTGCAAATGACTTTTACACTATCTTTGGAGATTTATTGGCCTGGGAGTGTAGGTAATACCTTTTGCTTTGCAGTGAGTGCTTCTTTGCAGGCTGCACTGTACATGTCCATCGTTTGTTTCAGTTCAAGTCGTAACCGTCTCATCTCGGCTTCCACATCATCCTGAATGCAAACAAGAAGAGTAGAGCATTTGTTTGGGGATAAGTCGAGGAATAAGCATTGTTCGTGGTCGATTTCCTGCTGATTTGTAGTATTTGTGTTCTGGGTGGAGTAGGGAAAGTTGTAGTTATTGTTTCTCTGCCTTTAATTGTTGATCTGAAGAATGGATTGATAGTGATAGTTATTGTGGTATATGTAGCGGGAATGACGAATGGGACTTTAGAGGAGAGAGCTTACCACTGGCTGCGACGACCACGAAGACGTGGCGCTTTCCTGCGAGTAGGATATTGATGATGGATAGTCATTCGCTGGTGATTGCATGTCAATGAACCTTCTGGGAGTCCTTATCATCATATCGTAACTGCTATCGAAGCTATCTGTGCTGTTCGAGACCCTTGATAGCCTGTTTTGGCCATCTGCCTCGTCAAAGAGTGACGGGAACATCCTGTCGGTGCTAGGCCGCCCTGAGCTTACGAAAGATATGTCTGTCTCTGGCAGGGACAACTCCCCATATGACCTTCCAGTCGCGCCCCGAATGCCTCTTGTGAACGGAGACCTATTCTTGCCAAAAACCACCCATCTTTATGAGAACAGAACAATGATATTGGAATTTGATGGATAGGTGGTGCTCGAGAGAGGATCCAAATGCAATTCCTGGCGTTCTTCATAGGATGGCAAGCTAGGGAACTTACTTGATCGATTCCTTCTCCTCAAGGAATGGACGGATCGGCAGTTGACCTTCGGCTGTCAAATTGGAGGAAAGAAATTTCAATATTCTTGGAATGTAATATTAGATTGGGCTCAGCCGGATGTGCGATGTGTGTTCTTCTACCCTTTGGAATAGCAGGTAGGGGTGGGGTGGCCAGTTCCGTCTTAATGCTGGGCTGGTTGGGCATGAGAGTTCGGTTGACCATTGGTGCCTGGCGAACTGCATTCCTCACAGACGATACCTTCCCTTTTGAGATCACATACACCGTGCAGAAATCCGGTGCTCCCTTCGATATTGTTGTCGGAACGTCTGCTGTCTTGAATCTTCTGTCAGGAAAGACTTGCATAATAACTGATCCTTCACAATTTGAACTTATAAATACAGTGCTATAGAAATCGGCCGATCTTCTACCTATAGGAAATCAAATTTTTGATCGGAATCCTTTATGAATCACGGTTCAGATTCGAAACGGGTTTACCTAATTCTAAGAGGATGTTTGGATTTGATCCTGAATTTATATCATTAAGTTGGGATCATGGTCAGAAATCGTTCTCATTTGTATATTAGAATCCAACCCCAGTGACCTTCCTACCACCTACTGTCATGATCACCTCACCTAACGAAGCCTCCTTTTGCAGCAGCACCTACGACTAGCTTCTCCACTGTGTTTTGCGAGGCGAACTCGACGATCGCCTTTGCGATGTCGCCTTCTTCTAGTATAACGTCCCTGCATTGTACCTGCAACAAGAAGTTGCTTACATTTAGGGAATTCACCGCATGCAACTCTGAAGAAGAGGAAGAATAAGTGCCACATGATGGTGACCTCTTTTCTAGTGCAGAAACATCGGAAGGGAAGAAATAGCTCCTTCGCATATGCTTCAGTTGAGACACCTGTTTGTCAATAAATGAATGCCAAATTTATTCATGAATCATGGCAACAAGTTGTGAATCCCGCGGTATGTATGGTATGCTTTAGGGGATTACTGGGGTTGGGCGGCTTCGACTTGACGTGGACGAGCAGGATGCATTGGCCTTTGGAGATTAGATTCTCCAGAGTCCACTTGAGGGCAACCTGGCTGCTCTTGTCCTTGTCGACGGCCACGGCCACGACGGGGAGCTGGCTGTTGTCGACCTCTTTCCTCAGCTCCTTCATCTCTTCCTCTCTTTTTTCTGTGTGATGTCTCTCCCTGGGGGAGGGAGGGAGGAAAGAGGAAATTTTTGTTTATGAAAGACAATAGAAGCTCTGTTTCCTTGTTTCTCCCCAAGGGCCCCAAGGGAATGGGAGGGAGATGCTATATAAAGCGCCAAGTGCGGATCTGAGGGACACGTGCCCCTCCTCTCACACAATGGCCCTCCTTCAACCTCTCTCTCTCTCTCTCTCTCTCTCTCTCTCTCTAGATGTATGTCCGTCCTTTCCCAAGCTAAAGGTCAGAAATAGATGGGATCAATTGATTGGTGACCATGTCCACCACGAGCCAATCCCCTTTCGCCACATGAATATTGATTTCCAGCCAACGAGTAGTTTAACTTGATCACTCTACTGGGCTTGCCTAGCTGCTAGAGACGTGACCATTTCCGACCATTTTCTTCTTGTCACGGGTTGGCTAGCGAGCACAAGCTCAACCGGCATGGACTGTCTCGCAAGCCCTTCACTCTAGCCGGTCAGACGGAACGTGTCGACGTCTCGACGACTTCCTTCAGGTGCTTGCTCTTTAGATCTTCCCTTCCTTCTCGCCGAAACTACTCATGAGCTTTGATATCTTTGGATGCGATTAGTTGTTGGAGTATTGATTGGTAACATGTTTTGTTTGCATTCTTGGCATGTTGGATACGTGATTCGAAATGCTTGACAATGGATATTAACAAAACAGTGATTCTGCGATTCTCGTGTTATTTTTTTTGCTGATCTGTGTTAAGATATAACAAGGATTGTTGCAGATTGCAGAGAGGAGTTTAACATATAGCTGTGTTATTTGAATAGAATGTAAATGGGTAATTCTGCACCAGATAGTTACTTGTCATTATACATTGACTTTATCCAAATCATTTAGGGATTTTTACGCTGGCGTCCTTTCGAGTTGTTGCAGTTACACTTTTGCCCCAACAATTTTTGCTATGATAGTTGTGCCCTTGTCGTCCACCATTAACGGTGATGTCCTTCTGTTAGTTCGATTGTCTGCTGGTCTACTGGATAAACCGAATCATAGCCAGTTGATGTGGATTCTATTACATTAGTGTGCCATAGATTTCTTAACTCGATGTCCTCTCCCTCACCTCCATTACTTAGCCTTCCTACCCCGATTGCCAATTGGCCATCCTCCATCGTCGCTCTCCCTTGCTATCGTCGGCCCACCTCATCAAGAACCTACAACCCACTATATTCGAACCAACTCGATGAAAAGCAGACCCATCAGGGAGGGGCTGAAGGTGTTCGATATGCTCCTCTTGGTAAGTAGAATCTGATCCTCGGCAACTCGTACCCAAGCGTGAGGGCGGAAGACGGTGAGCGGAAAGAAGAGGATAATATATATATGTTAATGTTCATTTGGGAGGGAGGGGGTAACAACTAACCCTAGGGCTATATAAGAGTTATCCGGTAGTTTTGTTAAGGGTACAACTATTATTGAGAAAAATTGAGTATGATTTTTTTGTAACGAAATTTTGATTGGGATGAGGTGAGAGATTTTTTAGTTATGGATTCATTAAGTTTGATGTGCAAAAAAATTAGGAGGGGAGGGATAGCAACTAACTCGAGGGGTATAAGTGGTATTCAGTAGTTTTGTTAAGGGTACAACTGTTATTTAACAAATTTTTAAGTATGATTTTTTTGTGATGAAATTTTGATTGCAGCAAGGTCAAAGATGTTTTAGCTACGGGTTCATTAGGATCGATGCGAAAAAAATCATAGCCCAAGTGGGGATGGTGAATAATAGTAGCCACAATTCAGGCTACCCTAGTTTTAGCAACAAATTCCTATTTGACGATGCTATACGCAAAAAAGAAGAGACTCATAAAATAGCGGAGGAATCCAATTCTGGATATAAGCGCAGTTGAAATAACCAGATTGAAAGTTACATTGCTGCAACAAAAATGATAAATGGTTAAATAACATTTTTTTATCTCCCTCCATCGTACAAAAGTTGACACTGCTTATGTCGACATAAATCAATAGAATATCTTCGAAATATGATGACACAGAGGCCTTGTTTGGTTGGAGAATAGGCTCTGGAATAAGGGGTGAATTCTCCTCCCGACACGGTTTCCAGTGGTACGACTATTCCTCATTATTTCATCTTATTTCACTCTTGTTCCTATCTTTATCTCACGTTACCTACCTTTATTTCACATTATTCTCCTTATTCCTATCCTCAAGCTGAACAAAGAATAGACTATTATTCCCCATCCTTATTCATGCTTATTCCTGAATCGAATGCACCCTGAGTACAATTAAAGATGACAGCGCAAGTGATTTTTCTTGTAGCGAGACATTTTTTAAAGGAAAAAAGCATATGTGCTCCTAGATCTTCGGTGTTTCGATGGTTGAAAGATTATATTTCTTTCTCGCTTGGTTGATTTAAGGAATAAAGAGGTCAAATTGATTGAAATACATTTTAGCGAATTTACCCGTTTAAGCCATCTTATAGTCTAGTAGTAGTAATGAACTATTACCGGGGATGAAAACGAATACAAATACGTCCGTATCCATCGTATCCGCATTCATCAAATAGAGGGTATGGATGTCATTTTCTCGTATCTGGTGAATACGAATGCGAATACGATTGCAAATGTTCAACATTTGTCGAATACGAATATAATATCCTCAATTTTGATGAATACGGATGTTCAAAATTTTGATGATACGAATATGAATATTCATTTTTTGAAAGATATGAACATGGATATAAATACAAATGCGAATATGACTTCAAATTCTGGATGATACCAATACTTACATGGCACACAAAGAAGTTAGTTTGGTAAGCTTTCTTTTATTATTGAGTTATAATTTACGTTTTCTTTTATTATTTAATTATCTTTTATGCACATATTTTTTATTAAAATATTTAATATACTTTTTATACATTGGAAATTGTTATGAATCTAAAATGCTTATAGTTTTTAAGTAAATTTGGACATGTGTAATATTTGTATATTAGTTTGTAGTCGTTTGTCAAAGATCCATATTTGAATTATCAATATCTATTTTGCATTCGTATTCGTATTTTGAGGACATGATTTTGCATTTTACATATTCGTGTGATATTCGTATTAGT